>JAECWI010000005.1:9427500-9890000 GCA_018150345.1 Drosophila equinoxialis | reverse complement strand
TTTTAGCTGCTGTGTGTTGTGCTTTGCTGCCAGTTTTATAGTGTTGGCCATAAAGTACTTAAAAGTTTCATTTTACGCCTATTTTGCCCTGGCACACAGTCCCATTATCAGGAGCCAAGGATGCCTCGAAGTGACCTATAGGCACTTTAAGCTGCCTTTTCCTGCCTGCCTGCCTGCCCGCTGGCACGCAGACGAGCTAACGAAAAACTCAATTTACCAACATTTTAACAATCATTGCTGCTGGCTCTTCAGGAACTCATATTGTGGCCATCTACTTTTAATTGCTTGCCTAAACAAATAATATTTGAGTAGCATATTTTTTTCTTCTTGTTTCCTAAGGCTTGCTCAACTTGGTGATGATGGGAATGCCGATGACGATGTTGCTTCCAATTAATGCTAGAAGTGCCCTAAAGTCTTGGCTGGCCGAAAGGTCAAAACCCAAAAGCGATTGGGAGGTAATTGCTCGTCAGCTCGTCGAGAACTTGTGTACTCGTCTCCTAGAGAAAACTTGCGCCTATCAGTTTGCCCAGCCGGATGAATGCCACCAAACAATTCCCCCGGCCTTCCTCTAATTGTCCCGCCATCAACATTGTCTCGAACAACTGCCCCTCTCGTCTTTCGTCTGTTACAAAAAAGAAATATTTTTTAATAACAGTATTTCTGTGAAACAGCGGAAGGGAGGGAGAATGGGAGGACATTCAAAGTCTTGGACCAGCTTGTTTATATTTCCCTTTTTAGCTGCGTAAAACTTTTTTTCAACAATTTATTTTTATTTTTGATTTTTACTTTGCTGTTGCGCTGTTTGCCCCACTTAAATACAAAACGTCTGCTGCCTCGCCTGGCCTGCTAATGGGTTTTATGTTGGAGCTGGGTCGGTTCATTTTCCCGCTCTCTCCAAACTATGCATTACGTCGGGTGCTTTGCCAAAACCCCAAGAACTGATAGCAAAAATGCTTTAGAATCTTGAAGTGTGCAAAAGGGAATGAGAAAACGAAGCAAAAATATAGACGCTAAAGGCTGATCAGAACCACTTTAACTTGTTAGGAAAATTTCATAGTCAGTTAGAGAAGAAGAAAACATGAAAAAAAAAACACGAGAAGGCCACAACAAAATGGAGAACTAAGAGAAAGTATTTGGTCAACTTGAGAAACATCAAGAATAATAAATTAAAAATACGCCATTTTTTATATTTTTAATGAAATTAAATTCTAAAACAATTCATTGCTGGCAAAATTTCAACGAGTCGTTATAATGCAACATTTTGGTGACATTCCCATTTAACTGCTTGGTTTTTTCATTTTAATAGTTTACCCATAGTATTTTCTATGCATAAAATGACATTTGTCTTTTGACAGGATATGCGCTAGATGTTCATTGTCAGTTTTTATGTCTCGCCAATAAAAATGCAAAATGAGTTGCTCTTAAGTAAACATAAATCGCAAAAAAAAAGCAAAATTAAATGCTTGCGCAATGGGGCGAAATTTCTTTATTTCCTTACCAAGATTGTAAAGCGAACGGGAAAAACGGCGGGTGAGTGTCGGTCATTTGTATTCGCTGCACGACGACTGCTTCGCCTCCTTTAAGTGATGTGGGTGGTAAGGTGTGTCGTAGATTGCAGCCATCTAGTCATCTAACCTCTTAGCACTTTCAATGGCAATTTCTGTTGCTGTTGCTTTACCATTCTACAGGGCGGGGTACCTGCTGCGGCTGGCCAGTTGCATGTGTCTGTGTGCATGCAAACTGTTTTTATGCTTGAGTCTCAACGGGTGTCGCCTAGCTGCTTCATTCTGCTCTCGCTTTGTTTGCACAAGTGTCCAATGTGGTTGGGAGGTGAACATGACGATGGCACATTGAAGGCACGCCACAATGCTTCACCTCGTTCACTCTTTCTGTCTGTCCCTGTTCTTAGAAACCCCTCACTCAGTGTTAGATGAAAAATAAACAGTATGCCCAATGTCCAACTTGGACTTGTTTTACCCTTTACCATTTTACCTGAGCTCGGTCTGCACTCTACCATTTTTGCAAGATGATTTACAATGCTTTTGTGCTTCAATTGCTATCTGGGCAGTTTGCTTTTCTTTGTCCCCCATATTCATTTGCCCACACACTATCTATTTGCCGCATAATCGTTCAGTATTAAAGGCTATGCCATCAGTTTAAAATGCATTCAGTGAAGCTAAGGCTTTGCTACCTCTCTCTCTCTCTTCTAGAGACCACCACCTGTCTGGATCTGGTTTTGCTTCAAAAAACGCTCATAAAGTGTAAAAAATAATCATAAAGCACTTGAAACAAACGTTTTCAGTAAATTTAACATTAGCTTCTTTTGTTTGCCTATAATAAAAACTTCAACCAACGGCAGCATTGAGACCGAGAAGAGATGCGGGTAGTCGAAGCAAGTTCAGACTTTTGCATGTTCTCTACATTAACGTGGGGTTAAAACGTTGGCTGCGGCAGTCTCAAAATAAAAAATAATACAAAACTTTTTCAGCTTTTGACTCGCTGCGCCTGCAAGTAGGCAACAATATTTTTGCTTTTTCTTTTTGTTCTTGTTGCTTGTTGTAAGCAGCAGCCATGAAGTTATTATTATATACGCCATTTTCATATGTATGTGCAAGCAAATGTGTGTGTTTACAAACTCTATAGCATACATTTTAGCTTGCGTGGCTGTTGTATGTATGTTAAAGTTGAAAACTCTTTTCACCTTTCACCCCGTTCCCCAAGGCATCGTTTCTGTCAACTTTGCTGTACACAGTTTTGATTTACGCGGTAAGGTTAGACCAAAAGCTACTGTAAAACAAATGGGCACACCTTTGCTCCCTGACTGCTCACTGGCTCTAAAGCTATGGCAAATTATTTCAATTCCCATTATCGCATTTACTGATTGCCTTATTGCTCCACCGATAAATACAAAAACTAATATCGAAAGCCATTGGTATAAAGGTTCGAAGTAGCATTTTAGTCATTTACTTAAATTACTAGCCAATGACAGTCAATCAAGTTCTATTTAAGTTTTCGATTTATTAAACTTAAACAAGAAAATGAAAAATGATTTATCTGTTAAATTAAGCATTTCTTTAAAGAACACTACTAGTTAATTACCAAACCAAAGATAAGAAAACAAAGACATTCAAGTAAAATTCATAAAGTAAGTGAAGCCATAAGCAATAAACATAAGAAAATATTTTGACAATAATATTTATATCTCAGGAATTCATTTCGTTTCATTCCAAGATAAACAACATTGCCCTTCTCGCCATTTGCAATTGCCTCTTGTTTTCCAAGGTAGTTCCCCAGCATTTTCATGTATTACTGTTGCTGCTGGTGAGTTCATGGTGCTTTTGTGGTTTATTAACCCATATTCAAGCCAAGCTTTTCAGAATTGTGTTACCTTTACCTGGCTGGCGCTTTCCCATACTGCTACTGTTGAAAAATCAATTTTCTCTTGCAACTGCTGGACTTTCGGTCTACACTTTTCAATGTAATTAAAAAAGTGTTCAAAATTATTAGGTAAATTAAATGAACTTTGAATTGTCAGCAACAGCTGCAGTTGGTTAACATTCAGCCAAATGAATGAAAGGCCAGAATGAAAAGGCAAATTCGATTGTGGATTTCATGAAGTTTTGTCAGGTTTCATAATTAAAGACTTTTGATGAATATGACATGGGCATTAATAAAATGCCAACTAACCGACACTCTTCATTTTTAACGACATTCAAAAATTTGTCCTCTTTCCTGACTATATGTCTTCTCTCTTTACTAAACTTCCCTTTCACCTATAGTGGTAAAATAGAGAGTAGCAGTTAAGAGTATAAAATATTGTGATTACTTCCTTCTGTTACATAATTTAATTTAAATTAAAATTCAATCATTATCAATTAATAGAATTAAATTTACCATAAAATAATATTGTTTAAATTGCACAAGTCTATATTGTGCATTAAATATACTTTCTTGCCACATTGAATTTAACTCAAACATTTCCCATTTCTGACTTTTATGTTGCCTTTTGTGGCCCTACAACTTGAGTTTTATGTGAAATGTTTCGGTCTAATTTTTTACCCATAGTTGCTCCAATCAATTTCAAGTACTCAACTTAAAATCTCCATAAACAAAAGCAAAGGGAAGAACAAACTCACGCATTGCGGCCATAAAATTCATTGTTTGATGGTGGCGTCGACGTATATTCGCATACGTATAAATTCTTGCCTCAGACGGCGTCGACAGGGGCCAGAAACAACAATACCAAAAAAAATGGTGAAAACTGGCAAAAACTGCAGCAAAAGGAAATGCAGGCAGATAACCGAAACAGACAGAGAGAGAAAGTAAGACAGAGAGAGTAAAATAAAGTGACTGCCAAAAAAAAAAAAATCAGGAAACAAATATGCCGACAGCTTCCTAGAAAGAGGCTTTCAAATAGTACAGACTACTTCTCGTGGAGAAAATGCTTTTGGCAGGAGTCCTGCTGATTATTATCCTTCTTGCCAAGCATTGGTATAAATTATTGAAAAGAAGTTTCAAATAGAGACTAACAGAGAAGAGGCCCAGTTTCAGTTCTTTAGCCTCGACTTCTGACTAGTTGTGCCTATTTTGCAATTAATGAAAAGAAATGAATTTTTTAAATCAACACCTAAACGAGAGGAGCATGGGAGATGGTTGAAGATGCTCCGACAGGGCAGTAGGTTCGAAAATAAAAAAAAGAAGAAACAAAAAATGGGTCATGTTTGCCATGGTGTAATGTGTAGAATGATTGTAACTTTAAAAAGCAAACAAAAAGAAGTAGTAGCAATATGAGGAGGAGCCATGGCAGCGGTAGCGGCAGCAGCAGGAGCAGTCACTCCAATCCCCGACCAATTCAACATCCAACAACAGCAAACAGCAAAGCAAACAACAAACTGCCATGCCAAAACAAACAAACACTAAAAAAAAAAAAAAAAAAACGGAACAGAACGGAGCGAACCGTAACGTAACGAAATGAAACGAATCTCTACAACTGCAACTATGCCCAGACCGAACGCTGGTCTTGGGCCCTGTCATCGCCATTTGCCAGAGAAGTTGTGGTGGATAGGGAAGGGGAAGGAGAGCATCATGCATCATGCATTCAGTCAGCAGTAGGCGGCAGTCGGTAGTGGCCCACTCACTGAGTGACAGCCGCTAGTCTGAAATCGTATTGGAATTGGCAGTGGGATTGTGGGGAATGCGGGAATGCGGGAATGAGGGTGGTCGAGCATGGAGTGCCATACTTGGGATACTTTACCCAACGGCTCATCCTTGCTATTCGCCTTGCTCAGCTTTTATATATTGGAGAAGCTCTACAATTGCCGCTGATTGCAAGACGGTTAACAGCCTTGGCCCTAGGGCTGGAACCGAAATCGTTCTAATCGTACCAAGTAATAATGAACAGACCGTTGAGAGCAAGCGAAAAAAAGTAAAAAAGGCCACCCATTTACAAAAAAAAAACTTAATTCTTATTTTAAAAAAACATATTTCTCAATTAACCAGAAAACTTAAGCGTATCACATGCAAAATAAACTGAAGAAATTTTTGTCGAACATGTGCAAGTCTTATACAGTTTAGATGTTGATCATCTGTACTAGCCACAAGCCACCACAAGAGAATTAAACTAAAGTTGCATGTAGCCCTGGTCTTAACTAGAATGAGCTTGTGGGTTATACAAACGTGTGTATGTACATAAAGGAGCTCTATACTCGTTTTTTCAACATTGATTACAAAAGTATCATTCGACTATACGACTAGAGGGAGGGCACAAAGAACATCATCAGCATCTTTGTTGTCTATGTTGCTACTGGGAAAGGTACATTCCACTCTGAACTCGATCTGCGAATAAATAGCAGACCTAAGAGTAAGCCGCTTCCATGGCAAAGCGAGCAGCCACAGTGGCACTAGACCAGAAGTACAAGTGGCAGCTGCTTCAATTCGGTTGATTTAGTTAATACGAAACAAATACAGTTGCCCTAGCCTCTGAACAGCCTTTTGCCCCCTTAACAAGTTGGTGTATGTATTTTGTATATAAATAGTCAAATGAAGCGAAAAGCGTAATTAAAAACTAGCATTTAAGCGTTTCATAAGTATCTAGCAAATGAATTGCAAATGATTTGTAAAAACAGTAATAAAAGAAATCTCGCTGAATAGCTTTTTTTTGTCTCTCTCTATCTCTCTCTCTCTCTCTCTTTCTCTGTCTGTTTTTCTCTTTTTTAGTTTCTACTTAATTCTCTACTCAAAGAGTTGGCCTTCTGATTAAAAATTGCAAACGGCAGCTGCAATAGTAGCAGGGAGAAACCCTTTTAACCCAGATTGAAAAACTCGAAATTAGTTTTCATTTATGCTTACTGTGTATATATGTATGTATGGGTTGAGTTGTGGTAGATGAACATAAGTTTTTACTGTGCTTGCAGTAAATTTTTAATGGCTGAATCTAAACTGTTGCTTGGCATGTAATTATGCGTGTTATGCTTACCAGCAATAACATTAACAACGAACAGCAACCAGCAGCATAAAACAAAAACATTGAAAGTGTTCGTATGGCACTATAAAAATAACTGTTTGTGCAAATAAATAGAATAATTTAACATAAATGCTTCGATTTGACAGGAGTTTTACTTTGTCTAAAGATGTACGAAATTATGAGATTTAGGGCCACAGTTCTTAACGTTGAACACTCGAAAATAATGTAAAATAAAACACAATCATGTATATAATAATTTGAACTACACAGGAAATTAAAGTTTAAAGTCAACGTGACGCCCTGCAGTAGGCAACAATATACTTATATCAGTAAATATAATAAACTTGACAACGACTTATAGATTTATTGATAGTTTGCACATTGTTAACTAATTTCCTTGGCATGTTTTTGGGAACTTGTATTATCAGGTTAATTATTATGGTTTTTGCTTACAGCCAACTGTATGTTTCGTAGAAGGTAGTTCAAGCATACTCTAACAGCTGCTACTTGTACCTTTTGCTATACTGCCACTGTGACTGCTTCTTTACCATGGAAACGGCTTATTTCTGGGTCTGCTTTCTAGAGTGGAATATGTCTTGGAGTCGCAACAACGACATACAAAAACGTACGTAAGTGACCATAATCTCTTTAAAGCTAAATTTCTATATATAGACTACGGTTGCTTCATTTTGCTTTAATAGTTGCAAACTGTCTGTTGGTAAATTATTTCATTAGAATAGCCTTGATATGGCAAACCAAATATTTCGGTTATCCACAGGGTGTTGTTGTACATTCATAAATATTTTGTAAATAAATGAACTATGTAAATCAAAATGGTATTTTCAATTTATTCATATATTTATCTTAAGTTAATACCTTCAATTCTAACATAGATAGAATCTTATATTAGAACATGACTCTTAAGTTATCTTCTACAGGGTAACTTGTAGTTGCCGACTGTAAAATTGCCTTTTTCAAGTTTTCTTTTGTTTCTCTTTTGTACAGTTTTGCAAATTGCACCTGCAATAATAAAATTTATAGCCAAGTTTTTGGCGATCCCACTAACTAAATGAAGTTTAATTAAAGGCAGCTGCTGACACACACACAGAGGTACACACAGACGCGCATACTAGGACACTGCATGTTCATGTCAACGCTGCCGTTGATTTATTTAAAGTGCGCGCTTTGGTCGCGGTTTAGTGCCGCCTCGACAGGCACCACTCAACAGCAGAACGAACATTGAACATCCAACCAACAGAGGCAACATCCAACAGAGCCTGATAATCAAATGTCATTCTTGGCATGCCAGTGCCAGTGTGGCCTAAGCGTACGTCGTTCCACCCATAATACACACGACAAGTGCTTAATTTATTTTGCATTAAAGCCTCATTTATCTTTTCTTATCGCCTTGTGCAACAAAACATTGAAGATTTACTCCAACAGCCACACCCCACACGAATGGAAAGCGAAAAACAAAAGGAAACCGTTTCAACTCAAGACACGCCCCGTAATTTATGTGTGTGTATGTGTAGGTGTATATTTGGCTTTAGTTGCAAGTCCGTCAGGACTGCAAGATTCTCTTATTTTTTCTTCTGTAGCCATGTCAATGTCCTGGATCCTTTCACCTTCTCACATGAATCCCCCCTGTGTGTGTGTGTCTATGTTGGGCTCTTATTAATTGCAACGCCTCAACAAAAATTGTTTCGGTGTTTTGTGGACTCTCTCTCTGTTCTTCCACTTTTAATTTTTTTTTTTTTGCTTTGGCCTTTGTTTCAGTTTTTTTGTTGGTTCATCCGGCATCAACGCCTGCGGTTAGGCTTTAAATTGTTCGCCATTTTTTGTCGATTTTTTTGTCGTTGGTTCTTTTATTTGCCAAGGTTGAGTTCTTTTTGGCTGCTGTGGCTTTTGGCCATTATTGAATTAGACCTTGTTGTGGTCAGTGACAACAAGAGCAAAAACAAAAAAAAAAATAAAAAACAAAAATAGCTGGTTGCTTAACAACTGCTTTAAATTTTATGTACAAAATATGGGAGCTGACGTCAATAGTGAACTCTAGTTAAAGCTGCAACCATCTGGTCCACAATTAAATTTTACTTATACTTAGTTTTTTGTTTATTTTATTAATACACCAGAACCTCGCAATGATTTATGACATTGTGTAAGAATAGGGAAAAAGAAGGAAATTAAGGTAATTTAATTTCTCTTTTTTATAGATATATTTTTGTAGTTCGTTTCCACCATAAGGTTTCTGGGTTTTGTTGTATGAATTAGTATTTTTTATGATTCGAGGTATGCAACAATTCCTTAGTTCTATGAACCAACAAGTACACACATTTATAAAAGCAAAGATACTGAGATGGGCGGAAAGTTTTTCGCTTTGTGGGTCAATGTAATAATTTGCACAACAGCAACAAAACAAACGATAACAACTGAAACGTGCAAACGGCAAAAGGGAAAGTCCAGCAATAGCAACAACCACAATAACAAAAACAAAAAAACAAAAACCAATCGACAGGCCTCCCCCTTGCCCACTTGCTCCTTTGTTCTACCCTGTGGAGTAAGGAGAGACTTCATTGTTTGCTAAACGGAAATCGATTGAAACTGGTTGCTGCTGCTGTTGTTGCCATCGTTTGGTCTTGCACTTTGTGTTAGCTTATCGTGTTCAAAGTGTTCATGAAATCGCTTCACGAATCGGTCGCCAGCTCGTTTCCACTGCACTCATTCTTTGCTCTATGGTTCTCAAGAGAAGGCAACAGTGGCATGATAATGATGACAAGCGTTCTGAATTGCTGATGGCGTTAAAAGATAATTAACTGAATGCATCGACTCAAAGATACCTCAAAGATTACACACATTAAACAAAATGAACTGAATTCCAATCTTTATGTAAAACTTGGTGAAAACATGTTGAGAATGCAAAATCAATGAAATTGCCTTAGAGAATATTTTATAGCCAAGTTCAATTTAAACATTAAACAATATTTTCTTTTTGATTTAATTTTATAAATTCATTCTAGAAACTTAATAAATAAGAATTACCTCGTCATGGCCAAAAATTCATTAAACAATTTATCGAAAACTCAGTAATAATCCTTTTAAATGTGGTTTTTATGTAAAACGTACTCTTTGCTTCCAGGCTTACCTGATGTGTACCATACGCTTTGTAACGATCCTTTTTCGTCCTTCGGGATATTTACAATTATCTCTTGGGCTAGGTTCGGCACAACAAAATTTATTTTGTGCCCCGGTGAAATTAGAACAGGTTTGTTTATTGATTTGTTTTGGTGGTATGTTTATTTACGATTGTTTATGGGCTTGGTTGGATATGACAAGTTTCTTTTAGAGAAGTCCCGACCTCTTTCCTGGAATTTCGGTAACAGGATATATCCTTGTACCTTCCAATATGCTGGGAATCGTCCTGGAGCAGTTTGACCTTACTCGATTCTTGCATAAACACGGTGTCTTAGTCCTATTCCAAGGACTTGCTGGTTACAGGATAATTTGAGAGGTTACTCGTAAGGCCGTCTCAAATTATTCTGACTTTTCTTGATCCTTTCACTTGTTTGTTTCACTAGTCTGAGCTTTTAAGGTTACTCGTAAGGCCTTAAAAACTCCCTTGATTGATCATGACTTGTAGACTTGAGTCAATTAGTTCCACGTCTAAACTAAGACTCCCTCTCAACTAAGACTGTCGGCTCTGTCGAGCGTGGTCCCTTAAATATATCCCGAGATGCCCATAGGGCGCTGGCTGCGGCGTCGTGCTGTTGGCAGCGGCGTTGGGCTCGTGTCAGAAATGGGTCGCCTCTTCCGGCGAATTCTGCTTACCGGCAATATTCAAAGAATGGCTAGGCTAAAAAGTGCTATGGGTCGCGATGCACGCGTGCTGTGTGCACTCGTTTAATTTCCCTTGCAATGCACTTTCATACGTATATCGTATCTATCAGATAGAGGGCTTCCCCATCGTTCATCCCTCCCCCTTCGGTTCGTATATTCCCCTATGCAATCCACAAACCATTATCGTTTCATATAATGCATGCATGCATCGTTTCATATAATAAATCATGGGATCGAGCCATGTTGGACTTGGTTGCCCATCGCATGTGTGTGCATATCGGCTTCTTGCATTATGCTACCCACGCATCTTCCCGCTTGTACGAAATCACCGGCGGTGGTGTGTGGTTCGACTGGCCACGTTTGATCGTATGCCACTTCTATCGAATCGGTTCGATCCATCAGCAGCGGGTTCGGTCGTATATCGTACGTTTGGTTTGTGTCTCGGCTGTATCTTGTATCTGGTGCATCCTTTGCACCGCTTGATTTTGTTGTTGCTGGCTTGTTGTGCGGGATATTATAGTTAATTATAATGTTCCTCACACTCCCCCCTTCTTCGGGAGTGATTTGCCCTCCCCTGTCCCTTGTACCTTGTGTTTGTTTTCTGTATGTGTATTTCTTTCTCGCTGCCATGTCATCAGAGTCGTCCTTACTCATTGTTCATCTAGTTTCTTGCCATCTGTTTGTTCACATATTTGTTGTTTCATCTGGCTGATGTGTGCTTGCCTGGTTTTTCCTGTTTCTTTGTGCCGTAATTTACATATAACTGGAGACAAAAAACCTGTCACTTCATATGGACCTCCAAATCTTGGTGCCAACTTTGCTGCAAATCCTTCGGCCGCATTCGAGAGATGGTGTTCTTTCGCCCATACTGTGGTTCCAATTGTTGGTCTCCACTCTCTTCTCCTTAGGTTATAGTGACGTGCCTGATCTTGTGCCGCCGTCTCCAGATTACGTCTTATTAGCTCGAACAGATCTTGCACTTGTTTTGCCTTCGCCTCTGGTGGTATGCTTTGCTTTCCTGTGCCTGTCGTGACACTATCGTATATCGCGCCTGGCATTCTAGGTTCACGTCCTTGTATCACATATGCTGGTGTAAATCCAGTTGACTCTGATTGACTAGTATTTACAGCTAGTGTTATTTCCGGCCAGCTCTCATCCCAATTCCGTTGATTTTCACCGGTAAACTGAGCAATCATTGTTTTCACTGTTCTGTTTGCCCTTTCGGTTGGGTTTTCTTGTGGTGTGTATGGTGCTGTTAATTGGTGTTGGCATCCCCATTCCTCTAGCATTTTCTTAAACGTTCTGCTAGTGAATTGGACCCCATTGTCCGTTATTACTACTTTAGGAACTCCAAATCTCGACAGAATCCTTTCCCTAAAGGCCTTGATTAGATTCTCCGCAGTTGCCTTTCGCATGGGTATCAGTTCTGTCCATTTTGAAAATCGGTCAATGATTACTAGTAACATTGAGTTTCCATGTTTCGAACGTGGTAAGGGTCCGACGAAATCAGCGCAAACGGTGGCCCATGGTTCATCCGGTATTTGCGTCAGCATTTTCCCAGCTGCTTGCTGTTGGTTGGGTTTGTATTGTTGACACGTTGTACACTTTCCCACGAATTTCTTGATATCTCGTTGCATTCCTGGCCAATAATATCTTGACGCAGTTCTAGCAATCGTTCGCCTGTTTCCTGTATGCCCTGCCGTTATGGAAGTGTGGTTTTCTTCCATCACTTGGTTCCGTAGTGTCTTGGGCACACACAATTTCCATGATATTACTTCTTCTTGGCCTGCTCTATGCGGAATATTCCTGTACACCTGGCTGTTTTCTACCATGTAATCTGGATATTTCTGTGGTTGTTGTTGTATTTTCTTTATTATATTTTGGATCCACTCACATTCTTTGTTTGCTTGTCGTAATCGGGCGCCATTGTCTACTATTCTTTTGCACCCTTCCATCGGTTGTCTTGATAGTGCATCGGCGACAATGTTTAATTTGCCCTTTCGATATGCTATTTCGAAATCGTATTGTTGTAATTCCAGTGCCCATCGAGCTATGCGGCCCGTGGGGCTCTCTATACTATTCAACCACTTCAACGCCATGTGGTCTGTCACCACCTTAAATCGGTATCCCTCGAGATATGGTCTCAGCTTGCGTACTGCCCACACTATTGCTAGGCATTCCTTTTCCGTTGCCGAATAGTTCTTCTCCGCTTGATTCAACTCTCTCGACAGATATGAAACCACTCTTTCCCCCTCCTCGGTGTTTTGTACTAGTATGGCCCCTAATCCTATGTTGCTTGCATCTGTCTGGAGTACGAACATTTTTGTGAAGTCTGGGCATGCCAATACTGAGTCACTCGTGAGTTTTTCTTTTACCGATTCGAATGCTGCCTGATGCTCTTCGCTCCAATGCCATTTGGTTTTTTTTTTGAGCAGTGCGTTTAACGGGTGTGTTATCATAGCAAAATTTGGTACGAATCGTCTGTACCACGAAGCCACTCCTAGATATTGCCGTAATTCTTTTGTGCACGTGGGCGGCTTCAATTGAGCTATTGCTGCCACCTTGTCTGGGTCCGTTGCAATACCGTTTTCTGTTACCAAGTGGCCTAGAAACTTTAGCTCTTTTCTAAAGAATTGGCACTTTTCAGCATTTATTCTTAAGTTTGCTTCTTTCAATCTCCTGAATACTTCTTGCAGGTGGTCCATGTGTTCTTTGATTGTTTTGCTTACTACCACTATGTCATCTTGGTAGGCGAACGCGTTTGGTATCATTTCTGGGCCAATGACTTGGTCCAGAGCCCGTTGGAACGTTGCTGATGCGGAGTGTAACCCGAATGGCATCACTTTCCATTGGAATAAACCTTTCCCTGGGACTGTGAATGCTGTCATTGGCCTGCTGTTTTCTTCCAACGGAATTTGCCAATAGCCGTCCTTCAGGTCTAGGCTGCTTATAAATTTCGCTTCACGTAGTTGGTTTAAGATGTAATCGATGCGGGGCATTGGGTATGCATCTTTTATAGATTTTGCGTTAATCTGTCTAAAATCTACGCATAATCTCCATTTGCCCGTCTGCTTCTTTCTCACCATCACTATGGGTGAGCTATATGGGCTTTGTGATGGTTCGATGCATCCCATTGTCAACAGTTCATCGACCTTTGTGTTGATTTCTCCCTGTATTTTTGGATTTTTTGGGTAATACCTTTGTTTTATTGGTATATCATCCTTCATTGTGATCCTGTGTATCCCTACTTTTGATGATCCCTTGATTTTCTCCAATTCCATTAGTTCGTGTTCTAGAAACCTTTGTATTTCTGTTTGCTCTTCCTTCTGTGTCACCACGATCGATATGCGTTCGGTCATCCTGTCCTGCATCCTCTTCACCGTTGGAATTTTTATCCTGTGGCCTCCGCATGCTATTTCGGTATTCATCAGCCTTAAGAAATTCCATCCTAAGATTATAGCATCCATTCCGTCTGGCATGATGAGAAATGTTATGTTCATTTCTTTGTTTCCGAATCGAACGTATCCTGTCCATTGCTCGTTGATGTCTCTCACCTTCCCGTCCGCCATGTATACTTGCTTGTTCGTGGTCTCTCGGTCTCCTTTCTTTTCCACCGTTTCCAACATTTGTTTGCTGATAAAACTGCTCGTGGCTCCGGAGTCAATTGTCGCTTTTATCTGGACTCCTGCTACTTCGATAATTGCTGACAATTGATCCTCTTCCTCTATTAGTTGGCCTATTAGTGGTGAGGAGCTTGTTGGTTGGGTCCCTGCTCGCCCCTGATAGACTGGAACCGCCTTTCGTTTCCCGAACTCCAACAACACTCTTTTGTTCTTTTCCCAATCCTTCCACACTGCCAACAGAAATTGAGTCTCTGATTGTTGCACTCCCTTGCCCAGTGTCCGGCTCCCCCGCATCTGCGGCATGCCTGGTTTGGGTTCAAGACTCTTCCCTCTTGGATGTTTTTATTTTCTTGGGTTGGTCTTAAATTGTTCTCCATGTTGTTGTTTTGGCATCTTCGGCACTGTGTGACTGGTGGCCCGTAATTTCCTCCTCTATGGCTTGATTGGTTGTTGTGTGTTCTTTGAGCATTGTTTGGGCAATGGAAATCTGATCGTTCTTGTTCAAGCATCTCATGTTCTTCCGCCAACTGCATCAGCTCGTCTAGGTTTCCGACTCTGTGCGGCCGAACGAATATCCTCAACTCTGGAGTGCAATTTTCTAATATAACCTCCAATTGCTCGTACTCTGGTATTTTAAGGGGTCTCATCATTGTTTGCATGTCGACCATATAGTCCTTGAAATACTCGTTTCTGTTTTGTTTGCGATTTTTCACTTGATCAGCCAATTTGTTGAAGAATCCTCTTGGCAGGAAGTATTTCTTGAAGCCCTCAACGAATTCCTTCCACGATCGCCACTGCTTATTGTTTGCGAGGTACCATTTGAGTGCTTTGTCTTTCAGTAGTTCTGGCATTGCTCTTGGGATCATGTCCAGCTCGATGCCATACATGTCTGCTGACCACTCGATTTGTTCTATAAATTCTAGCGGTCTGGAATTGCCATCGAATCTGAAAGTCCACTCCCTCACTTGTTTTGCCACCTTGGCGTATTCGGTGGTCCTGTTTGTTGTGTGCGGTGCCGCGTTCTTGGGGTCTATCGTTTGTCTCCTTAAGTCCCTCTTTGTGTCGGTGCCGTCTAATGCTCCTTCGCTTCCCCATCTTGGTGGTGCAAATGGAGGAATCGCTAGCGTAGCGATATTTATTTTTTTGAACTCCTCGGCCTCCTTGTTCTCACCATTTTCGCCTGACTGTGCTGCGCTTGTTTCTGGTTTTTGCTTGGACATTTTTGTGAACTTGAGTTCTAATCTTCTTATCTCCTCTCCCCACTCTGGATCAGACTCGTGGTTGTCTATCCATTCGCCGAGTTGTTTTCTCATCTCCTCTACCGTGCCGTTCATGTTGACTCCGATCCTTTGGCCTGTTTGTAACAGATCCTCCTTCTTCAAGTGGTACATCCATCCTTTCCCCATTTTGATGTTTTCTTTCCAATTTTCAAACTTTTGTCTTGTTTAAAATTTCACCAGTATAGCACGTTGGGCGCCAGTTGTAACGATCCTTTTTCGTCCTTCGGGATATTTACAATTATCTCTTGGGCTAGGTTCGGCACAACAAAATTTATTTTGTGCCCCGGTGAAATTAGAACAGGTTTGTTTATTGATTTGTTTTGGTGGTATGTTTATTTACGATTGTTTATGGGCTTGGTTGGATATGACAAGTTTCTTTTAGAGAAGTCCCGACCTCTTTCCTGGAATTTCGGTAACAGGATATATCCTTGTACCTTCCAATATGCTGGGAATCGTCCTGGAGCAGTTTGACCTTACTCGATTCTTGCATAAACACGGTGTCTTAGTCCTATTCCAAGGACTTGCTGGTTACAGGATAATTTGAGAGGTTACTCGTAAGGCCGTCTCAAATTATTCTGACTTTTCTTGATCCTTTCACTTGTTTGTTTCACTAGTCTGAGCTTTTAAGGTTACTCGTAAGGCCTTAAAAACTCCCTTGATTGATCATGACTTGTAGACTTGAGTCAATTAGTTCCACGTCTAAACTAAGACTCCCTCTCAACTAAGACTGTCGGCTCTGTCGAGCGTGGTCCCTTAAATATATCCCGAGATGCCCATAGGGCGCTGGCTGCGGCGTCGTGCTGTTGGCAGCGGCGTTGGGCTCGTGTCAGAAATGGGTCGCCTCTTCCGGCGAATTCTGCTTACCGGCAATATTCAAAGAATGGCTAGGCTAAAAAGTGCTATGGGTCGCGATGCACGCGTGCTGTGTGCACTCGTTTAATTTCCCTTGCAATGCACTTTCATACGTATATCGTATCTATCAGATAGAGGGCTTCCCCATCGTTCATCCCTCCCCCTTCGGTTCGTATATTCCCCTATGCAATCCACAAACCATTATCGTTTCATATAATGCATGCATGCATCGTTTCATATAATAAATCATGGGATCGAGCCATGTTGGACTTGGTTGCCCATCGCATGTGTGTGCATATCGGCTTCTTGCATTATGCTACCCACGCATCTTCCCGCTTGTACGAAATCACCGGCGGTGGTGTGTGGTTCGACTGGCCACGTTTGATCGTATGCCACTTCTATCGAATCGGTTCGATCCATCAGCAGCGGGTTCGGTCGTATATCGTACGTTTGGTTTGTGTCTCGGCTGTATCTTGTATCTGGTGCATCCTTTGCACCGCTTGATTTTGTTGTTGCTGGCTTGTTGTGCGGGATATTATAGTTAATTATAATGTTCCTCACAGCTTCTTAAAATGACAGAATTAACATTTTATTTAAATAAACAAAAATTATATTTGTGACATTTTTTTTTGTTCGTGCTTCGTTTGCCATTGAATGCCTCGAGCTCTGTGTTTACTTATTTATTTGAGACTAGTTTAACCTGCGCCGGTAAGTATGCATCACGAAAATCGTTATGCCTGCTTGGGGCGGCCATTTTTGACCTGGTCTAACATGGCGTGTGATCAAGTGATTAAACATTAAACATGACCAACAACAATTGCTGTCGCCGGTTCAACAACTGCAGTACAACATGTGACCCCATGTAAACTTTCTAACCCTTTACTCTAACGTCTTCCGTTTTTTGTTTTTTGGTTTTTTTGCTTGGGGTCATGAAATGTTGCACATAATTAATATCAGTCTCCCATGCTCGCTGTCAGGGCCGATTTTTATGCATCTCTATGAAGCCTGAGGTTAAAACTAATTTAATCAACTTATATTAAATTAATATATAGACTTAGCTGGTAAAGCAGGAAAATAAATTTTAATAAAATAAAATTATTTTACGATTTGCAAGCATGAGGTATAAATTAATTAAATTGTTCATTTCCGTTGTTTAATTAAATGGCAATAATATAAAAAACAATGAACAGAAGTAATAACATCATAACAAGCTATGTAATTTTCCCAATTCAATATTCAATTAAAATGACAAGCAACAAGAACTCATTAAAATGTAAAAAAGTTATATGTACAATATGTACATATTTATAAATAGGACATGCGAAATAGACTGGATTTTACATTGTTTTTACATTTACATTGTGACTTTATGCAAAGCATGATGTTAATATGACAATAGTCACTGCAAATTAATGTGAAAAATGCAAAAAAATGCATGCAATTTACCCTGACAAACGATGGCCAAATAATCATGCAGTTCTTGAAAAAAAAAAAACTTTATAAAAGACTCAATATAACTGATAATACTGTTAAACATCCAACTCTTTCTATTAAATGTAACCAATATGAGTGTTACATATGACGAATTACCAACTCAAATGCTACGAAAACAAGGATTCACACATATGTACATACATATGTTGTCTGCCTTCATTTTCTTTGCAAATTTTGATATTTTTGAATTTTAAATTTATATCAAATGGAAAAAATATAATTAAATGTCAGACAGTAATTGATGTGCTTCCATTTATCCAAATTGACAGCAGACTTGTGGTTAAAATGTTCAATTTAATAGGTTTTTTTTTAACATGGAAGCCCTGAAGCTCTGTGTTTGTCTGTTCTCGGTTTGTTGTCTGAAAACCTCAATTACTTAAGCAAACAAATTGCAACAAACATTGCCTTAGAACTTCCCAATGAAATGTCTCTAAATGTCTCAAGGTCTGCGTTTTGGTATTTCTATGCAAATGTCCTTGTCACATTTTGCACATGGTGCTCATTTCAAAAGTGTCAGGGAGTGTCTGGCTCCTGTATTTGCAATAACTTTCTCTTGGTAACCACCTTGAATATATCAAATATTATTCATCAAATAGAATGAGTCAAGAACACAATTGTCAAAATATAAAACTCGGCAAAATGTGAAAGCAGAACAACATGCTGTGTGCATGATTTGTTTACTATTTCATTCTGATTTGCGTGTAAACTCGAATAAAACTTGCTGATGGCCTCATCAGTTGAAAATGAATTATACACACACGAAATTTCGAGTTTCAGTTTTCAAATGCAGTTTGAGCCACTCGGTCTAACTCTGTGCAGGTCGTTCTCTCTAATTTTTGTTGGCCTAATTGCTAGGCATGCATTCAAGTAACATTCCTACATTTTGCTGGCCGCATAGCATCGATGGCATGCCTCGTAAATCTACATAAGTCTTTGCACTCGATGGAATGGGGGATTTTTTCTAGTTTTTCCACTTTTTGTGTGGGGCATTAATTTCATATTATCAGCTTTGCCCCAGAGGCCATTAAACGCTAACGAATAACAACTAGCAGCTATGGGATCCCATAGCATACTTTCGGAGTTTTCCAATTTAATAGTGAAACCGAAAACGAGAGAACAAAAATTAGAGAAAAACAACTTTTACTAGCGCACATTTTCAATGGGCTCACGTGTTTGTGCGCCTAGCCCGGCTCTTGCGGACACAATTTCACACCGAAATGATTTTCAAAGGGTTGAACCCCAACCAGACCCTCAACCCTTCTTTCCACATTGCTCTACAATGTTGAAAGATGCAAATTTACTATGCTCCAAAACGGTCCGACAGTTGAAATAAATATTAAAGTGAATAAAAAAACGGAAAACGAGAAATGGGCAAACTTGAAGGCCGGCGGGCAGCCAAAGGCCTTGGTCAGCCTGGCTGCGTTTTTCCATCCTAATATAAATACATATATATATATATTTTTTTTTTTTGGCTACAAAATTAACGTTTATATAAGGTTTATAGAGCTCCTGGCTCCTGGCTTAAGCTTCTGCTTTGGTTCTTGGTGCCCATAAAACTTGTTCATTCATAAATCATGCACAAAATTATTATCATTATGAAAGTTGCCTTTCAGTATCATCAAAAATGAAAAAAGAAGAAACGAGGATGAGTTAAGGAGAGAGAGAGAGAGAGGGAGAGAGACGAAGGCAAAGTAAGAACAAGAGAGAGGTAAGAGCAGATTTTGTTCTGGCAGTCTCGGCAGAAGGGTTAAGCGCGTCAGGCAAAGATTTTGCTTTGGCGTTGACTTTCATTTTTTCAATTTTTCAACATCAAACCCATGACAAAAGAAAAATGAATGTTTCATAGATTGCCTTGCCCTGCTCTTTCTTCGTCATCATCTTTCTTTTTTATATTCTCTTGTTTTTTCTTTTTGATAAGTATGTATGTGTATGTGTGTCTGTTTTTTTATTAGGAAATTTAGCCCAAAACCCGCTACGAACTTTGATAATTTTACACTTAATTTCATTTGTGTTAAGACTGTTTGTTTTCTTTTTTTTTATCGGCAGCATCGTTAGTATTCACTCGACTTTCAATATATACATTTATTTTGCCCTGACAAATCTAGTTGGAGAAGTTTTATCCGACACTATAACTCAATAGCAAGAGCCAAGCCCACTTAATCCCATCCGCAACATTTCAACTAACTGCCAACCTTCTACAGCAACTGCAACTGCAGTTTTTTATTGTATGTTGCCTCTTTTACACACTCTATGGTATCCCCTGTTGCTCTTGTTTTTTGGTCTTGCTGAGTGCATAAATCTTTGCAATCTTGTGCGCGAATTACTTAAAGGAAGAAAAGCTGTAAGACTGAAAAGTTTGCGGCAAAATACCAAGTAAAAAGTTGCGCCTATACCAGTAGTAGCTGCCAATGCCTGCCAAAGTCTCATGCTCCTGCTCCTGCTTTTACCCCATGCATTTGCCCCTGCTTCTCCTCAAGCTACTTCTTTAGCTATGCAAAATAGCAACAAGCGTATTGTGAACAAGGAAATTGAATCGAAAAGCTGTTGGTTGTTCTCTCTTGGGGAGCATTGCAAAAACACGGGCAAAGAAAAATACTTCTTTTTCCAAGTTAAGAAAAACATCAACTAGACGAATGTATAAAGCGTCAGGGTTTTAGCTGGGGCCAAGTATCCGGGCAAAAGTGAAACTTTTTACCACAAAAGAATATGGCAGGCAAAAGGAGGGGGCCAAATGAAACATGGGCGTGTTAACAAAACGATTGATTTTCACTGTCTGCATTCCTTCTTTTGCCAAGAACAATTTTTAGTTAGGAAGCAAAAAGTTTTCTATCTCCCACTTTCTTGGTTAGAAATAAACAAAACTAGCAATGCACAGCAAAGATATGGAAGTGTAGTGCATGTGCCCTTTTTCGAGACTAGTTTATTTTCTTACACGAAGAATGCAGTTTTTGGCATATTTGGTTTCGAGATTTAGTTGTTTTGGTTTAAAACAATGTTGTTTTTTCATTGCTACTCGAACAACTAACATTTATTCAGTTTTTTGTTGAAACAACTTCATTCTGGATTCCTTTTGTTCGCTTTGTTACAATAAACTGCAACCAAGCAACTTGAAGGAGACTTGAACACTTCTCCACTCAGACTTGAAAGTCTGTGTTCTTTATGAGCCCAGTCAGCATTGATGGGTAGTATTTAAAAATTCAGTGTAATTTTCCATTTATTTATAAATACACTGAACACGCTAAATAAACGTTGTTCAATTCACTTTTTTTTTGTTCGTTCTACGGCTTGAGGGTTTGTTTTAAAGTTAAATTACCCACATATGCTCCGGTTCTCAGATACAAAGTATTTTATGTTCAATTAGATACCAAGTCCTTGGCACATGGCACTTTTCTTATAAAAGTCCTTTGACCCAACGAAACGTTCCAAAGATAACTATTTAGTTTTAGTTAAACGTCTTAATTTCACTCACGCACACTAAGATACTACAACCCGAAATTTCCGGCACTATTCGAAAGAAAAAGGCATGTCCATACAAACATATAAATTTTAACCAAAATTATGTTCATATATAACTGAAAATGTTTTGGAACTACATTTCTAACCCATGTTTTTCTTTATTTTCAGTTCTCTTACCTAATGCTAAATGAAAAGGGTATAATGAGTATACATTCATTATGTGGTCAGCTTAAAGTGACAATTTACGGTCGAATTTAATATGCAAAAGATATACACAGGAGGTGACATCTCTTAGACTTTGAATTTGGGACTAACCAACATGACATGTCTCTTTGAAATATATTTTCCTTCTTGTTATTTTTATTCTCTATGAGTACAGAAAAAAAATTATTACATCAACTAATTGCAATTGACAAGGATTGCGCTGTGCTGATGCTTGTCTGCGCTCTGTTGGTGAATCTCAGAAGCAAATGAGGCACACACCGTGGCATACTTTTGGGCGTTCATCTGTATGAGTTGCTCTTGGCGTTGTCTGTGTAGAAAAGACTTTCAGCATGTATATATGTGTGTGCGTCTGTTTACAAATGCTTAAAGGCAAGGCAAACCATGTCAATGACATCTGACACGTGACCCTTTTTCACACACATACGCAGACCCCCACACATACACATACACAGAGCGCAGGCTGCCATAAAACCATAACCATAAACATTTAGTCGGGGGCCATCCAAGAGTTTTCTCTCCTGCTTGCAGCACAGGGTGCATATGGGTTAGTTGGGGCTTAAACTAGTCGTGGTTATATTTCTCCACAAAGTTTTTCTTGCCTTTGATATCAAGTAGAATTGATACCATTGAAACAACTAGACCAACTAATCGTAAGCTTAAATGCGTTAAATGCGTTATCCACAATAAGACATTAGTTTGTCATAAATTTATTTTTGTTTTTATTCATTAAATTAATAATTATTTAAGCATTATTTTAATGAGAAGCACTCAAGTCTATCCTTTTTCTTACCGACAACAACGACAACTTGTTCCTGTTATTGTTGTTGTTAGTTTGTTTGGTTGGGTTATTTTTTTGGTCGGTCGTTCCAATGTGATTAGATGCGATTGTGCGCGCAATTGAGCGAAATTGATGGCAATGCTATTAAAAGGTACATCCCCTTATTCCTTCATTCCCTTTTACATGCTGCATTGGTTACACTTGCCATTACCCAACGCAAAACGCCCTGTCCTGCGTTTTCCCTTTTCCCATATACTCATGTGCTCGTTGTTCATAATTAATTTTCTAGTGAATTTACTTTCATGGCATTTTGGTTAGCTAAGTGGGAAGGCCAAGTCAACGAAATTGCTTCGGACCAGTTCTCTGTCTATCCCCCATCCTCCACCCCCTTGCGTATCCAGTAAAAGGTTCACTTTACGCGCAGTACCGCCTTCCAGTTGAACTGGAGCTAGAACTGGCAATGCCGACGCTGCTGGCATATAAAAGTTGTTTCAGCTGCGGCATTTATTTTAATTTGAAAACTATTTCCACGCCCCCTTTCACCGCTTATGCTCATTATTTTTGCTTGACTTTAGTTGGATTTTTATTATACATAAGTCGCTGGTTGGCATCGTTGCCTTTAGTTGGTTGCGTATACGCAACGTTCGCCCGCTCGCAATTTTCATTATAATTTGTATATGGCGTGTAGTCCGCAGTAACTGGAATCGCTGAGCGGGGGCGGTGCTTGCGAAAATTTGCAACAAATATTAGCACAAATCCTGTTTGGTTTAATGGCAACATAATTATATGGCATGCTAAAGGGAGCTCAAATTCAAGGAATTTTTGGATATTAAATACGTAAATACACCGTACATAAATTATATAAATTTCTTATCAATCAGTACTAAAGTTTGTTCAATCGGGCCTAAAGTAAAGCCACTTACGAATACAGATACTTTCATGTCGAATATAAACTTGGGCAAATTCAGTTAAGACTTTATCAGCCTTGGGCTGATTTTTATTTCACCATAAAATTCCAAGCTACCCTTTTGCTAGCCTTTTCTCAAACCGCCCTAGGTTATATATATTATATATGTATGTATATGTATAAAAGTATATACATATTGCCATATACATATCGAAATACTTAACGTAGTTAAGCGCGCAAATTATTTGCACGAAAATATTTTTGCCTTCGAGGCTAGGCAACTTCCGGGCAAAGTCCCGCAACTTGGCACTTGGCGTGTGTGGCGCACATTTCACTTTTTGGTGTATGCCAAAGGTTTCCCCTCATCTCCCCTTCATCATCATACCACAAAACTCCAACAATCAGTAAAAGAGAGGTGAAAGAAAAAGGGGGAGGAGAAGCAGGAATGGCTATTGAAAAGTATCGCCTTGTTTCTGTTTGGTTTTACTTTTTCTTGTTGTTTGGTTTGCTTCTTCTCCATCTGGCAATTACCTTTGATTGGTCACTTAAACAAAAGTTTTTTGGGTTTTATTGGCAAATGATTTATGGGTCCAGCGGACAAGGTCAGACATAAAGCCATTAAACGTGCAATTTGTTTGTCTTTAAACATAATAACTAGAAATTTTGGTAAAGTTTGCAAACTGACAAAGTCAACCTGAAACAATTAACAATTTTCTCCCATTATGCTTTGTATCAATTGGAGGCGACTCTAATTCTTGAAATCATTTTCATTTCAAAGCTTCTCGTTGAAGACAGCTGCCGCACTTTTGAATTGCGACAGATTCAAAGAACCTTTCGCATTGTGTGCTGCCTTATGGTGATGTTTGGCCAACAGATTTGTCGTTGCCGGCATTGGCGGCGTAGAATGGACCATTTGTTGCGACTGCATTGCAATTTTGGCCTCGAAAAACAATTTGGCGCCACTAACTCCAACCTGGGAGACATCAACGGCTGATGTTTGAGCCAAACGTTCCGTTTGTCTGTCTTTCAGATAGGTCTCTCTGATGGTCATACGATCCAGCAACTTGGCATATGCTAGAAGAAACTGACAAAATGTCATCCTAACGGCACCAGCTACACTCGCCATTAGGTTTTTGGCAACCAGATGCGTTTGCGGTATATCCATTTTCTCAAGCATCTGCTTAAATTGACTCAAATCAAGGTAGCCATCAGAATCTTGATCAAAGTATGTAAATATTTCGAACGTCTCATCAATCTCTATTGGGCTAAACCAACGTCCAAATTTCTCATACACCTCATCGATTGCAATTTCATCGTCCGATTCACTACTATCCTCGGTCATTAGCAACGATCTGCGTTCCACAACCACACGCATCGATGAACGTTTCACCAAGATATTCAACTGTTCCTTTTCTTCTTCTTCCTCTTCGTCCATACTGGGATTGATGATGGTGTTGGTAGCGTTGGGCTTATCATCTTGCAGACTCTTGGAACTCGTACCCATCAACGACTCGAGATCAATGCCACTATCCAGACTTTCATTGGAGGTATGCACTTGACGTTTCAATATCGTATTTTTGATATTCTCAAATGATTCACATGAAGCAAATGATGGACAGGACGATAGATCATGAAATTTATCCCTTCCTTCCTCGTTCCTTAGAGTCGTTCTGCTCCCCTTCAACAAGACCGATAACTGGTTGTTACTCTCGATGTATTCCTTGGCAGTGACCAATTGTGACATGATCCGCGTATAAGCCACAAGAATACACGATTACATATATTTTGATTTAAAAAATAAAACGAAATGAAATTACTTTAGCCGAAAATAAAACAAAAATATATTTGTGATTTTTAACCTTTTCTCCCTAAAATCTGATATGTTCATGAACTTAAATGAAATATGTGATACTGACAAATAAACATCAGGCAATTGATTCTGAATCTTAATTTCTGGCTGACTAGAGTTTAATATGAAATGACATTAATTTCGTCCTAGGCAAGTGTAACTTAACATTCTCTCCTTTTTTTATTTTTCTGTACATCTCTTCGTGAGTTTAAATTTGTTCATTTGTAAAGTGACTTGGTATCCGTGTTAATTGGGCCTTGTTTTAACTTTGATCCCTTAATCAAAGTTGACAAATATTGACTTGGCCGCAAAAAACTACCGGCCGGATGCAGAAACTTTTAGGTTGGCTTTCGTTTTACTTTATTTTGTATTTTTTGTCCTTTTTTTCTGGTACGTACTTATATCGTCTATTAAGATTCAACACAATTTCCAGCCATATACTGTCGGCAAATTAATGACTCAGTCTCCCAATTGGACTTTGGTCTTTTAGGTCCGTTGACATGCCATGGCTATAAACAGTTAATTAAGCTTTTATTGGTTACTCTTTACTTTTTTCGTCTCTCGCTTTTTGGTTGGCATTTCACGTTTTATTTGTCAAACAAGTGACGAGACCATAAACGAGCCACCAAACTGCTGACTTTTGCTGCTCTTCTGGTCTCTTTAGCTATTTACCGTGAGAGCCGCAAGGTAGGCATATTGCTCACCCTTTTTCTTGTTTTTTTCTCCCCTGCTTTTCATTTTTGTGGGTTACGGCATGGTCCGACCTCGGGTTTATTTATTCACTCATTTCGTGTGCAAAAATATTTGGTGATAACGAGCTGGCAGCCCAAGGGGGCTTGTCATGTTTAAACCACATTTATTTGCTACCTTTTGCGGCAACAATAAAAAAATTATATGTATATCCAAACACACCATACATATAGGTAAATAAAAGGAAATTTATATATATATATATAATTTATTTTTTGTTCGCGTTGCAACAAAGATGTTAGTACACAGCCAGAACAAAAAACAGCAACAACAAGAAAGAAGCAAAAACGAGAATGTCAACAAAAAGTTGGCGACTTCGACATTTAATTTACATAGCAAAGTTTTTTACTTTTTATTTCAAGCATGCTGATTATAAAATTACAGAAAAGCGGCAACGGAGAGAGGGAGAGAGCGAACTGGGTTAAACAAAACAAAGCCGAAAAAACTGGGCCCCAAGTGCCAGAGAAATGCCAGCGAAACTTGTGCAGATCTTTAATCAGCCAGCAACCAAACCAAATAGCAGTCATATATAAACGCCCTCACACACACACACACACACACACAGTCATACGTACGTATATATGTACACACAAAATAAGCAAATTTTTTGCATGAAGATGTTCTGAAAAAGAGCTCAAATATTATACGAAATTGTGTAGAGAACGAACTCGTAAACAGAACATTTCTTTCTAACTAGTTGCCTCATTTTTTCTTGTGTGTCTTCGATGCTCGAAGAAACTTTTGTTGGCCCAAAAGTGTCAAAACAACTTGCAGTCCAAGTAGACACCCACCCACCTTATATTTAAGTCAGAAAAAAGAAAGTGTAAGTTGTTGATTTCTTAAGTCCTGAAAAGAAAAAGCAGCAGCTTCACTCTCAGTCTCAGCAACAAACCCAAGTTTGCTGCGTGGGCGTATTACAGATTTTGGCCCATGGCCAGTAACTTGGCAGCACTTCATAAAAGGAACAAAAAATATCTACAGATCCAACTGAAAATGCAACTGCAAATGAAATTGAAATCCAAGCTGACGCCCAAAGGGTAACAATAAATAATACACAAAAACTAACTGAATTTTGACCGTAAATTCGTAACCTTGGAAAGCAAATAAAATGCAATTATAATTAATGATTCGCTAGGCCAACGCTTTTGTTTGAAAAGTTTCCTGCTATTGAAGTATAATAAATCTCAATATAACTCAAGTGACCGTTGCAGTCTAAACTTTGACATTTGATGGAAAGGTTGTAAGTGGCTTTGGTTTTCTCCACTTTCTTTAATCCCCATCAATGGACCATCGTTTATCAAGCTAAACTCTCAACCCTTTGAACTCAACTGTTTTATTATATATCTATATTTTAGGGTTAGGCTTATTTGCCATTAGATAGACAAAAGTTAAAAAGTTATTGCTAAATACTAAGTAAAAAACACAAGTTAACCTAAGTTCTATTTGTCGATATGGTCATTACAAAGAGTTCTATATATCGGGGTTTCTTGAGTCTCCTAGGTAGCTTTAAATTAGATTGCTGTGTCGGCCCATAAATAAGGCCAACCCTAATACATACATTCATTCAATTTCCTTAGCCCAAATTGATTGCTTTAAAAATGTCTGACCATCTTTAGTTTGGACACTCTCCCACTTTCCCCTTCGCATGGTCAGCCTTTGTAGGAGTTGCCTTTTTTTATACAATTTCTTTTTTCCGCAGGTTTCTCTTTTTGTGTTTTGGTCGTTTGGGATTTCACTTAATTGAAACCTTAAATGTTTTTACATAGCGTTCGCCTATAGCAGCAACTCCAGCAGCACTTTTAGGCAACAGACAAATGAAGTTAAGGCAGTCGGCAGCAAAAATGAAAAGAAAATGTCTGCCAACAGGATTCGCATATTTACACACACACACACAACCACGGACCACCAAAGTCAATCAATCAAATTGGCATTCAGCTTGTTATTCTGTTCAGATTTTTGTTCGGTATTGTTTTTATGCATTTAAAAATATGTTCGAGTGGCGTGAAGAGAGCTACAGGAAGGGAGATTGGTGTATGCAAGTGTAAACACAAGTGTCAGTCAGCTATTGAAAATTCATTTTCTTTGACTACATCAACAACTTGCAAAGTTTTTAATTCAATTAGCAAACATTTTGGATGGCCAGCTTAGCCCTTTTTATGTCTATCGGCTAATTACCCTAAAAGGAGACTACATAGCTTTCAGCTAATTGGTAAATCATGAGATTCTACTTCAATTTATTGTATATTTATGTTGCAAATGTCATTGACCTTGTTTCCTTTTGCTAAACTTCAGGGCAATTAAAAGTGCTCAAGAAAATAACTTGATTGTGAGTAATTTATTTATAAATATAAATTTTGCCCATTAAAGTCATAATTTCACATTAAATGCAGACGTGACTACAAGAAAAAGAAACCAAAAAAAAATTGGCCACCACATGAAGCAAATTGAGTCTTCCTTTCCCTTATTCCCACGTTTCAGCGATTGGAGCAAACACATTAATAAGTCAATTGATGTTTTGTTAACCCACCAGTCGAGCTTGGGCCCAAGTATGTTGAAGACCAGCCAAGGGTTCGTCATACCACAGGCTGATTCTCCCTGGCGACTCCAAGGACCGCTGCGACATGCGTGTGCTCGCATTTATCCCGGCAGGAGCTGAGACTAATTGCAATTTATGTACGCAATAAAACATTTGCCAAACAGCTATAGGACATCGGACAATGGACACACACACACGCACTCACACACACAGCCACAACAGTTTGGGACGGCAGGCCTTTTGGTTATAAATTTATGAAAAATATTAGTCCAGCTCCATAACAAATCTAAGGGGAATTGAGGGCACTCGTTTCGCTGCGCTGCATGTGGTCTGTGGTTTTATTAATCAAGCGACAAGCATTGATGATGAATCGTTTGCCACCTCCCACGTCAATCTCGCTTAGTCCCTCAGTCAATTGAAGTCAATTACCAGATTCGCTAAGGAATTTGATTTCCAGCTAAAAGGATGCTCAAAAACAAGAAGCAAAAAAAAAAAAAAAGAAAAAGTGAAGCAAAAGTAAGCTGCATCT
Organism: Drosophila equinoxialis; assembly: GCA_018150345.1. Lineage (NCBI taxonomy): Eukaryota > Metazoa > Arthropoda > Insecta > Diptera > Drosophilidae > Drosophila > Drosophila equinoxialis. The sequence goes on along the minus strand of JAECWI010000005.1, from coordinate 9,861,424 downwards.
TAAATAAATTTAACTGCCGCAGTCGTTACGCTTGAGGCATTAAATGTAATCTGCTTACAGTGCTGCGGCAAATAATTTCCAACAGGTGAATGCAAGCCAGACAAGAGAAAGTAATTGGCAATAAGCATAGAGACTATGATGTACTCTTCTTTAAAGGACCATAATACTACCCAAGACACTTTAATAACCTTTTTTTTTGTAAATGTAAAATGTAGTTTTCTGTCCCTCTTTTTTTAGTCAAAATATTCTCCGCCTTTTAGGCGAGTGGAACTCGAGTTAAGATGAAGAAGATAGGCTCAAAAGAAAATGGGAAAAGTGAAAAGGTGAGGGTAAAAGATCTCGACAAGCTGCTTTTGTACAAGGCGGCTTCTACTCCATTTAAAGTGATTGCCGTGCACAATTCGCGCTAAAAGCTTTCACTTGCCAATTGCCGATGGAAACAAATGGTACTCCTTTGCCATTGCCGCTTTTCTTCTTGCAGTAGTCCTTCATCGTTGATGTTGCTTATCCTGTTGTTGTTGTCTGGTTGACTGGCATTGGCCATAGCAGTTGATTCTCTTCTTTTAGTGCACTAAACTGAGACTCGGTTGCGCGAAAATCTGCAATGCTCTTAGCAGCTAACACAAAAATTTAAAACTTTTTTTATAACTGCGATTGCTAAATACTCTTTGTTAAATCAAAAGCTGAGCTTTTGTTTATATTCATTGTATTCTCAAGATATTTGATAATATGAGTTTTTTGATGACATTGCAAACTATACCACTTAATTGAAAGTGGAACCAAATTCGTTTCTTAACAAATACTTATAGCTAATTTTTATAAACTAAAAGGCAGAGCTTTTAATCAATCAGATATACTTTTCGAGGGTGTGCTCAATGCTGTCCAAGCTAAGCTAATTGAAAACTACTTGCACACTCAACCGCGCACTAACTGACTAACAGATGGACAGACCACAAAACAAAGCAATTGCCACAGCAACTGACAGAAGCTTAAAAAGCCGCACATTACTCATACGCAACGTTGAATGCGCAGCATACAAAGGCTTTGTCTTCATGACTCTCTGATTGTCTGTCTAGCTTAGTTTGGTCTGATGGTTGGCCAGCGTAGGCTAGTCACGTCTTAGTATTTTGCTTTCATTTTTTCTCCTTTATTAATGCCAACGCATGGATTGTAGTATCTTTCCCAACTCCAACTTGCTCGCTTCGTCTTCCCTTTTACATATTACGTGATGTGGCATAAGAAAAATAAAAAACGAATGAAAGAAATGCATATTAGACACTTCCGGTGTTTGTGAGCTGCACTCCTCTTGAACTTTGTGGAACAATGCTAATAGCAACAAATGGCAACACCTGTAAGTGCACTTCATCAGTCCAGAGTATCAAGGAGAGTCGGTTGGACGGAGTTACAATGGTTCGGCTCTTAAGCGCATTTTTGTATTGTTTCCGTTTCTTGGTGTGCCGGGAAAAATATTGCCAAAGATGTCTCTCCCACCTCGCAAGAATTCCGCCGCTTGCAATGGTTTGCAATCTTTTTCCCATTCCTCTTTTTTCCTCTCTCCTGCTGATGTTTCTTCTGCTCAACCATGATTTAGAATTAATAAAGGAATCGCATTTTCTTTTTACCTCTTTCATGTTTTTGCTTTGCTCCTTTGATTGTTGTTTTTGCGTTGTTGTTGTTGTTGTTGCCATGGTTGCCAAGTGCAGTTGACTTCACCTGGCATTGTTTTAGCTTTCTCTCACACACATGCCACACACACATATACATACATAAGCATGGCCAAATATGCATATAAATGTGTTGCATACATTTCAGCGCCAGGATTTATGCACAACCAACTCCAGCTTGGCTGCCGCTTCATGCTTTCGCCTTTTTACGTTTATGCAAAGTGCAACGGCTTGCCATCTCTTCCGCACCTATCCCAACCATACATATATGTAGGTGAAGGTGTGTGAGTGTGTATATGCATAAAACTTTAGTTGTTGTTGTTTTTATGCGGCATTTGTGTCAAGTACACGACGCAGATTAAAGGGCATAAAGCTAAAAGAATTGTACAGACAAATACACAAACGAAGAGAGAGATAGAGAAAAAGCTGGAAAAAGGAGTGAAAATTCAGAACAGGTAGAAATAAATGGCCAAGCCAGCAAGCGCAAATCGAAAGGAATTGCAATTTAATGGCATAACCTGGTGCAGGTTCTTTATTTTCTTTACTCCCTATCTCTCTTTTTTTAGTCTTCCACGCTCTCTCCAGATATGAGGAGCAGATGTTTGTTGCCTTTATTTTGATTGGTTTGCATAATGCAATTATTTATTTCGATGTCGTTTGGACGTATGGAAAATTCAACAACTTCCCCTTGGAAGTACGAATACGAAGTACCCTTTAGATGGTATGGTGGAATTGTCCAAACGGATTTTTTCATTAATTGTATAAAAGAAATGGAAAGAATAATTTCCAGTACTTAAAACATTTTGTATTAACAAAATGCCAAAGACATCCTAAGTAGTAAAAGTTGAAAGGTCGAATTTTGATCGAATTTCGATTTAATTCTTTTATAAACCTTTCGCAGGTATAGGGTATAAAATAACAATTCATACACACATGTTCGTCTGAAAAAGAGTTCTTTTTAAACGAAAGCGTTGTGGACATTTCATTACATTAAATGGATGTAAATTGTATGATGAAGCAATCAAACAGTTGTCAGTTAACGAGTATGAAAATTGAGTCAATTAATGTTTTTCTGGATGCAGTAATAAAGATGAAAAAATAAATTTGGCAGTTGTATTAAATAATATTATTTCATTCTGAAGGTAAAGTTTGTTTATAAGGCAATTATGTGTTGGAATGGTTTTCCCTGATTGTATAATTAAGTATAATGTGTTTCAGTGTTCCTAGTACTTTTTATTAAATTCAGTTATGCAATTAACAGTTGCTTGAAACTAGCTTTATTATTTATATTTCTTAAATATTTGAATTCTTTTTAAGGTTTGCCTTATGAGAAAAGTTTTCGCGCGAGTCAAAATCTACGAATTGTTTAGCATTTGATGCAGATGTTTAAGAATCCTATTACACGCACTTGCACCGAGCACCTTAGGCCAATCAAAAGTGCATAACTGTGTAAGTCATGGGCAACGTTATACATACAAGGTAAAAAAAAAGGTTCATAGCCCTGCAGCGTTTGCAATTTTACAGTAAGTCGCAATAAGGTGTAAAGTCACACACAAAGTTACAACCATTGTGAGAAAGAAAGAGCGAAATGGAGAGAGAGAGAGAGAGGAATTCCCAGAATAAACGTGTTGCATTAATGGTACCCAAGTCCTTTTCCGTTCAACTTGACTTGCACATTGTTGCACACACATTGAGGCGTTTCCTTTGAGCACAGCACGCCTCGAATTGCACATGTAAACCTTTTACAGTTTGTATGGAGTAGGAGACAGCGAATAATGCTCCAGCATGCAGGTAAATAATATTTTTATTAAAAAAAAAATAACATTCACACACTAACACACAGTTATTTACATAACTGGTTGAAAATGTGTGTGTGCGTTTGTTAAGCCGGGACAGAAAATATAAAAAATGAAATGCAGCCCCAGCATTTTGCATGCTTTAGAGATGACAACGGTAACTTTCGCTTTCCCATTCACTCTCACTCGTTTCCTTCTTTACACACACACACACTCTCTCTCTCTCTTTTGTGCAAGCGCCCATTTATCACTAGGGACTTTAGTAAGAGTCACAGTGGCTGGCATTGTCTGTTGCCTGTGACACAGCACACACACAACGAGTTCATAATTAAATTCAAATACTTGTACCATTTTCACGCGCTTATGACACAAAATTTATGAATGAGCAAGTCAGTCTTTGGCCATCTCTTTCTTCTCTTTTATCCTAGTCTTTGCTCACTCACTCTCGTTTTACACCCGTCTCTTTGCACCGTCTAAGACCACCTGCTGTTGATGGAAGATGCCTTGGCCCGGGCGCAGCAGGCGTTTAAAATTAATAATGTTGAGCGTGCTTTTTCTCGTTATTACAACTGCGTTTCACTTCCTCCATCTACCCAATTTTTTCACATTCTAGGTAAAATGTCTATGCAAGACTTTTCCGCCCAAAAACCAATAGAAACTACGCTTCAAGGAAACCTGGATGCGGTGACTCGCAAGTCTCTACCATATACATACGTATGTGTATGTAGTCCGATTAGTTCGCCAACAATTTTATTTAATACACGGGCTTTCATTATGATTCATTTTCTCTTAGTTTTTCACGCACATTTGACACAAGTCACGCGTACTTTTTAATTAAAAAACTTTTACGTGCAATTATTTTGTCCACAAACACAAGCGTACACATAACCACACATACATAGCTAGTCTCACGTACAGAACCGTATATTATTTTTTCATCGAATCGCAATAAATTGTTATACATTTTCATTAAACGTCATATGTATGTAGGTCATAATTTGTTGCATTGCGTATCCGCTATGTTGCCTGCAATTGCCACTGTATGCCTTTAATGTCAATATCATTGGCCAAGCAAAAGAACAGCTGTCTTCGCAAATAACCACTCAAAGAAGGACGAAAAGTAAAGTGGAGGCGAAAGATGCAATCGTTGTGACAATGTTGGCTCGTTATACCCTAACAGGAAGCTGAATAATCCTCTCATTGCGTTTGTAATAATAAAATATTAGTTTGAAGTTTGCTGAAGTTTCCAAGAAAAGGCATATGAAAGTCGTTACATAGACGCACATATGTAAGTTTCCGGTATGAGTTTTGCGTTCTTTTTTTTTTTTGCTTTTGTTGTTTGCATGTGGCCTGACGAACTGATTCACTGATTAAACACAGTTTTGCCTAGCTTGGCTGGGCTTGTCTTTAACCCCTTGTTTTGTCGTTGAGTCCAAGCTGTTGGAGCATGAAATTTCCAAAGCGTAATGAAGTGTAAAGGTTTATCGCTTTAAGGGAGAAGGAGCAGAAGAAAAAAAAAACGCAAGCCAAGCCTGGCCATCTGATGTTATTCGTTGTCGTCCTTGTTATCGACGAATCCGGTTTGTGTTTTATTATTATTGTTGTGCCTCTGTCCTCCCTCCTCCAAAACCACACAAACCCGCCTCATGCTCATGATTCGGCTTTCTTCGACGCTTTCAGTCATTTTTCATTGGCCTATATGGTCACCGTTCGAAGGTTTATTATTATTTGTTTTCTTTACTTTTTCTTTTTTCAGCTTCAGTTTCGATGTCGGTTTTGTTTTCGTTGCTGCTAATTTTAAACATCATTGATTTTGCTGATTTATTGAAATGTTTTTGCATCGAACAAGAAAGTTATGAGCCAAGCTGAAGTTTGCATTTAAATTGAAAATGGATAGAGAAATTTATAGGTAATGTCTACACATAAATTATGCGTTCAATGTATAAATACATATCTCCACAGCAACGGATAGGAAATTTGGATATACATGTTTTGTTTGTTTAGTCATTTTGTTTCTCTTTGCACACGTTCTTCATTAGCCAGCTTATGTTTATTAATTCTATATAAATTAATTCATAACTTAATGATTATTATAACGCTTATTTTTTGCATTTTAATTAGTTGAACAAATTACCGAAATAATTATCACAATATTATTTATTATGCCCATGTTTCAGAATTACATTTCCAATCGATTCAAAATACATATGTAAATAGTTTATCTGGCGTTTGTTTTAGCTTCAATGTGTTTAGTACGGATAACTTTAAAGTTAGTAAATAAATGATAACTTTAATTTGTTTAAAAAATGTAACAGAGTATTTCCTATCGTTTTAATTTAATTTATCAGCATACGCATAATGAAAGTTTCTTTCTTTGCAAAGAAATTCTAAATCACTTATCTAAAATTAGTCAAACACTTATTTAAAACCAGTTCTGTTTGGGCAAAGTAAGCTCAAAATTCTGTACGGAAATTGTGTAGATTCTGAACCTTACCACATATCCGTCAAAGTCAACCTTTCAGTTTAGGTCTCAGACCACATTGTGAACTGCTCAAGCCAATGCACTTGAATCCATCGTTCAGGTGATGCGCTGCTACTTCTGTCGGCCTATTTCGTCTCTCCCTTTCCCTTTCTCCCTCTCTCTTTGATGCTCCAATAGCGGATAACATCCTCTCCCAATGGCTATATGAGCCATCAAGTATCGTCATGGGAAGAATGCAACTAGGAAATCAAAATGTGCATATGAAAGTAATTTCCACACTTAATAGGATACGGAAATTCACTCTGGCTATACGTTTTACCATATCCTTTTGCATCTGCTACTCTCCTCACTTTTTTTCCCATTGACTATGACACCCATATATGCATTTACATTATGCAAAAGAAAAGGATGCATGTATAGAGCGGTAGAGAAAGAGAGACAGAAAGAGCTTTCGTCATTCAATATTCGACTCGACCTCGTCTCCATGTCCCCAGCCACGTTGAATGTTTCCGTTCGAGTTTCCGTTCGGCATACGTAACCAGTAGTTACCGGTGGCAACATTTTTTTTGGTTTTTTTTTTTGAAAGCAAAAGCAATAGTGGGGTTTGGAGGGTGATGGGTGATATGGCTGTAGTGAGCAGCATCTCATATGTCTGCTGTCAAATTTGGAAATTATTCTACTTACTCGACTTCCAAGTAGAGCATGAAATAACTAAAAAAAAAAATGTGAAACAGTTCAGAAGAGAAACCTAACGCAATGCATTTTTCAGGTGAGATAGAGAAATATATATAAAGATACAGATGCATTCCGTGGAAGAAAGATGAAACAAGGATAAAGTGAAAGAAGCCAAATGTGGCAGCTGCTTCATTTCATTCGCATTCCTGCCATGCTGGGTGCGCATCATTGATTTACGACCGCCACGCCTACATTTTCTTTATCGATCCATTCTCCAACAATTTACTAAGGTATTAGGTAGGAGAGAGAAAAAAGGAGACACAAAGTGTAGGAAAATCATAAAGGCAACTTGGTTTGATTGACCATTGAAATTGCATGTCAGCGTTGGCTCGGGCAACGGGCACGTGGCTTATGAGTAATGTGCAAGACATGGCAAGGGCCAACAATACAACAATGATGGCTTAAAAGGGCTGACACAGAAATATGTCAAGGGTATAACATGACAAAGAAGGACCATATTCAAACATGTCATAAAAATATTGGAAATATATTTTTTTCTTTAAGCTATGAAAAAAACATCGTGATTAAAAAATGGTTAACGATATCTCACAAATCAAAACTCCTTGCTGGTAATATGTGTTTCCCCCTTACCCAAACGACTACTGATATTAATCGCCTAGCTTTCACTCCCTAATAAGTCAGAATATTTGCTGGGTAACCATGTCAACATTTGGCAAAAATTTAGTTTATGCAATCAAGATTCAAAATTAAACTACTGAGATAAGGTTAACAATAAAACCAACAACAGCGTCAACAACAAGAACTAAATCCCATTTTCACTTATTGCCAGGAGCATGAAAAATTAAGCTGATTTTTAAGCGTGCCCCAGAGACATGAAGTTTTCCCTTCCACATACAGGGAAGCATACATCTATGAAGGGAGCATACATCTATGTATTCATCTTATTCTTGCTGTTGTTAGACAATAGTGAAAAGATTTACATACAGACGGATACATATATGTAAGGGATGGCGAAACGATTTCTGTACTCGTTGTTCGGTTGCACGTGCGCTCGTTGCTTGGTAATAAGCCTGAGACTTTGGGACTATAACAAACTATACTGCTATAAGGAACTGTAACTCCAAGACGAAGTTGAAATAGAAGTGCTGGCACAGGGGCAAACCAACAAACAAACAATAAAGAGCTAAAGCCACGGCGCTGAAAAGTATGCCATAGCAAATCAGACCCTTGAGTGCAACGCGCAAGCAAATTACATTTGAAACGGCTGCGAATGGTGAAATGTATGGACGAGACGGGTTAAGAGACATTTGTCGTCATTTATATTCACATATTGTAGACGACAGAAATATGACACGATTGTGACGCATCTAATGTTACTGGAACTGACGATAGACGTAGATTAGTGAGAATGCGGGGGAATGTAGGGAATGCTACATCTAGGGTAAGTTCTTGGATGACGCAGCAAATAAATATTTATATAACGCACTTGGACTAGCGCAATAGCGCAAATGCTAACAAAACAAACAAACAAACACACAAACGCATACACATAACTTGCCATAGATGTTGTTAAATAGCTCAAGTTGTATGTTGAACGAGCAGCGAGTAGGAGCCAAGTCAAGTGATGTTGCCATTGCTGTTGACTCTTGCAAAGTTAATGAGCTGCTGCTGCTTCTGCTCTTGCTGATGCCATGTGTGACTGAGATTTGTTACTAAAAGGTTTGAAAAATTATGGACGGCTACGTTGAAAACGGTTGACTGAGTGCGTTGACTAACATTTGAAGGTCGAAATAAGTATGGCTCTGAGTAGTTAATTGGCATAAACCAACAATTTCGTCGTGATATAAAATATAAGTGCATACTGCTTAAGATAGACCCTGATTTAAGCTCCATTATTATTGATTTTCGACTTGCAAATGATTGATGTAAATTATTTTCCAAATGCTTGACATGTTACAAATGTTAAAATAAAAAACTTGTACTTTATAAATAAAATTTTCTAATCAAATTTGTTTTTTTAATGACAGTTAAGATAGAAGGATAGAAGGAAAATAATTTGTCTCCTAAACCTAATCCTCTTATTTCACTCACCTAACTTATAACATAAAAAAGAGCAGTAATAGATTTTTAATCCAGAATCCATTGCGAAATGTAATGATAAAATGAATATAGTAAGTTCACATAAATATAAGCTAAAGGTTTTCTAGTAGACTGCAATTCAATTGTAGTTTTGTCTTGTCATTGAATAAGGTTAACTTATTTCTGCAAATGCAAAATGCCAGCTATGTGCGATTCACATGCTTCAAAGCTAGAAAAGGCAAATGTATAATTTTGGGTGATTTATTTCAAAAATCAAATTCATTGCATTTATCTTTGCTAGAAAATTCAAGTGTTTTACAAAGTTTTATTTAAGCTTATCTCTGATATTAAGCAAAACTTGGCATTTGCTGCCAAATGCAACGACGCATGTGACTTGATGCATATGCGTTCATGGCCACAAGATTAGAAAACTAACAAATTACAAACTGTTTTCAATTTTCTATACAGCATGCGTGATTATCCTTTTGTGTTGCAAGTTAGATATATTTCTTATTAAATTATTGACATTTGTTTTGCCTTTGGCTCAGAATGCTGGTCTTAACATAACTAAATATTTCCTTGCAATTCATTTGCCTATAAATAAAATTGGTTTGGCTTCATTTTAATTAGTTTAATATTGAACAAGCACGAAACCGCAAAATTTCTGTTGGTAAATATTTATATACATATATTGCATGTATTTTTTGTGTGTTGATTTGTATGTAATATACTGTTACAATCGGTTGGCTTTGCTTATGCAAATTTCAGTTGGCATGGCCAAAAATAAAGCACAAAACCCAACTCAAACCTCAAAAGCCTGTCAAATATGCCAACAGCAGGAGGGCAAGCTACTGCCTTATGTGGTGGCAGACATAAATAAACCTGTACAATCTTATAATAAATGTCTTGCCATTTGCGTCAGCAATCGCATAAAAGAAAAGAAAATAACGAAAAAAAACTACTGAAATGTTGCCAAATTAGAGAACTCTTAAGTACAGCATTTTAAGAATTCAATTATGTGGCGCTTATTAATTGCGAATTCCACAATCAATTGCCTGTATTATGTATACGTCATGTTTAACACAATATAGTGGAGGAACAAACTCATATGGCTCATTGGCCAAGGACAGAGAAAATTCATGACGCAGCGTGATGTGTATGTAAGTGTGTGTGTGTGTGAATGTGTGTGTAGATTCGCCTCACGTTCAACAAAATGGCAAAACGTGAAGCCTGGCAAAAAGGAAATTGGAATTCAATGTCTTTAAAAACAGCTTTCTACTTACCTCACACATTCAAACAAACCAGCAAAAAGGAAAAGACAACGAAAGGAACAAAAAAAAAAGAATTCGAAGCTACAAGAAATGTTGCAACTTTGAGAGATTGCCAGTAGAAAAAGAGACAGAGAAAAAGAGGAAAAGTGGCTTAAAGTAATGAATATTTAATACGTTACCGTAACAAAGTCTAAGATTTGCCGTTTTCATTTGCCACGCAACCGCAAAGGCTTCACCTTTTTCCCATCCGTTTTTGCTAGCACTCTGTCGAGCACTTTAGTCATTGCAACGAAAATTGGTTTTAAATTGATTTACCATAAGCGCACAAAAGAAGCTAACAACAGCAGGTAATTGCAGACAAACCACAAGCATCCTTGTACCTCCTCTCTCGCTGCTTACTCTGTTTTCCTTTGATGCCGTGTCTCCTCTCGGTTTTCGCCTCACTAATTTGTATGCACACCAGCAAACTTAAAGGAAATCGCTTTGCGAACACAATGCTTGATCTTTCATTCCATTGCAATTACAACGCAGTAATATCCATGACCATTCGTATCCTTCGATCCTGTACATGTTTATTACAACTGCGTGAGGTTGGTCAACTTCAAGTTGAATTCAAACGTGAAACGTGTCGCTGCTTAATTGCAAGTTGCAGCAGGAAAATGTTAGGGCCCCTAAGCCAACGGTCACCAGCAATTAGATAAAAGACAGAGACAAGGCAAAAGGAAACGGGGAGACAATGGAAAAACATTCCCAAGGACAAATGAGAAAAAATATCAGTCAACCACATGACATTTAACACAGACACACTCACCTCAGACAGACTGCACTATTTCGCCTTGTTCTTTTATTTCATTGCACAAAATTGCTTTTGCCGCATTGTCAACCAACCATTGTTAATGTCATTCTAACTGCTCCTGCATCTCTTTCTTCCTGCTTTCTGCCCTTCACCTACTGTCGTTACCACTTGAGTCCGCCATCCTGTCATCCTGACTGCACACAGTGCATTTCGTCATTAAAACTTTAACAATTTTATGCTGGCAACGGGCCATCCGACACTTTAGTTGCGCACTCTTGCTCCCTTCACATATGCAACACAATACTCAAAACACAAACGAACAGTAGTTCAACACACACAAAAAAACATATGCACTGCAATTCGAAATGAATTTCACATCTCTCAGCTTTCAATTTCACGACTTATATACATATCCCGGTGTCATGGGCGTAGCCAAGATATTTGAGAAATATTGTTTTGTCTAAGGATTACAATGGAATAAGTAAAATAAAAATTGATCAAGAACTCTTGGTTTATTTGAGAAAAAACCTGTGACCTTATTGAACTGCTTATGGACTACACCCATGTGTTCTATAAATCGTTGATATATTTTAACAATTTTAATAACAATCTCTAAAAAGTTAAGTGGTGCACAATATATCATTTTGACCAATTAAAATTTATGAAAATGGTTGAAGCCACAAAAACCTTATCACTTATAAATCAACTGAATTTAATTTTAGCTGGAACATCAATTAACCCACACATTGGCCTACATTTGCATGTTTCCAGGGAAAATTTTGTACATTAACCCCAATTTGCATCTTTATACATCCATATATGTTGTGGAATTTGTTTTATTTGAGAGCTTTTAACGTAAATTTCCACAAATTAATTATAAATGAACGTCAAACCTGTGGCATCTCATGTTTTCTTTATTTCTCGTAATTTTCTTCTAATCGAATTACTTATATAACCACAGTGAATGGAAAAAAATGAAAAGATGTGCTACATAGGCAGAAAAGGAAAGGGCAGGGTAGACATAGGAATCTTCGATGGCGACACCACTAAGCAGCTTACGTTTAAAACAGAAGCCAAGGAATTCGTTTTACTCAGTGTGTGACATTTGCCTTTGGTCGTTGGGGCGTATACGTAACATTTTGTTATGTATTATCTTTTTTTAATATATATGTATATAAAGATATATAGGTATATATGTATTTGTGTGTGTGCGTTTTGTGAGCCAAAATATACCGAAAAAGTGAAGTGGCAGGGCTTTAGACTCAAAGCCGCTTAATGCGCGCATAAAAAATGGCGACGACAACGATGCGGACGTTGGCAACGAGGGGCACAGAAAAGTAAGCAAAGCCCAAAAAAGAAAGAAATAAGCAGCCAGAAAATGCGAGCCTCATGTGATGGAAGAGAAGCTGCGGGTTGGGAGTGAATATGGAGTCAACGAAAGTTGATAAAATGTAAAATTATCGCACACTCATTGTTATTGTTATTGTTTTCATTCGGCTTTTGGGTTAAGTAAGCCAGCAACTCAAACACGCAGCTAAACACACGAAATCAAACTTGAAAAATTACGTTGATTTTGCGCCTTAAAGCTGGCTATGAATGTGAGCGCAGACAGCGCCATCGGCTTTACTTGCCAGGAAGTGCGTCAACGGAAATTCTGCAGCACACGCAATGCAAACGCCCGTAAGAAAACAAGAAACGATGGAAGGCGGAAATGGTTGAGGGCGGCACACAGCCAGTTAGATTTTATTTTATTTCATTTCATTCCTGGTTTTTATTTTTATGTATTTCATTGAGGGAAAAATTCAAAGTCCCCATTTCTCGCGTTTTTTCTTTTGATTTCGTGTTTCTTTGGCTTTGGTTTCTTTTTCGTCTTGTCTTTTTTTTCTTCTTATTGGCTACACTAAATCACTTTAAAAATTAGCATAATCCGGTGAGTAAATAAAAATAAGTGAACGTCTTTTCGCGCTACCAAATTCCAAAGAGAACATTTTATTTTTATTTTTTTATTTTTGGCATAGCAATTGCTAATGGGGATGAGCAAAGTGAAGGACGAAGTGCAATTTGTGAAGCGGAAGAGCCGCCAGGGCTGAAATAAATAACCAATATCTATCTGAAATATAGGGAAATATATATATATATATATATAGTTTGTGTACCCCTTTTGCGGTCGTAGTTGCTGTTTCTTACGTAATTTGTTGTTAATTTGAAGTATTTATTTTATATATGTCTTAAGTTGGCCAACCCTGGGAGTATTTGCTTATAGCTATTTTTATGGAGCGGAAAACCCTTTTGAATTCAACATTTCTTATTCAAATAGCAAGCAAGCAAAACACAACTAAAAGAGTTGAAGGAAGGAAATAGGCAAGGATGGTGATCAATTAGGCAGCAACTTGTTTATGTCATTCAAAGTGTATTTCTTACTGACAAGTTCTTTGTTGAATTTGAGTGGCCAATTTAAATTTTTCCATATATCATTAAAATTATACAAGGCGCTGTGGCCAAGTCGATCTTAATATAATTACTATCAGTTAGTGAACTCCATTAGATACATAATGCCTTCAACATTCGTCGATCTCAATTGCAATTCGTGAAGTTTGAAACAAACCGTTTTTCTCATTGAATATGTATATTACTTGCAGTTACTTGAAGAAATGGAAAGGAATTGACATCAACACTAAAAGATAACTTCACAAATATTCTATCTTATTTACAAAATTCTTTTGACATTGCAAAACATAATATGTCGCTTATTTATCTGGCCATTCAAGCTCATTTGATTTTAAACTAATTAATTATCATCACAATTAGCTATGGTAAGTCATTAGGATGATTGATGATGAATTTAAAAAGGAAAACTTGCATTTTAAAACGATGTAGTTTATGTTATAAAACTTTATTCTATAAAATATATAAATAGAATAAAAAGATGAATAAGATGCACATACACCCACACTTGTGTGCATAAATATAGCCTCACAGGACACGCATGAGAAGTAGAAGTTTGTACAGTACAAGGACGGGAGATTTGGCTTAGTCTGCTACGTGCTTAGTGCTTTGACATTTAGAATAAAAAGCACACAAAATACGACAAGCACAAGCAATTGAAATCATTTAACATTTGCTTAAAAGGACAATTTTCATTTTAAGTGTGTGTGTGTGTGTGTGTGTATCTGTTTACATTTTGCATAACAATTTCTATTTTAGTTCTCTTGTTCGCTTAATCAAATTCAACCAAAAGAAATGACAAACTAAATTGTTGAAAAACGAAAGAAAAACCAGTTCTCTCTGCAAGCACGTTCAACAAAAATGTAAATTCATAAATAATTTAATGACCAAAAGAATACTGACAATATAGTTTTTTCCACATTTTTTCCTCAGATTTTATTTCAATTTAATTTCTTCTCTTTTTGATTTTTACATCCAAGCTACATACGTACATACACACAGAGAGGCATACATACATACACACAAAAAGAAAACTCAATTAAAATTGAATAAATTTCCATGCTGTTGGGAATAATTACGAATTTCAATTTATTTGCCGCAGGACGCTTAAAAAAGGCAAAAAGAAAAGGCGAAGCAATCGCAGTCAGAGCCTTATGGCAAAACGAAAAGTTTTATTTTCACCCTACTGCTTTTTTTCCCCTCTCGCCATTATCAGCAATCCACGATAAGGAACAAGTTGTAGGTAGACCAATACAAAACTTACTGGAAAACCGTCTGACTTACCGACTGATTGACAAACTGACTTAAGTGAGTTGGCTGGTCCCAAATTGTGACTGGGATAATTGCTCAGAATTTATTATTTCCTTGAGTTTTCATATTGCGAAAGTTTTTCAAAATGTTGCTTTGCAAAGAGAAAGTGAAATGAGAGAAGGTTAAAGAGAATAAAAAAATATAAAGTTTAATTTCAATATCTAAAATAAAGTGCTAATAAATTCTTTAAATTGCTATTGCTATGGTCAAAATTTTTAACTTTTATTCTGACTTAAACGAAAAGAGAAGATTAATTAACCAACAGTAAATAGAAACAAGCCAAACAAAAAGTAACATAATATTTATTTGGCATAAATTTGGTACTGACATGTTCGTTGCTTGCTTTTCCTTTTTTAACTATTCATTATGTTGTATATATGTATTATACAATATTTTCGATTCATTTTTTATTTCTACCACATCATATGTCGTTTTACATATATGAAAAAACGTCATTTATCAAACTGTAAAGTGCATCGTCATACACAAACACATCGACTTATGCCTACCTTTACCCAGCGTTATAGAGAATCAATCACATATTGTTGCATTTTACTGTCTGCATAATTAAAACTATCATCTCCCTTAGTGCTGGACACCGTTGAGCTGCTTGCCTCGTTGTGGTTTTGGAAATTCCACAAAAACAAAAAATAAATAAATAAAAAGGGAAATGCACAAAATAAAAGTGTAGGAGAAGAAGGACACAATGCAAGCCAATGTGACAAATTGGAAAGCATGGCGAAACAAACAAAAACAACAAATATAAAAATAAAAGGTAAGAAAAAGTACAACGTTAACTCCCCAAACTGAGCGGCATTTTTGGTATGCAGTGCACAAGCACACAAACACACAGACTAGTTCAAAAAGGAGCTGAAACATGGGAAATGCGGAGGAGAAATGTTGGTTGGGCGATTGGGGAGCGAGGTGCGCATAAAAGTTTATCAACTAAGTAAAATAATGTTGGGCGTAAAGTTTGCAACCGCAGTGCCCACAGAGCGACACAGTTAAAAGGCGAAGGGGGGAGAAGAGAGATATAGTTAGAGTTGGGGGATATGCCCCACAACAATAAAAACCAAATGTTGCTGCGACTGGGCGAAAGCTAAAAGCATGCCAACGAGGGAGCACGTTTTGCATAATGATGAATGACGATGACGACGACGAGGGCTACAGCAACAGAAACAAGTACAACAACGATGTACATGAGAAAGGCATAAGGCGACCAAAAATGAGAACAATGTCTACAATACGCGTGTGTATGAGTGTGTGTTGATCTGTTTATGCTCCAACCAGAACATAAAAAAAATTGTAGCACTCGGTGCAACTTGACAGCGGAACGCACAGCTAGTCAAAATTGAATACAAATTATCCTCTAAACGCAATGCAGTTTCAGCTCTGATTGATGATTACAAAATTTAGAGAGAGATTGGAGTCTCTAGCAAATGTTTCAAGAGTTGCTTGACCTATCTCTATGAATTGAATCTACAAGGTGCGTTTTATGTGGTGATCCAAAGGTGTTTAGCTAAGCGTAATGCTACCAGGAGTAGACATATCTATGCACTTTTGCATTAAGAGTTTATTTGACTACAGATGACTTTGCAACTTAGTTTTTCATATTTCTTGCTAGCCTTTTGACAGTTTCTTAAAGTTAACAACAACAGCGACGAGAAGAAATTGAAGAAATGGGGGAAAACTAGGTAGTCATATATTTGCATCTAATTGGCAGTCAGCTAAGGGGCAAAAAAAAAGTAAAAAACTTTGTTTCGTTATTCTTTCATTTTACCATTTTTCTAGGCGCTGCACTCGGCCATCAATCGCACTATCCTGCGCAGCTTTAACGACAAGTTCCCCATCCTAACCCATTCCATCCTGCCAAACTTCATTTTTTCTCGCCTCCTCCTGTTCCTTCTGCTTGCATTTACTCGACAGTTTCGTGCAGCTAATATGCAAATTCCCCTGAAGCCTTTACTTTAGCTGAGTTTTTCTTTCGCTCACTCACTTTATAGTTTATACCCTTTCAGAGGGCATCAAGGTAAACATACTCAGAGAAACATGTATGTACATACAGATTAAGATAACTTGTTTTGTTGAAAAATCAATATCAATTTTAGTATCGGATTCGTTAATTGCTTTTAAAATCCAATGTTTGCTTGAAAAATATATTATTATATTATACAATTATTTTTTTTTAAGGAACATATTTTTAAAAGAAGTCATCGAATTAATCACATTTTTTGCCCAACCATTTCCAAGATCTACCAAAAAAATTAACAGCGGTCAGAAACATCTGAAAACATCAGAGATTCTTACACTCCCCAACTATCAGTTCAATCATTCTCCCTGCATTCCCACCTACCCACACATTCTCATTTGCAAATTTTTGCCAGTAAGCGCTACTATATACATAAGTGAAAATTTAGCTCACAATAAGATTAAAATTCCGCAAGGGTATATAAACGTCGTTACAGTCGAATTTAGTTTTTTTAATATATATTTTTTTGTTGGATTTTTGCCTTTTGTTTTGTTTCCGCTGCTTCATATTTTCCATCCATGTCCTCGATGTTTCCTTTCCCTCTCATAGCTTATTATGCATTGCACATTTTTACATTTTGCCTTAAAAAGGGCGAGACGCCAAAGACAAAAGAATGAGAGGGAGAGAGGAAAAAATGAAACCAAAAAACCGGGGAATGCCAATGCCGCACACCGCAAAAATAGTAATGAAATTTTTATTATACGACAAAGTAAAATATTTTTATCAGCATTTCTCGCTTGTTGCTTCGTTCCTTTGATAAAACGTCCTGGGGGGTTGACTGGGCCCTTTGCGTGGCTCTGTTTCGTCGCTGTCAAGTCAATCAAAGCAAGCAAAAGAGCAGGAAGTTTCTTCTTTTGTAAATCTGTGCAGCCATAAAAATGTGGACATATGGCCAACAATTTTATATTTCTATTATCTATAACTATATTTATTTAAGCAAATTTCTGGCTAAACACTTCCACTTTGACTTTTTCTCCCTCACTGAAACTTCACTCCAGCCCCAAAAAGTATGCCACAAATTGCAATGAAAAGTTTTTGGCCCTGCACTTTTTGGCTTTCTGGCATTCTGGCTGAGTGTCAATTTGCTTGGGTCGTGGCCAACAAAAAGTTTTCGTTGCTGTTGTCTTTAAAAAACAAATATTTGCATTGCGTAATTTGCTGACAATGTCTCTGAGGCGGCTCCTTTTCTGTTCTTTTGTGTATACAATGGTATTTTACTTACTTAATTTAAGTTTTAAAAATCTGCAGTTGGAGATGCATTTTTCCTGAATTTGTAAAGTTCATTGCAAACTAGAGCAATAACTGCACCGTTTTCAAACATTTCAACATTTAATTAATTAAATAAGAATTAATACCATCGGTCAACCGAAACGGCAACTAGAATTGGTTGAACGTTTTTATTCACATTGATGCAACATTTTCGATTTTTTCTTGCCTCTGTCACTTGTTGAATTGGGTGGCTGTTAAAAATGCA
This sequence comes from Drosophila equinoxialis, assembly GCA_018150345.1. Classification (NCBI taxonomy): domain Eukaryota; kingdom Metazoa; phylum Arthropoda; class Insecta; order Diptera; family Drosophilidae; genus Drosophila; species Drosophila equinoxialis. The sequence continues at coordinate 9,843,381 of JAECWI010000005.1, read as the reverse complement.
ATGTCAGTAACATTTTAACAGCAACAAAAAACTAAAAGCAGCAACCAAAATGCAGAAGCAACAGAAGGTCATTATTCCATTCCAATCCATGTCTGAGAGTTCGGAAAATAGAAATTCGCAGCGATTTGTTTGTTCGTTCAAGTGTTTCTGTATTTTTTGCCAGCATAAGTTATGCTTTTTTATATTTGCGAAAACTATTTTCAATTGATTTTTGTTTGTGTGTGTGTATTTTTTGGCTAATTTTTTATTGTATTGCATTTAATTAATATTAAATAACAATTTTTTGCTTTTAGATCTTACTACTAAGGTAATAAAACAACGATTCACAGATAAACAAAAAACTAAACTGACACGCAGCTGTCAATTACGAGAGGAAAACTCCAGAAAATTTAACATAGATAAGTGGATAAGAAGGAACGTCGGCTATGGAGAGTTAGTGGGGAAACTGGCATGTTACATGAATGCAACTGCAATTTCGTGCAGATAATCACAGTCTCACACATAACGGGAATTTGGCCCTAGGTTTCCTCATTGCTGACACATAATTCGAGTTTAACCCTTTAAGTGTGCAAACTTTTTGAATGAGGACAAGGGGGAAAAAAAAAACCAAAGAATAGTAAATAATTCCCGATTTATGTTGAAAATCTTACAAAATATTTTCAATTTGTTTATTTTGAAATGCTTGACGAATTTCATCAGAGCAATAAATTAATGAAGTGAACTAAAAATTATAAAAAAGAAGTAATTAAGATATAACAAAAAGAATTGCATTCGTTGAAATTATAATTTTAAATCTATATTGAGAGTGGGGAGATCGGTTTAGCACAAGGGTTAAAGTTGTTCGAAAATTACGGAAATTTTCGGGCCAGGTATGTTAAGGTTGTTGGCCATGGTTGTGTGAGAGATGCTTTTTGATGAAGTACAATCCAACTACCTATACAAACAGTACACTGAGCTATTACACTAGTTGCCTCTCTCTCTCTCTCGCTTTACTTTGACCTCTACCTCCTTTACTCATGAGTCTATGTCATAACAAATCAGTTTTACATTTGCTTGCAGTGCAATTTTTGGCCTATACAACAACAGAATCTCGACTGCTGTGCTGAGAGTTGTCTAAGCTGCAGTCAGTCGGAGGCGGCATGTTAACTAAGTTGCCCCACAGACAGACAGACAAACAGACACAAAACGAGAAATATGGAAAGAGCGAATCCTAGAGAACGAGATGATTTATGTGGCATGAGAGAGGCTGAAACTGGGGCTAAAGCTGAGGCAAAATCAACCAACCCAACCGCTGGCAGCATAAACTTTTGCTGACTCTTGTCAGCTGGCAAACAATGGCAGAAGCCACAAACATGAGCATTGCAGACAAAGAGTGAGGCGGTAGCGGCAGTGGCATCGGCATATACTTATTCTACCGCAGAAACCGTGGCCAAGAGAGGGGATATAGATAGCAAGAGAGCGTAGTGTCCTCAACCTGCGCTTGGCTGCACAGCCGCCAACAAAAAATGAGCACAGAGCCAACTTTATGCATAAATATTTGCATTCAGACAGGCGACCATGCCAGGCCGGCTCAGGCTCAAGCGGCTTCTTTCCTCCTGCTGTTTGCCAATTCTCCTCCTATCGGTACTGCTTCTGCTGCAGGCCAAACCGCTTCGCAGTTGTTTGAAACATTTTGCGCATTTTCCAGCATTTTTGGCCCAATATACCTGGGTATCCAACCTTGCTGAAATGGTAACTCATCTTGGCTTTGGGCACCTGTGCACCTCTGTTTGGCGGATTCTAAATTGCTAATGGCCGAAAACCCAGCAAGTTGTTGGCAATTACAGTACCACCATCTCAGCTTCCCCTATATCCCATCGGTGACTTTCATAATGCCAACATTTCTCACCAGCCGTAAATGCGATTCGCAACCGAGAACTTTGCGCAACAATTTACACAATACATCAACTTAGAGTTGGGGGAAAGGAACCATGCCAAAAGTCGAGCCATATGCAAGTCTTAAAAGTACTAAGAACGAAAACGAAACGAAGAAGGGAGGGCGCCGTAGTGGAAAGAATTCGGATTTGAAGTCGTTTTCTTCATGCTGCTGCTTCACGAAAACAATTTATTTCACTTTTAAATTGCTAAATGTCTTCGTATTTTGGCATCTTCTTCACACACACAACTCGCTGTTATATTTATGTGCGTGATTTATATATCTCACTAGCATATATTATGCATCTCACAGATATTCTGCCGCCCAATTCGCCACCCACTGTCTGTCCTTATCTTTCACTTCTGATTTACTTGAAAAGCAAATCGATTTTGGCATCACATTGAAATTAATTTGCAAATAAAACTTGGCACAACCTTTAACAGAGCCATTGCATTTTGGCAACCCAAAATGAGACAAGAGGCAATTGTATAAACATTCTTGTCAACAAAATAAGTATGGTAAATTAGATATATGCATACGATGGCAAAAAGAAATAACACACGTTGGCTAGCAAAAAAGGGGAAACAACAAATAAATATATTTTATGCAACATTTAAATGTTCTTTTTTTGTGGGCCTTTGCGAGAGTTGGCTAAGTTTGAATGGTTCTTAAGTTTTATTACTTATTTACAAAGATATTAACTAAAGTCAGATTATTAACATTTGCTTAAAAGCAGTGTAAGTGCTCTTACAACTTGCAACACCCCAATTTTCTTTATGGTGTTTCCTTTTTTTATTTTTGGCATGTAAACAATGGTACCCATTAATTGTAGCCGCTGAAAGCTTGTGACGGAACAAAAACTAAAAGATTCAGAATTTCAAATTTCATATTTCCACACACAAGCGTGAGTTGTGTTCTACTCTTGTTTGATTTAATGACTTTTCAACGAAAAATTATGTTGAAAATGCTCGGCAACAATAAACTCGCTTTATTGACTTTTTATGAACCGCAAAGCCAGCAAAAAGAACCGACCAAAACACAAAGCCAAGCAGAGAAAGGAAACAAGCCGCAACACACACAAACACTCACAAGCACAAAAATATACACTGAAACACGCACGCATACAAGAAAGAAAGTTTCAACATAATTTTTACTTCCGGTCGGCGCCATTGTCGCATTTAATATGCCATGTTGCTGTTGCTTTTGGTATTCCTGTTCCTGCCCCGTTGGCCCGGTCCGTTGTCATCGTCGGCAGCGGCGACGATGGTCAGTTGAATCTTTGTCACCGCTCACTGGTTAGTCGCCGTTATTATTCTTGTTTTGTTCCGTGCTTCCGGTAATGGCCACTCAAAAGGACAGGGCAATTAAATAAATGTACACAGCAACAACGTGCCGCAAAAGACATCAAGACAACAAAATCAACCAAAACAGCCAGAAATTTCATTAGTAATCTCAACAAAGCAAAGAAAAATTTAATTTCTCGAATGGAAACAGTGAGAATGAGGTAGTAAATTTTGGAGAAAACCTGATGGTAAGCAATCTTCTCCTTTGTATATTGATAGATTAGACTTTAATTTCTTATAGCTGACCTTAAACAAAAATGAAGTAAGTAAATCGTCTCGCCGACTTGGGTATACCATACACCAGTAAAACAAATATTTCAAATTTGTAATAACTAATGCATTTGCCTATTTTAAGAAATTCTGTTCACATGCTTTTTACAAGCATATTTCAGTATCTCGCGCACTTATGCATATAAGCACCCTACCCCCCACCCGCCAACGGCCATCTCCGGCCTTATGCAAAAACGTTTATATGCATAACTCAGCTATTTTTTGTCCGATTTTCATCAAATTTGGTATTTTGCTGGGTATTAGTATCAAATTTAAGTGTGCCAAATTTGATTGCACAAGGTAAAAAATTACGCGAGATATTCGAGTTTTTCAAATTTCGGGGGCGGAAAGGGGCGTGGCAAAATCTTTATACATGCAACATGAGCGCATTTACTAAGCAAATATACATACCAAATATGGTGTATCTAGCTACAATAGTTTTTGAGATAAACGTTTTTTTTGAATTGCGGGGGCGGAAAGGGGCGTGGCAAAAATTTGAAATAAACTTGATCACTCTACATACTACATGAGCCTACATACCAAATTTGGTGGCTCTAGCTTTTATAGTCTCCGAGATCTAGGTGTTCATACGGACAGACGGACGGACGGACGGACGGACAGACGGACAGACGGACAGACGGACGGACAGACGGACAGACGGACATGGCTAGATCGACTCGGCTGTTGATGCTGATCAAGAATATATAATACTTTATGGGGTCGGAGAAGCTTCCTTCTGCCTGTTACATACATTTGGCGACTTTAATATACCATTTCACCCTATGGGTGTATGGTATAAAAATTGATTTTTGCAAAATTTAATCTATAATTCTTACAACATTTTATGGGTAAAGTCGAATTCAATTTTCCAAATAGCTACTACGAAGGCGTTTTTGTTGTATCATTGTTTCATTTTGTTATTACTTTTGCTGCAAACACATTTCGACACGTTGAAAAATTCAGAACAATTCCCAATTGTCACGCCTGTTGTTGCTGTTGCTGTTGGTCATAATTGGCCATGGTATTAATTTTTTATTTTATTTATAGACCGGCCTCACGTCAACAGCAACAATATTGGCAATGGCAACAAAAGAGCCTAAATGAGCCTGGAGTTTGGTAAATGGAAAAGGGGGAGTGAGAGAGATATGGCGAAAGAAGAGAGGAGAATCCAGAAACAAAAAGGCCAATATCGACATGAAAGTTTCTTTATATGGTCGGCTCTAGATGTTGTTTTTGTTATTGCTCTTATTTTATTTACAAGTTACAAGGACATCGAAGGCAATTGCGCCTGACTTCAGATCGAAAATTCGCTTGAAACGACAAATTTTTAATTTGTAACCAAGGCGTGCTTAACCCACACACAAACATCACCCAAACACAAGGGCAGCACTCGCTTGGAAGGGAGTCGATGGGGGAAAATTGGCGGAAAAAAAGAAATAAATAAAATTTCGACCATTTTTTTTTTTTTTTCTTTTCGTATTGTACATTTTATAGCGCTTATCTCATTGCCCCAACTTTTCACAATAAACTCAATAAGAGAGTTCGAAAGTCCAAAATGAAAAGCAACTTTAAAAACGCTAAAGACATTAATTGCGATTTCTCTACAAAAAAAAAAAAAAAAAAAAAATAAAAGAACTATGCCACCTTAAGTTTCATAGTATAAGTTAAACTTCAATTGTTTTTCCCCAAAATGAAACAGATAGCATAAAGATATCTGCCATCGCCATAACGCCATCTAAAGGTCAACGCTTTAGAAATGTTATGCACATATACATAATACACGCTTATCTTATTTCAAAATTTGGCTTTTGATCTTTAAGCTTCTTAATTTCATATAAAATTGCAAGCCCTTGAGACAAAAATTTAACCGTAACGTGATTACATCGCCTAATAGGCGTTCATACAAAATGGTTTTACTTTTGATGCTGAATCAGAATATATGTATATTTAAAATAAATGCCTAAATAAGGGGGTTCTGAAAACAGCAAAGATCTTTCAATCGTCTTCCAATTAAAAATTTGTTCTCCAATTAAGTTACGCTGTATTTGCTCTTTAAATATTGCTTTTCACATTCGTGTGGGAGTAAAAATATGCATATGGTCCTCTGACATTTGTCATTTTGACATTTGATAACCGTTGCTAAAGCTACTGTCACTGTCATGGGTCACATCAGAGTTTGGACAAAAATAAAAATAGAAAATGTGTTTGCCAAAACTGAACTTTGGACTACTAATTTGTCACAACGCGTAACAGATTGTACAAAATCTGGGAAAATTTATTGATTTCAGTCAAAGAAAAGCTAAAACGTCATATTTTTCCTGTTGCCAAGCATACAGTTGATCAAAGGAAAGCAAAAAAAAAATATGTTTATATGTGTTTATAAGTAGGTTTAATCAATATTTAAGCATCTATGTATTAATGAATTTAGACACTAGAAAAACTATTAATATTTTTAATGGTTTATATCCTAACTAAGCTTGACATTTTTATGAATTTGTGGAATAGTCTTTTGTGAAATAGACTTTTCATAGTACTAGAATTATATATACATATATTTAATTTTAATTATCCTTGTCTTGATTTTATTTGGCCAAATGTAAAATTATTATTTGAAAGTTCACTCGAATTTCCCTCTAACGTCCTCTGGACACGCACGCTTAGAAACAAATCTATGTCCTCTTCTGTTACTCCCCCATATGTCTCTGTCGCAGTCTCTGTGGCAAAACGTTTTGGCAATAAACTTCACACAAAATCAAATTAAATTTGTCAAACATAAAACGACTTGATATGTTTGCTTGTTTGTCTTTCTCCCTCGCTCTATTACTCTATCCCTTTCTTTGCGTGTTCCCTATCTCTTTCTCTCTCAGTCACTGTCAGCTGTATTGGTCACCCCTTTGCCTCTTTTTCTTTTTGGAGAGTTTGCCAGTTCAACCAAGTGCTTCAACAGTTATTGACTGGCGTGAATGTCCTTGGGGCGTATTCCATTTGCCCTGTATCTGTATCTACAGCTGTAGCATTGTCTGTATCCGTATCTGTATCTGTGTCTGAGTCGTCTCTCCTATAACAATGAAAATAGATGTCTCCTTTATATAGAATAAAAACAAAAACTTCAGAAACAACAAGAACAAAAATCTGTTTGTTCTAGGTTTTAAATGTTTATTGTTTTCATTTACAATAAAAAAAACATACACATATACACAATAAGTACAATTTTGATTATCATTTTACAGCTTTATGTGAACCTGTTTGTATGTGTGCCAGACACTTGAGCTTGTATTGTTTAATGGTAAATGTCCAATTGGATTACTAATACAATTTCCACTGCCTGAATGGATTTTGGTAACAGATTGATTGGATTTTTGAATATAGAAAGGCAAATGTGAAACGATTATATTTAATGCGGTTTCGAATTGGAAAAAAACGAAATTGTTACATATTTTATTACTTATATTCCCATTTTTGATATGGGATTTTCAATTAAGTCCAAAAAGTTTAAGAATATGAAAATTCTCTAATTGATAAACGAAAAATAATATTTTGCAAAATCATGATAATGACCTTGACGTCAGAGATACATAAATATCTCAATTTAAGCTCTCTTTAACCATTATTAGCACTTTCAACATAAAGAAATTTCTCTTTTATCCATTTAGCGAAAGAATTTATGACTGTTGTGTGTAAAAGTAAATAATTCACAGCCAACTGAGAGTAAGTAACTGGACCGACCTGCTGACTGACTGACTGTCTGACCAGTTGCAGCGAGTATATCCAGCATCTGGTTAAGGCATTTTATGGTTTGTGGCCCAGCCACATGGAATGCTTTTACATTTCATTCCGTTCTTTGACTCTCTTCCACACAACGATTCCTCAAAGGCACAGAGCAACCCAGAACTTTGACCACAGCATTGAGTGTCTTAAAGATGAAAATTAACCAAAACGCATATGACGGTTGAAGGACGAGGGGATGAAGGCATAGGACACATTAACTACGCATAATTTGCATACCAGCACAGTATTTGCGGTTAGGGCTTCATTTTTGCGGTCATGTGTGAGTAACAGCAATAGCGGCAGCATCTGTGCCTGTTCCTGAAGTATGCTAAGAATTTTGTTCCTTAAAATTCCCTAATGAGTTTTCCGAAGCTTTGGCAAGGGATAGGGGAGGAGTTGGAGGTTGTGTGGCAAGCCAGCGACTTCGTCACCAAATGTAAAACAAAGTGTACAATAAAACAAAAAAGTGAAAGAAACAACTTTCACAAGTTTCGTTTAAGATTGCATATGAAGGATTTTCCTTCACTGTCTGGCAAGTTAAGTTTTCCCATAGTGTTGATTAGTTTACCAGCAGCTGAAGGTTGCCTCATAGTGGTTGACTTGTTATAACCAAACGAGTCCATACATATGCATATATGTAAGTTTACACATATATGAATGCCATATTGCCGAGGGAGTTCACCAAAAACTCTCATGCATGATTAAAGATCTGTGTGGGTGTGTGTAAGCTGTAAAACTTTAATGAATAGCAGAACTTGGATATGAAAAAAAATAAAACAACTTTCAAGTTTTCAAAATGAGGGCAAGAGTGAAAAACTATGCCGCAGAGATTTTCCATTAGACATAAAGAGACCGACTCAGTGAGATCGTTAAAATAAAACTGGCCACAGAAATTGCCCTCAGCCATATGTGTAAGAGAACGTGGGTGTGTGTTTTGGTGTGGGTGTGTGTGTTTGAGTGTGACTGTGTGTATTTGTTGATAGAGGATATATGTATAATTGCTAGGGTTCTCGTTTATGCAAACGTTCTGGGTAGTATAGGCTAGACTTTTTAACCTTTATAACTGATTTATATTTATACAAACTACTTTACAATGTAGGAGTCTAAAATATATAAAACTATATGTTAATAAAGGCGATTGTCATTTTAAGCCAAGGCTATTTAAGTCTGTTTTAAATAATGTCATATATTGAAATTAAACATTTAAATGAATTTGATCCAGCTTAAACAATATAGTAAGCAAAGTCTTTGATGTCGTTTAGCTGTTTCAGTTAAGTTCATTCGCTTCAATTTCAGATATTTCTTGAACTGGAAGTGACATCAAGAGAGCGATGAAAGTGTGTTTACCTGTCTGCAAGTTGAATGCAAAGTGGACTTAAGTTTACTTTATATCCTTATATTTATACTATGTATTTAAATGGGTGTCGACAAACTTTCTTTTGTTCGCATAATATTGCGGCTAAAGCAAAGGCAAAGCTAAAGGTCAAATGGTAAATTATGCTAGGCAGCAACCTCGATGTGGTTGTCAAGTGCAATTGAATGCAATGTCAATGTGTGGGTGGGGTTATAACGGATATATATCTTGGCGGATCTCGTCTGCAGTTTCCGAATCAATGAAGCAACAATAAACTGCACAAACAATAACAGAATCGACAATGGGAACAATGAATGCCATTGCAACGGAAAAGAATTTAGAATTCAATTCACTTCGAGTGTGTTTCCAAAGCCAAAGCTTACCTGCATATACAGCTCAGCGAAGGCGTATGCAAGTGTGCGAGCGTGTGGGTGTATCTGCATTTGTGTGTGTATAGGTCATGTACAGGATTTGAATAATGCGCGGCAATTATAATTTCTAATTCTGACGTCTGTAAAGCAAATAGGTAAGCAGTTACAAGAGAGTTTTTCATCACCACAGACTCTCTCTCTCTCTTAACACTCAGCCACATATATAAACACTTGCTCTCTCTTCTTTAGTAGCTGGCTGGTCTCTCTCTTTCTCTTTCACTGTTTTTTCGAACTTCCAGTGTTGGTTTTTCGAAAAAAGCTCGACCGAGGCAACGCAGTGGGCTAACTATAGAACAATGTTGCTCGGCACTTTTAACCTTTTGCCTGGCCTGGCTTGGCCTATCCTGGACTGGCAATGGCACAGGCTCTGGGTCCGGCGGCTCTGAAAACTGTGCTATAAGTTTTTAGTGAAGGTCACTAATTGATTAATATGCCTGGTCCAAGGATAATAAAACGGGTAATACAGTAAATAGGGATGGTGAAGGAAGGGAAAATTCACTTGCTCCTAACAATGGCAGTTCAAAAATTTTGATAGATGACAAAAGGCTTACTCAGAGCACACAGAAAGTTGATCCTCTTAACACTCGCTCACTCATGCAATTGATAATGACTTAATTAGGTTTTTATACACACACGCATACACACTCAGACACTATTATTCTTTATGCCCCTCAAAGAGAAATTGAGGCAGGCACGCACACATGCATATGTATATGTATATTGTGAAAACCCATAAAGGGCAAAACTTTTCATAAAGGATTTAGCCAAAAAGTTTTTCTGTGTGCCAACTGTTTAATTTATACATTCACAACAAAAAATACATACATATACACAGTGAAACTCACTAACACACATATAAAGCAAATATATTATTGCCCCAACAAAAAGGATTAAAAATTTTTCGTGCCTTGCCTCCTGTCATGCTTTATGAAAAACAGAAATGGAAATGGCAAATTTACTTTCCTCACCCTCTTGCCCCATCCTCTTTTTCTCGCTTAGGGTATGTGTGTGGGAGTTGAAACTGTGTGTGGTAGTTTTAACGCATTGCTGAGTTTTATAGTTAGCCCTTTTGCGTTACTCCTCTGCCGCAAAAATTTCACATCGGTTATGCGGCCATAGCAGTAAAAACAAAAACATTTAGCAGCCTTCTAAATGTGGCCAAAAAAAACTTGACAACTTGTCTGCCCGGTTGGGGCAAGTCAGTGGAAAGTTCAGCTCTACTTTTAGGCAAGCCAGCGATTATTTAAAGTTTCCATTCGCAGCTAAAGATTTCATTAAAAAATTCATTGCAGTGTGGGCTTCTATGCTTCCCCATTAATATTGACCACGCTCCTGTGCTATCTCGCCAATAATATAAGCAGCTTCTTTAAACTACGTATACGCAGTGTTAGCCATTCAGTTGTTTTGCTACGAGCTGCTAATGACCCAATCACGTTCATTCTGATTAGAACGTGGTGAATGCATTCCAAGTGCAAATTGCTAGTGAGTGAATGCTACGAAGAAGTCCGAAACTGTATACCAACTGCCTTAATAAAGCCATTTGGAATTATAGAAATAGTTCGGTTTCCTACATTTTCACTTTATTTCATTTGGCTATTAAAAATATATTTACCTATTTGCGGGGTAACCGTTTTTATTATACCTTGTAATTAATTATAACAAATTTTCTGTTTGCTGTTGGCATATCTTTTATGTTTCACAAACATATTACAAAAAATAAATTTACCTTTACAAATCTTATCATCTAATTATTTATTTATTTATTTTAGTGGAAGAGCAGGGTTCTGTTTTATGTGCTGCCAGCTAATTTTGATGCATGTGCGTCATTAAGGGGCAGAGGCGAAATGGCGTGTGGCAAATGGGCCAAAAATGACGTCGCTAAAAATCCAAAAAGCAAAAAAAAAAAAAAAATCACAAACAAACACAGTACGACAAGGAAGAAGGAAGTGAAACAAAAAAAAGAAGTAATATAGACGGAAGTTAAAAATTAATTTCAAGTGCGCTCATTGAGGCACTCAGAGGCTGCAGCTGTGACGATGATGCTGACGACGCCGACGAAGACATGAAGATGCTCCAACAATGAGGGGAGCAGTTGGGATAGGGTGCTGGTACTGGTACTCCTGTTTCTCGAGGGGCAGAGGGGTTGTGGTGAGGTGGTATATCTCACACAATAAACGTAAAAAATTTAACACTTGGGAAAACAAAGCGTAGCCATGAATAAAATGTAAGTAAAGTAGGTTCCTCTTCACCATACAAACACAAGCACACACACACACACAGGACGCTGGACACAGGAGGCTGGTAGTACAACAGCTGTGGCCATTTCTGGACTAGCTTATCGGAAAAACGTTACCGTCCAGTCGACGACATGAAACGCAATAATTACAATAAATACTTATTTATTAAGGTTTATTTCTTCTCCTGCAGGATATTGAATTTTTAATTTCATTGAAAATCGGCATAATAATGATCATTTCAAGTATGAACAAATATATATTAAATTTGAGTGGAAGATTGCCAAGGCACCAGGGCAATTTGGATTGCCATTACGATTCATATTGGATTGGTTTGCCGGCAGTCACCTGAACCAGAAAAAACAGGTCAATACAAGGGCAAAAAAAAAAAAAAAAATAAATAAATATTTCGAAGGAAATAAGTTTCCAATGTTATTCTTTTGTGGCCCACATGTATGCATGTGTGTATGTGTTTGGTTGTGTCTGGCTGAAAGGGCGGCACCAATTTTAATTTCCCACCGTAATTACATACTCAAAGTGGCCATCAGCGAAGCAATTGGTTTTATTTTTGTTGATTTTTCCTGGTTTATTTTTGGTTCTTACCTTTTTCTTTCCACTTTCTTACTTTACTTGTTTGCGTTTTTTATTATTTCCTTTGATTGGAGTTCGTGAGATCCTTTGAAAAAAAATACATCACACGTGTGTGCTTAACTTTCTCTGTATGTTTGTGTGAATATATTTTAAAATAAACTTTTGAGTTTTAATAATATGTGACCCAATCAGTGGCGTGACTGACTAAAATTTGATACGTTTTTAAAGTGTAACCACTGATTAAAAAGAACCAGCTAAGCAACAGTAATTTGATGCCCTTGGTATGTTACGCTATAATATTTATCATCGCTATCAAAGGTATCTCTTTAGATGGTGATAAATCAATCACTTGTTAAAAAAAAGGTTCTATATAAAATGGAATAAAAAGTATATTTAAAAAAAATTCATGCTGTTTTATATCTATATGAAGTGCTTTTAAATGGAACTTTAAACTGCATCTAATCAAAGATTTTATTTATACTTACTTAATTTATCTTTAATTAAAGTGCAGGTTTAAGAATTTTTGTTGTTTTAGTTCTCTACTTATATCTATGTTATCCATGAAAGCAGCCATAGAGATGCAACAATTGAAATATTTGCCATGAGCTTTAGTTTCACCTTGAAATAAATGTAATGCAAAAAATTAAAAGGGGAAAAGTAGGTAAAAGAAATGTAGGTAAGTCAAAAATATATATATACTTTTTATTATTATTATTATTATTATCTCTGTTGGTGTGTACCTACATACATGTATGTGTTCTCTGTGTGCGATACTCTTTATGTATCAGCTTCAATTAATGTCAGCCTGCGCGAGTAACGATTTTCTTGTCATTCATGCCAGTCAAAGAGTCGAGTCGAAACGACAGTTAGACAGCCGGATAGCAACATATAAACATATACACACAAGGGCACCAAGGCCACTAAAAGAGGTAGAGGGAGGTAGGCAGTGTGTCAGGAGTGTGTGCCCGTCATGCGTTTATTCATTCGTCATTCGTTTCCTTTTTTTTTTGCTTGATTTTGCCTTTTCTCTCGCTTATTTGTTGCCCTGCCAAGAGGCGTATTGAAGTGTAGCAAAGAAATCAAAAGAATCCTGATGAGATCTGTCTGTAGATATATGTATTTATATACATACATACATATGTATATATTGGTGTGTAAATGTTTGTATATTGCTCTTGTTGCTTTTATAATTTTAGAGCCCGAGGTCTACGTAACAAATAAACAAAATGATATGAAATATGGTTTGAATAAAGAAAAATTTAGCCAGTAAAATGCGCCTTCAGTAAATAATTTTATGCAAAGTCTTGTATACAAGATTATAAATTAGCGAATTCGATTAATGCCAAATACTGGATTAGACAATTTCGGTGACCCCAAATAAACCCATTTCAAAACAAAAATGAAGATATACTTTAATTAATTAAATTTTCCGTTTGTTTTTTTTCCCCCCGTAGGCGTGTGTGAGTTACCTGCCGTAAATGTGGCACTGTTTATTTGGCAGTCCAGAAAGCACAAAAAAAAATATACACAAAATTAATTAAAAAAATTATAAAAAAAGAAAACAACAACAACAGATTCAGGAAACTGGTTGTCATGCCCAGGGCACAATGCCTCAATTCAAAAGCCCTTAAAGAGAGGGCCAAACTTGATGCCAAATGAACACAAAGAAACAGAAAAAACTCTTGGCAACAACCAAAAATTTGTCAAAAACCTCTCCCATTTTGAGGATCTCTCTTCCCTACTTAAAACAGTCATGCACCCTACACCCACACAACAAACCCACATATTTATACAAAAAAAAAAAAAAATGTCCATAAAAATCAATGTCAACTCGAGACAGACAAATTAACAAGTCATTGCGGGCACATTTGTTCCGCCGAATTGTTAAGCTAAGTCACTAAGATTTGCCACTTAATCGACTAGAGTATACCCAGCAGATACTTCAATTGGATTTGCAGAGATTCCAAAAGTATAGGTGAGGTCTCTTTTAACAATTCGAAATCCATGTAATAAACATCAATATATTTATATTTTAATGATAATTTATTTTCGTTTATTATTTTCAGATAACTTTCCTGAAATTCTTGAGTTGTCCAAAGTACTTTTATTATGGTAATAATGAGTATGAGTGAGCCTGTATGATCTAAAAAAGTAGATTTATTGACACTTCTAATTGTCAATAATATAATTCCCTGCACTCAATTATGTTAAAAGCTCGAGAAGCCAATAAAAACACTCAACATCTGTGGGCGGTCCCCTTACGGGGGGCATATAAATTAATTTATTTCGACAAGATGGAAAAATATCGCAGAGCAAGTAGAGGAATTGAAGAGAACCAAACAGACTCTGCTTGTGAAGTGAATATGGAGAGGGAGGTGACGCTTCAAGCGAGCAAAAGTTTTAGTATGCTTCAATGGCCAGAGATGGCACTGACTGCCGGCCATGGGGCAATTAAAATTACTGAGCCAAAGTTAAAATCTAAGCAGGATGATATGAGTGGTGGCAATTGCTCTTGACTGACGCCGCTTAACGCATCAAAGGTCTCACGCTGCGTATGAGTAACGTTCCACTCCTTGTATTTCACTTTCGCTCGCCATCTCTCTTTCTCTCTCTCTCTAGATCTGATGGCCCATTTTTATTGTTATTGTTGCTGTGCTATACTTTACTCTGCTGTATCCGAGGCAAGGCACTTAAAACTTAATGAAATATTTACAATAATGGTGTGTTGCTTTAGCAACTTTGGTTTCTGCCGCATTTTCCTTTTTCTGGTTTTTTGTTTCTTTTATATTTTTTTGTTTGCCATGTTCTTTTTTCTCCCGTTTTGTGTATTTGGTTTTCTTGTCCCTCCATTTTATGGAATTATGAGTAAATTGCTACAAATCACGCCAATATGTTTATAAGTCGTAAATGCTGCCGGCCATAAAGTTGTAAAACGGAACCCAAACACAAACACGGCAAATGAGAACGACTTTACTTTGATTGAATTGTTTGCCCAAAGAGCGAGCATATCGTATATGCGGTTAACATTTAAATTACTTTTTGAAATCGTTTGTATTTGGGTATTTCTAGTTTGATCAGCGTTTTGTGATTAATAACAAAAATCTAAAAATATTAGGGTCAAGGATGTTAAATGATAGTTTTAAGCAGATTTAGGAAACGGCTTATCCTTTGATTCTCGAATCCAAAGAAGCAAATGCTAGATAGCATATCACTGAGTAGTGGGAGAGCAAGTATGCTAAAATGGGAGCAAGTATGCTAAAATAATCTACTTTACTGATATAAAAAAACTTTTTATTCCAATTTTGGAATAGTTTTAGTTTGTGAATTTCCAATCGTTCTTCATTTCTCAATTTTAAATATTTGCCCAGAATTTGCTTTGCATATTCGATACATTAACATTTTAATTAAAATCAACACAAATACTATATATATATATATATGACCACAATTACAACTGACTAGAATAGAGAGCTAGAGGTAATTTGGGAGGGTTAGACATAATAATAATTTATGCAATACCGCAAAATGTTTTCGCTGCAAACAAAAGATTTCCAAAATATTCAACTGGATATGGAATTGATAAAATTTTAGTGTATGTTTGTTTTTCCCGTTTCAGTTGGTGGTTTTTATTTTCTCTTCTCGTTGTGTGTGCATGTTGCAAAACAATTAAATTGAATCAAGTATATGTACATGCAACAGAAACAACAATAACAAGTACAGCAGCAGCAACAACTATTTACAGTCTGGTGTGTACCTTTTTAATGAATTTATCGTGTAAATTTGCGCCAACTTGTCAACTATATGTGTTTGTATTGTTGACGCCCTGGCAATGTTTTGCTAAATAAGCAACATACACACAGCGCACTCACACACACGCACGTACACAAGTGGGCTTTAATTTTATAATTAAATTTATAATTGTTTTCCAGACTTCAATGGCGCGGCTTATATGGGCTAGAGTGTAGTGTGTGTGTGTGCATATAAGAGCCATCATCCGGCATATGAAAACCAAGACGGAAATGTTTAACAGCCCAGGACGCAGATGTCCTTAACAACTCTATTTGTATGCAGTGGCATCACCACCAACCGCCTACAAAAATAATAACAAAGAATATATATATGCACAATTTAAATTAAAATAATAACAACAACAAAAACAACATCACTATATGACAGTTAATATTGCACATTTGCAATTTCAAAAAACTATGTATTTCAAGTGTTATTTAACTTTGTATACCCTATGAACTATTACAAAATGATCTGAAATGGAGAGCATTCAGTTATTATTATTTGAACTTATAAATGCTCTTATATAAAAAGTTATATAATTTTTGTAAGTAAAACTATCTTGGTTTTATTTTGAACCTTTTACTATTTATACTATTTTTATATTTATATTTGTATTACTACTCATGTGGAAAAATTATGATATTAAATAAAAGATTTGGATTGGTAATAACGAACAATGACGCATAAAAAATATAATGATCATCCCATTACATGAACTCAAAGATGTTTTGAAAATGACATTTTTCTTGCTTTATTCACACATTTTATATCTCATCACATCATGCTCCGCCAAAAGAAGAGTATTTTAAACGTGGTTTCAATGACAACTCATTCTATCGACTATCCGAAATATCTGGCTTTTGTGTCATTGTTTATAGGCTTGCTGATTGCAACATTTTGCCATAATTTAATCTGTCCACACACACACACGCACATACAAGCTGAACTCATACTATTAAAAATGTTTAAAGTATTGAATACTACTCACAAATGAATCTTTTATTTGCTATCTCGAACTCTTTCACTCTTACAGTCATAAGTACAGAGTCCAGCACTCTTTGCAGAATAAATAAAATAAAATGGCATTAATTTTAATTTGCTTGGCACATCAAGCAACAATATAGCCTTTTGCGAATGTGCCAGACACACAACCACAGAACAATAAATAATTATTTTCACTTGCTGCGTGTTCCCCACTGATGCTGCATTATAGTATTTAAATGCATCGATGGCGAGAGAAGCTGTCACAAGAGAAAGCAAACGAAGAAGCATTAAACACCAACCATTGGCACGGAGAAATGAAAAGTATCCATGGAGAATACGCTGAGTTTGCCCGACTATAAGGTTGTTAAACCCATCAGTTTGGTATTGTATTCAAAATATTGTCTAGTCCATCGCAAGTTTCGTTTTATTCTGGTCTCTGTTTGAGCATTGCTAAACTCTTGCCCGTTGGCAATAATTTTCCATTTTAATTAAATTCCTGCCACAACAAGAAGGAGAAAAAAATTTTGCTGGCAGCTGAAAGCCAACTGAGATTGTTACACACATATCCGCACAGGGATTCCATCCACATCGCCTGCCCGCCTACAAGGTAGTGGGGGTAACTTCATACGTACAGATATAAAAAAATATTTTGCATGCCGTAATGGATAAATGAAAGCGGAAGAAATTAAGTTAAATTGACGATGGAAAAAACAAAGAAAAAAATTAGCAAGGCAAGAGTACATTTATGTCGAAACAAAACTTCAATGTCCAATTGTAAATCCTTCTTTTAAATAAATGATTATCTTTAAGTTTAATAAAATCAACCAAATCGGCATTAACTGGTGCATAAAATTAACTATGACCACAATCTTTCAAAAAACCACTAAATTAAATGGCTTCCTAATTTTTTGATTGGTTTTTGAATTAATTAGTTGCTAATGGTGAAATATGACCACAATTTGCAAAACATTAAAGCACTGATTGTTCGTCATTTGTTGTGGTTTCAGTTGCCTCTGTTTCTTGCCCCCAATTCGTTTAGTTGCCACAGCAAATGCATGTTTAGTGGGGCATGCACATTGCATATGTCCCTGTTCCTGTTCTGGGTTTGAAAGCTCTCACACTATTCTATTCAATGTCCCATGTGCATGTGGTTAGACAAACATTTTCTCAACTATTGAACTATTGCCAGATTGTATTGACATTGCCGAGGCACTCACTACATATATATATATATAGAAACACACACACTTACTCACACAAAAGAACTTGAGGCAAGTCCCTGGCATAGCCGTTGCCAGAAGCAGGAACTGTCGAGGACTGTCGCCAACTTTTACACGCAAATCCTTTTGAATTGCTGATTTACCTCCCCGTTTGCAGACGGTTAGAGTCTTTGCCAACCATTTTATATAGTATAAACTAGCCAAAATCCTCTACCAAGACAACAAGTCCAACTGTGACGACGACTGTTACTACTGCAATGTTGGTCTATAAATCTAAAGCCAAAGCGGATTGCGATTGCATTGATATGCGATGTTGTCTAATGCAATAGTCTTTTATTTCTCTCTCTCTCTCTCTTTCTTCATTTCTCTCTATCTAGCTGACTCTCTTTTTCTGCTATTTTCATTCTCTCTTTCAGTTTACCTATTTGTTATCCTTATATTGCGTTTATTTATTTGTTTCGCCATTGGGCGCAATCTGTTCAATCGGCGCCGTATTTAAGTGCTTTACAAAATGGTATTAGAAGGCAATGCTACCTTTCACTTACCCAATTCAATTGTGTCAGTAAGTGTGAATTATGTGAGAGATATATCAGTTAGGAAAAGCCAGGAAAAAAGTGTTACTAAGTGATGAGCAATTTGTGTTAGTGTTAAAAAATCGATTTTTAAAACATTATCCAATTGCAGGTAAATCCAATGACATCGAAAAAGACGTGTTAACAAAACTGTGGGATTTATTTAAGATATTTGAATATCCAAATTTATCGTATAGTAGACATAAATTGAACGTTCTTTATCCTGATTTTGAATAATTTTCTTTAATTATCTGCATTCAAGATAAGCAATTAGGTATGACCTCTTAACCCTTTTATCAATCCGGGTCTGGTCGTTGCCTATTCAATAATTCAATGGTAACTATTCAAAAATTTATTTATACACATGGGTAAATTTCCTAATTGAAAATGCAGAGACTGGTCCTGATCAGTTTTCGGGTTATTACGAACGAGTTGTTGTTGTTCTTTGCTACAGGAAACATTAGTTTTAGTTACAGCAGACTGAAGGAAAGGGCTTGGTAGGGCGAATGCGGGAGTCTGTGGTTAGGTGTAGCTGGCCATGTGCTACAGGCCTGGTCAACATGATAAATTGCTACATAAATTATAATAAACGCACATGCCAGGATGAAAAGAAAGAGATAGAGATTGAGCCACACACAGACAGAGAAAGAGATAGAGGGTACGCCTGGTCAATCCACATAGTTTTGGGTAAAAATTTACATGAAAAACTAATTTCGCTTAGGAAGTCTAATGTCAATGGGTGGCGGAATACGGACTGATGCCGAGGCCGATGTCGATGATGAAATGCCATACAAATTGAGTTCACACTTTGTGGAGAGATACTGCATAATCCGCAATCATCAAAATTCATGAATCGCCACCACGATTAGTTACAAATGTTGCACACTCAAAGTCATTCAGCAGTGGCACTGGCTTCTTCTCATGCCTGCCATCTGCATAATTCAAATAATTTTGCCGACATGGGACGGAAGCAATGAACATGCAAGACATCCCTGAAACTTTGCCATCTCCTCACAACTAAGTATTCACTTACATATATAAGTAAATATATGTACGTATGTATGTATATCTAAGCATATCTGCATGTATGTAGTGCGCAGATTTGAATTTATTATGCCAGCTCTTGTGGACGAAATTCGGTCAATGAGTTCAGCACAGTTCAGTTTCAGCCGTATGGGCCCGTTAAACTGGCCGACCACCATGTACAATAATTAAATGCACGATAAGCTAGTCACGAGCAAGCCAGGGGGGTTGGTGCATGAGCTGGGGGGACTTGAGAAATGGCATGCCAAAAATGCAAGTGCCAACAAATTATATTACATGCAAGTGAATTCACGTTTTCCTGCTAAATAAAAGTCGCCCCTATTGCTTGATTGTGCGGCAAAGTATGCTACGATTTTTTAGCCATATTTTACTATTTTTTTTTGTTGTTTGCAAGTCCGCCCCGACATTTGTGTGATTTACGCGGCATGCAGGCAAAAATGCTCGAAACCGTGGAAAAAAATGGAAAGTGGAAAAGACAAAGAAAACAAACCAAAAATAGAAGACTAAAGCATAGGGTGAGTGGAGTGTACAATGATAAAAGACAACACAGTAGTCGACTTGAAGTATTTGCTGGAATTACCACTTTGAAAAATGGATACATCCAAAAAATTAACTCCAACCAAGGAAAATACCATTTTAATAACAATTTATCTCTGATTCTCTGTTTATTCTAATCCACTTTATTATTTAAGAATAGTATTATTAAAAAAAAAAAAAAATTTACCACCTAGATTTTAAGATCACTGATTTCTGCTGTGATTTTGTCAGATCTTCTTAAATGCGTTGACAAATCTAAATGGTAAATAAAATGCGCATCCACATCTGACACTTGGACAATCGCTTTACCAACATGCTCAACTTTTGTTTTATTTCTCAGTTGCCTAGAAAAATTGCCACAAACATGCGTGTATACTGGGCGTAAGTGTGTGATGGGGAATCTCCGTATATGATTGTGTGTAAAAGTGACTTCACACCTCACCCAATGCAGGCAACGGAGGGAACGAAGAGAAGGCACACTTTGGGGGGACGGGGAGGAAGGACAAATGCCTGGCAGCAATGAAATGCAATGCGCAAAATGCATTTTCCGCGACTACACAATTGAAGTAATAAATCACGTCCGAGTCCGAGGGGCATTACATGAAGGGTGAGAGGAACAAACCCAAACCCCTTTTTTTGCCAGACCAAATGAAAAAGAATCACACAAAAATTGTTCTCCAACTGAAAATGCATACAATATATAAGTATTAAGTGCAATCATGTGGAAATGCCCGGAAAATGCAGCCATGGAAGCTTTAGAGCTGGAGCTGAAACTTGGAGATGCAGATGCTCGGGGAGATGGCAATGCCAATGGGCGTACAGACGAAGACCACCTATTAAAATATACACTCATTAATCATCAGCACAGCCCTGTTGTCCTTTTTGTTGTTGCAATTGCTTATTTTAAGCATTTACAAAAAAAAAAAAAAAAAAAATAGATTGAAAATGCGAATTTATGCAGTATTCATATACAGCAATGGGATAAAAAATTGTGAGAACAAGCAGCAATTCCAACAACAATAACTCTATAAATTTGCCAGTCGAAAAGAATTTAATACTTTTCATAAAGTGTTGTCCGTTGCTTTTTTGTGCTTTTTTGACAGAAATGTTTATACATACACAATTTTTTCATACATATGTATATATTTTATTATTTCATTTTGTGTCATTTCGCTTTTATTTTGGATGTCTGTAAATAACTGCATGTGAGCTACAAATTCTGTCTATTTCACATATTGCGTATACGCCGCATTGCACAAACTGAATGAAAGTTAATTATTTTTATTTGAGTGGGATGAAATGAAATTTGTGAAATGAATTTAAATGATTTGTTTAATAAAATGGCCATTCAAGTGTGAAATTTAACGCGGCTTATTTGGTCGTTTGGGCGTTTTCCTCTGTTAGTTGCATTGCCCATTAGGTCAGGCAGACGATGGGAGGGCTTGGCAAGCGTTTGTACTTTTTTTGTTGGCAGCAAATATAAATATGAAATTCTAATTAAAAAACCATTACATCGCTTGACCCCGCAGAAAAATTTAATGAAATGCAACAAGTCCAAGAAAAACAACAAAAACGGGCATAATGACTATGCGATTTGCACGCAAAGGGAAACCTGGGGCATCTGCTGCAATTTCCTTACCAATGTATTCTTTACTCAGTCTTCTTGGCTACCGCTACAACATAAAAAGACGCCGGGCATGGCCACACCCTTAATTTTAAATTGTGGTATCAAAAGTTCAAAGCATTTCTTCTTTTCTTCTCTATGTTTGCTTCTTTTTCTGTCTGTTTTCTGACTTCATTTTAATTAATAATTTAGGACATACCAACAGGCATTTTTACAGGTCAAAGCTCATTGTCTTCTCCCTTGCTCTTATTTTTTGGCTGCAACATTTAATTTTCGTGACCCAGCCGAGATTTCTGTTTCAACTCTGTCATCAACTGTCTCATTCTTACTCTTAAGATTTCGTGCAATATTATATTTTTAAAAAAACAAATTTGTATAATTTTTTTATTTTGTGCCTTTTGGTTTTTATTCGTTTTTACAAGTACTACTTTCTTTGTTTACATTTGCACAACTTTTTGACTTTGTCGCAGCTTTAACTTCGTGACAACTTTTCTAGCTTTTTCTTAGGTTTCGTCTTGTTTATTTCGTTGCTGGTTCTCCATAACGTGCAACCGCGAACGAAATAATGCATAAAAACTATGGCAAGTTGTCCGATAAATTTAAAGCTGCTATATTATTAGATTGCAAAAGTTATATATACATATATATGTAATATTTATGAACGATTTTAAACGGTGTTTAAAACAAAATGTATAAGAGTTTGTGTATTTCATATAAAGTCTAAATAAGATCTGTTTAATTTTTTTTTTATCAATAAATGAAACTTATTTTCACAGCTACAACCCATACCCAAATAGGTTCACGCTTAGATTTCAGATCCGAAGGAGTTCTGACAGAGAGGGTATAACAAGGTCGGCAGTTACGTTTGTATGGAGCTCAATTTGATATTGTAGATTTATGCCACTTGTGATGCTCATAAAGTTTGCCATCGTCAAGGCAATTTTTTCACATTCACACAAAACAAAACCCGGGTTTTTCCCCAAATATTTCATATGTGTGTATGTATACATTATGCATATCAATTTCAACCCACACACGCACACACATTATTAATATATTTGTATGTATGTATAAGAGAGGAGAATGAAAAATATCCTACTGCGTCACAATTTTCATTCTATTGGTGGAATATAATTTTGCAGCATTATAACGGCCTCCTAATTACTTTTGTTTTTTAATAATCATGCTTGACCCAACACACACGCCACACCCACGCACATACATATACATAAATTTTGTGTGGCTAAAATAAACTCAAAACTGGGCGGAAACTTTTTTTCCCTCTTTTTTGTTTATTAATTTAGCGCTTAAAACTAATACAGTATGCAAGTCTATGCTGCAAATGCTTGTGAATGGGTGATGGGTGGCAAAAATAGAACTAAAGAGCTGGGCGACATATGGGGTAAATATTTGTTCAAGGAGATGGTAAGGTAAGGAGTCAAAGTAGTCGTATGTATACTCTGGCCCGTTGTGAGCTTAGTTATGGTATCAACAAAATTGAAACCCAAATCAACTTTTTCTTGTTATTTGCAATGGGTAATAAAAACAACGGCAACAACATTAACGTTTTGCTACAAAATTTTTCATGTTGGCATGGAAATGTGATGACTGTTTTGATATGGGCAAAATTTAATGAGCAAATTCTCCAAAATACAAAGAGAAGGATATAACAAGAGATTAAAATTGGGTTTCTTGTTGAGTGGCAATGTTTAACATTTAAATAACCAATTCCAGTTAAAAGTGGATTAAGTTGTTGTATCGAGGTATGAATCTTGCGTAAATAAGACTATCAGATCAAACAATGTTAAAAAGTGCTTAGTGCAATAGATAAATCAACACAGAAAACTGAAAATACTGAGATAAGCTTTAAGAGAAGATTTTTCTACATATCAATAAAAATTCATACTAAATATGATAAAGGGAGCTACATAAAATACACATATATTCGTTGCTTTCACTTTAATCGCGAGAAAGGTAATAATTCATAGAGTCAAAAATTAAATCAAAGAAAACTTTTGAAAATTATCAAAATCTCATCTAACTTGGTTAGGTTTCCAACACTTTTCTGTGAGAATGTCTAATGCAATTTGCGTTGGAGTTGAAATTTTCAAGTTAGCTGAAAGGAACATGGCCCGCAATGGCTGTTTATATAAACATGAAGAATCAACTGTGTATCTGTGTGTGTGTGTGTGCGGAAAAGCATACAAATCTAGGTCATGCTGTTATTTCCGGCTTTTGTGGCTAACTACAGAGAACCGAGTTCAGGCCCTGGCCTGGCGATCACCTTGTGGTGCTTTAGCCAATTTGTTTCAGAGGGTGGTACATACCACCCAGATATTTGCCTCACCAAACAAGTCATTTCGTGAGTTAAGGGGGTGCTGAAACCCAAAAATGAACGGGTAAACACATTTGCAAGTTGTTATTATGTTGTTCATGTCGCTTGAAGTTCGAAAATTGTTTTTGCAATGAAATTAAATTCTAATTTTTCTACTTAAGTAACAAAGCGAAAAAGGGGTGGAGAACAGAGAAAATAGGAAACAAACGGTATTGAGAGACGACGAGTGAATCAAAGAGAAACCTAAAATGTACGAAAATGTTTTGGCTCGTTTACTTGTGTATTTCATTTAATTACTTTCATTCGTTTTGATTTCACCTGCACGTATGCACAACTATTTTCCTGTCTTCCTTATGCAAAAGTAACCAAGTATATAATTAGTAGAGACAAAGAACAGGGATGACCAGTTGATAATAGTATTGAAAACTTTGTCTTCTGCTATAAGGAAATGAGAAAACATTTTAATTAATCATACTAATTGAATTCTGTTGGCCTTTACGTATTAAATTCTCAATACTTTACAGGCGTAGCATACCCTTTCGTGTTAAATTCACCGCCAAAAATCTGCCACCATCAACAGCCGATTCTGTTTCATGTGAGAAAAACCCCAACAACAAAATCATCATCAGCAGCCGACAACAACAAGTACTTCACAATGTTGTACAACATACTCAACCGAGACACACACACAAACACATGGAGATCTGCAAATGCATTCAGATAGGGGAAGAGGGCAACCCTAAGTAGAGCACTTTGGCAGCTGCTTTACATGTGACACTGTGCCCCAATAAGTAGGCAACGAACCTTGTTGGGTGTAGGAGGGTATGTGTGTTTGTGTTGGTGTCACAACATACTCGAAAATGTCATTTGGCCATAGATGGTTGTTGTCAGTGTTGCCGTTGCTCTCGGTCGTGGTTTTTCGTCCCCGGCAACGCTAATTATGGAAATTAAAAACTTAACGAAAAAAAATATAAAAATGTGCATTTTTAATTAAATAGAAAAGAGAAGCTTGGTTGGAAAATGCACTGACATGCTCTGCCAAAAGCATTGCGGTCGTAGTCATCTCACAACCAACCACACCACTCCTTCGTCCTTTCCTCTTATGCTCTATCTCTCTTGTTTTCAGCTTTCAGCCATTTTTCCATGTACCACAATGGGTACAAAAGTTGAGCAAAATGCCGCAGCTTCAGCCACGTGTGAGGCCGAGGTAAAATTCTTGCTTTATTATTGCATTTTTCTGTGTTGTTTCTCTCTCTTTTTTTCACCTCATTTTTTTATGTTTATTTTTCATTTCTCTCATTTGCCCAGGGCCATGTGTGGTAGTTCTGTGCCTGAAAAAGGTGTCAAAAACATATATGCAAGTACACACATTTGTATACAAATTTATTTTGTAAGGCTGTTAAAACTTTGTGGTCGACCACAAAATTTTGTGGACTATGACAGATACTTTGATTTGTCTTTGCAGTGGCCAAAGCCTTGGGGTTTTGGCCAAAAGGCATACTAAAAGTATTCATTCGTTGTCCTTACCATTCTTACTTTTGCTCATTAAGGAGCTAATTGGTGGCTTTATTTAATTTAAGTCAAACTAAAGAAAAAGAAAAAAAGAAGAATTCAAAAATGGTACATTAAATTCGCTGATTAAGTCTTTTTAATGTGATATTAAATGAAATAGTTTTTAATAAATTTGATGTACAAGTGTAGAAATAGAGTTATGGCTGTTCGTCAAAAAAATGCTAACATAGAATTTCAATAGCTTACCTATTCTTAGTTGACTTTCAAAAGCAATTTAAACAACACACTAAAATACACTTAATGAAAATATCAAACTATTTTGATTAAATAAAGATACCTTGACCAACTAATTTATTGCAAATTACATATCTATTTGCGGTTATTGCTAATTAAATATTATATTATGCAATTCCCAAATGATTTTATTATGTACATCATTTACTCATCTCCAGTGAATCCATCTGTAAACAATCGACCACCATAACAATGAAAAACCACATAGACCACAACATAAAGCATGATATTAGCTATGCTTAAATACTAACCCAAATACACAGAAACTTAGATGAAAGTCAGCGTGTAGCAACAACAGCATAGTCATCATCATCGTCTATTTCAGTGTCAGAAAGAGAGAGAACCAGAGTGGGATAGAAAGAAAGAAGGAGAAGCAAATGCTTGTTGCGGTCAGCTTATAACGCTATTTGCCCACTTGCGAGCATTTATCACATTTATCTTTAAAATTGTCCAAAACGAAGCACACGAACAACACCTTGAATCAAGCCGGTTTAGAGATAAAACATTGCACAAAGCAAAAATGCAAATATGCAGCTATATATCCCCCTCACAATATTCCTTCACTCCGTTGGCGTATCTTTCGTATTTCACATTTCCACTTTCATGCTGGGTGGCAAGGAGCGAAATATATGCGGCACATACCATAGACCACAGCAGACGCCAGCTATGAAGCATTTCATAAATTTGTGGAAGCAAGTGGCGCCAGCAGCAGCAGTAGCAACATATAATGGGAAATAAAAAAAAAAAAACCAAGCAAGAGCTAAATAAGTTTTAATCCTATTTTGTTGGATTCCAGTTACCTTGCCATAGCCGCTGCTGTCCTCATAGCCATATGTGTCTGAGTGTGGGGAGTTTGGCGGGGGATTCTGTGTCAGTGTGTGTGAGACTGTTTGTTTAGCCGCTTGTGCGGCAAAAGATAAGCGAAAACATCGACCAGCTGCACAGCGAAATTGACCGTACAATAAAAGTGACAAAAACTGTACACTGATTACACTGCCTAACCAAAACTTGATAAACAAATACTTAAACATTTATAGCTATATGAACAAATATTGTTGCCTAAGATGCTCAAAAAAGGCATGTAATAAAAGTTGTCATTGTCTATGAGATGTATCCATTTCTGCAATTAATGAGAATTCACATAGAATAAAATTTTTCAATTTAAGCAATGCTTTATAATTTTGAAAATCTTTTGAAATCTTAACTATGCTAAGTAAAGGTATATATGAATCAAGTTCTATAATCTTAATTATGCTAAGTAAAAGTATATATAAACCAAGTTCTAGTACTAATCTCTCAGTTAAAACTTTTGTAGTTTGATGTTTGCATTGCCCATAGTTGGCTATAATTAAGTTACCTTCTCACGCATCAACCATCTGGCCATCATTACTTTAGTCCACGGGAAAAGCCCTTGGCCAAGTGTGCTAAACCAAAAATATGTAACTTTTTGCCAGCACTCGGGGCCATTCATTAGGCCCAATCAACGTCACGCACTCCGAGCACAACATTTTGAGCGAAAATCCTTGCGCCATTTTTAAAGCGATGTAATTTTCACCTACCATCACCACGAATCTACCAACCTACACGACAAACACAACAAAAATCAGTAAAAATGTTGGCCTAATGCGTTTTCAATGCGCGTCTATAAGGTCTGGTTGGCGGTGTGAGGGTTGGTGAGGGTTGTTAAACAGGGTAAGTATCTGTTTAATTTGCATTTTACACGCGAAAATAGTTTGCATATCGAACGTTTGCACCATTCACCCAAACCCTACCCTAATGCCATTTACATGCATTACTCATACGCCAAGTGCGGCAAATTGCTTTCGTTCGATATAGCCGTCGGTCAGTTGTGTAATAATTATAAGTTAAGTTTTAATTGGGCAAAACGGATTTAGTGATTTAATGAGAGATGACGACGCAAATGCTACTCAGCTCTCACTATGTGATTGAGCAAATTTCAATTAATATGCACCATTCGAAAGGTCAGCTTAAGCGGTACTTTCCCAACAGATCTCAAGAGAACGAAAATCAAAGTAAATTCCATTTAATTAGTAACTAACGAAACATGATAGACGTCAGCTCATTAACACACCTAAAAGAGAATTACACACAAATATAAAGGGAAAAAATCTGAGAACTCCAAACTCAAACTGTTGGCCAATGAACAGTAATTATACCATTTTGCTTTACACAATTAAAAAGGACAGCAAAAAGTGAAAAGTTCAAAAATTCTGCTGCCAAAAAGTAAAGCAAAAAGAAAAATGCAACTTATGTAATTTTAATTCTTTACCTCCTGCGATTTGAGTGAAAATAAAACGAGGAAAAATCAAAAAGTTTTAGAGTGTTCTCAATAGTTTTTTGCGGAATTCTATTTTTTATAAGTTAATTAATGCAAAAGAGAAAAGCAAACAGAAAAATGCATCCTGCAAAAAGCTAGCATAAAATAACTTATGTAAGGGAATCCGTTAATTGGAAAGCGAAGAATAGACAGTTGGACTTTAATATAAATCATTAAACCAGTTTTCTTTTATTGAATCAATCTGTATTTCAAAAATATAAATTTAATTTGAAAATGCTGTGAATTTAATGTTTTTTCAATCCAAAGTTATGACTTTTCATCTCTGTGCAAACTTTCTATAAGAGATTGACAGACGGCGAATATAAATTGACGCTAATCCAATCAAGCCCAAAGTTGCAAGTGCCTGTGCCAGGGCCAATTAGACATGCAACAAGTAAGATTCTCTTTGCATATTGTGCAACAACAAAGTGGCGGATACAGCTTTTGCTAACCTAACTGGTACTTTTTGCTTTTACGCTAAACTCTTTTTCGCTTTTCAAGCTCTAGCTTCTTCTTGATGGGACTTAAACCTAAATTGCTCTAGCTGATGTTACTGAAGTTGTTGCCAATGAATTATTAAGGAACTCTAATGCATTTTATGCGTTGGCCACAAGGTGTTGAAAAGGAGTTGTGACTGCTTTTAGCTGAAGTTTGTGTGGAGTGTAACATCTGATTGATAGCCACAAAATAAGAAGCAAAGAAAGAAATTGTGTAAGCTATGACTGTGTGTGTGCTTTAAAGTGGATTTTTAAGCCTTTGAGTATAAAAGTTCAAGTATATATACTTCTTACTCAGGATGCTGGGGTATATATAGTGGCATTCATAAAGCTTCATTCAAAAACTTCTTTGCTCAACATGGTAAATTATTCAGATATTCATTACACGTGTTGAGGCAATTTCAAGAATTTCGCTGCCTACTACCGCATTCTATATAAATGGGCCCTTTGCAACATTTTGACTGATTTTCATTTACCCCGGGAGTGCGAAGCAAACACGAACAGCACACGGCACACATGAAAACCGCAAATGCGCTGACGAAACAAACACAAAAACCACGAAAAAAGAGTTCAAAAAATTATGTTAAATTCATTTAGAGACAAATACAGGAATTGTCATTGTGAATTGTGAATTGACCACCGCAATTGGAAAATAATTGTGTTACAACATCACGTACCGGCGTTTGTATGTAGGTGTATGTGCGTGTTTGCCAACTGTAATTAAAATAATTGAAATATTTGTGATATAGTGCAAAACCTATATATACCATATTATATAGTACGCTCGCGGTCTAACCAGAACAACTAACCAACATTTGCAAAATTTTAGATTTTCATGGTTTTAGTAGTGTTCCATTTGCATTTACATTTGTGAGGACATCTCATTGGGCGTCCATTTATCGATTTCGAATTTCCCAATGGGCATATATGAATATAAATATGTATGTAATTTGAATAAACTTGCCACAAATGAAGGGCTATTCACATTCAAATTTTACTTAAAACCTATAGATAACTTACCTTGTGGCGGCGACTTTAAAAAATATAAGAAATATAACTAAAATAAATGTATAATATTTTTCGGATACCTATTCAATTTTTGAATTATCCATTTTGAAATTTAACTATTTTCAACTATTTACCCTATAGCTATTTGCCTGACTGCAAAACTGAATTATGGTTAGCCATATGAAACTGCTAAAAATTAGGTCAGCAAACAAACCGCACACACATAAACCCATCCATTTAAGCGATCTCCCAGAGCGTTTATCTCTTATATGTATGTATGTATGTATATGTATTTTTCAGCATACTCTGCAAAACTAATTTGAAAAAGCCCCGTTTGGTGTTTTCATTTGTCATGCGTTTTTCGGCATGGCCAATAATAAACAATGCAAACATTTTTCCTCACACTTTATTCTTAGTTTGTATGTGTGTGTGTTGTTGAATTTCCCTCTATGCTTTTGTCCCCAAAAAACAAACAAAGACCTGACCATGGCACATATATATAGAGTATATAGCATATATTCCAATAGACGACGAAGATGAAGTGGAACAAAAAGTGGGAACTCAATTATCATTCATGGGAAAAGTTGTTGCTCAATGTGAAAATTGAATCGGAAAAGTGAGAGCCGGCTGACGTTGGAAGGTGAGATGAGGTGTGGAGTTGGTAGATGGGGCAACAGCAATTCGCATGATGTCGCATGAAAATTTCGCTTTTGTTTCACGAAAATGAAAACGAAACGAATTGAATATAAATTCACGTTTAAAGTGAAATGTGAAATAACACAACGAGGATGCCTTGAGGGATGGATGTTGCTGCTGCTGCTGCTCCTTCTCTTGCTGCTGGTTGATGATGCTGCAACTGAAGCAGGTCTTAAGAGAACTTTCTTAGTTTTTTTCTTCATTTTGCTGCAGTTGCTGTTTCCAAATTACAACACAGGACGCATGTAAATATGTCCATCTCTTTTTCGCTTCAACTCTCTGCGTCTATTTCTTACTCAGTGTATTTTGCAATCTCGTTGGCTTCAGGCGACGCCTAAAACTAGGCAACAGTGGAGCTTTATCAAAAAGAGAAGAATATTTTAAATTCACAACAAACAATCAAACATTTCTCTTTTTTTTATATTTCTTTATTTCGCCTGTAGTTGTTTTTATTTAATTTTCTTTTAGCAACAACAAGGGAGTTGTAGAAATATAGAGGGGAAATAATGGTGTTGGATGGGTAGAGGGCATCCTCTTGCTGTCATAAACCAGCGGCCCAAAGATATGTACAACAATTCCCCACAATTTCGTCTACCGCAGACACTCGACTTGTATTTCCACAGGAAGAGAGAAAGAGAGAGAGTCTTCTTTTCCAGCTGGTGAGTCTTCAACTGCTGCTTGTGGCGAATGCCTGGATTCCATCGTAATGATGCTTTTCGTCGTTCTTTTTGCCACGACAGGGAGCTAGAAAAGAAGAACATGCAATTTGGTCTCTTCTCTTTGTGCGTGTCCGTGTGTATCTGTGTGCACATGTAGATAGACAGCAATCAGTTGGCAAAGAATTTGACAGCAGTTGAGGAATGGAAAACACTGAGATGGTTGAACTTTACAAACTGAACAACATGAACATCAATATGAACTCTCCACACATACATTGAAATACCTCTATATTTATGTATGTACATAACAATTGAAAAATTTAATATACCAAATTCTAAGACTTCTAAAATTATCTTAAACATATTTATAATAGAGATAGGAGGTAATTTTAAGATTCAGAATTTACTAAATGTATGATATTTATAAATTTCCATATAATAAGATGTCTAAATAGTTTTAAGGCAAAGTAATAAAATTGAATAGAGCATAATCTTTTTATAATATTGTTTATCTATTTGTTTGATTTAAAAATGTTTACTCAATTTAATTGAATTTTAGTTGAGGCAGTGTAAGAGTCTGCATAAATTTGAATTCAAAGGCAAAATTCAAATCTAAAATCAACATAATTATGCAGATTAATTAAACTGCATTGCAAAACCTTCGAATACATATAGACAGATAGATAGTTAGATAAGAAATTTGTGAGAAAGAAAATGAAAATGATTTTCGGTAAAGTTCTTTGCGTTAGCAACTGTAGCAGCAGCTGTTTATGCAAAATAGTTAAAAATACATTGAACAACGTTTTGGGAATTTATACAATTCGCAATCAACAAAACGAAGCAGTCCGACCAAGTCGCTAAAGATGAAGAAGATGACGATGAAGATGTTTTGCGGCAGCTGTTGCTCTGCGTTCTGTATAGTTTTGCATTTAAGGAGCAACTTTGAATGCAATATAAACAGAGCAACAATGTTAAGCATATGGCAAGAAGTACGCATTGAAGTGGGCGCGAAATGATATACGATACTAGGATATGCTCTCGCACTTACAAATCATTGAAAATTCAACACATTGCTAATGCGACACGTTGTCGCACACTCGTGGAAAACACACTTTATATTCTGAGTAAGTTGTTATGTTAGTATATAGCAACATTCCCCTATCCACTCCCTCTTTTTGTTTTAGAAATGTATATATACATGCTTACATACACGGTAGTAGGTGGCGCATTGTGTTGCACTTGTTATTAAGTACTTGGGTGCGCACAATTTTCCATTGTGTAATGACAACCTGCAAGGCAAAATGCCTACAGGCATAAGGCCAAAGGATACCAAATGCATCGCGTGCCAGGGTCGCGCGACATCAACTCAAGAGGGTCGTCGATGGTGTGTACAGGGATCAGTGGGTGGGAATGGTGAAGCCACTCATACATGTGATTTGCATGTTTAGCGAAATTAGCGCACTACGAACAACAGGAGCAGTAGTTGTAGCAGCAATAGCAACAGCTGCTATTGTGCATTTTAATAACTGCAAGCAGACAAATATTGCGCATACGCCATGTGTGTACCGTATGCTTAACCGAAAGCACAATAAACCATTATTAATTTAGCCATGGGCAGCGGAGAGACATAACAAGAAGCAAGAACATCAGAATTAGAACAGTTTTCGCTTGTTTGTGGCTACTTTAAATTAACTTTAATCGCCCGCCCCAATTGGTCAGACCAATTCCAATTTGTCCAGTGCCGGAGTCTACCCGCTAAACTCATTTGCTTTAATAAGTCAATTATGTCTTGAAGAAAACTTTTTTCTTGTTTGCTGCTTTTGTTTGTGTTCTACTTGTTGTATCTCGCTTTTTGCGTAAATCTTTCTTAAGTTGAATTTCGTTTTTTGTGCATTGCAGTAGATAAGTTTGTGAAAGAGTAAAGCAAGGAAAAAGAACAAGATGTTTATATTTCTTAAAGAAAACTTTTGAAAAAGTTTCTACAAATTTTAATTTTTTAGGAAAATAAGGCAATAAAAGTCTATTTATGACTTGAAGTAAATGAAACGTATATTACTTCGATTGCAAAATCAAGATACTTTAAATATTTGACCTACCCCATAAATTTAAAATAAATTATGCGTTTAATTTAAGTTAAAACAAAACTTATTTCATAAAGATTAACGAGCAGACTAATATTAAGTTTTCTTTTCACCTGTTTAAATCTTAAATTTATTTCAATGTGGTAAGATGACTCTTACCCCAAATACAACAAGTTTTTGCTTTATTAAGTCAATAATCTGATAATGATGGATTGTAACTTTCTCATACACCGCAACCACTTTGTTTACATATACTGTTGCTAGAAGAACAACATCAAACGAACAAAGTCTGGCCCAAAAAACAACTGGATTTTGGCTAGGCAAACACACAGAGATGGAATATATATTTATTTTTTGGTAAATTAGTTGTAAATTATGCCAAAGCATTAAAGCAAATCCGCTGAGAGCAATGTTTAATAAGTTATGTGACGATGGACCTTATTAGATAATTTCATAATTTATGTATAGCTTTATTTACTTACGCTTACACTTACATTTCCACTGTGTGTGTGTGTGTGTGTGGAAGTACACACAGACAAAAAGAAACAAAGTCAGTGTAAACAGAGAGAGAAGCAGGGATTCAGCTTTAGGAATTATTTTCAATTACCAGCCAAACACTTCTATTATTCGTAATTTTTCGACAAATATAAAATATACATATGTATAAATGTATGTACAAAAAGTCAATTAACTATAAGACTTTTGTTAAAACGTCCTGTCCTGCGGCATATGCAAAAAGTTTTGCTTACAACTTTGCAATTTATTGAAAACCAAAAGATAGAACACCAGCTAACAAAAATGAATACATTTTAAAATTCATCAGATTATTTTGTGCAAGCTCAATTTTTTTTGTTTTTTTTTTTTTTTTTTTTTTTTTTTGTGGGGGGGGGGGGGGGTGGGGTGGTTGGGTGGGTTTTTTTTTGTGGGGGTGTTTTTTGGGGGGACTCTCACTCAGGGGGTTTTTTTTGAGGGTGGGGTTTGGAGGGGGGGAGTTTTGGTTTGGGGTTTATTTTTTAATTTTTTTTTTTTTTTTTTTTTTTTTTTTTTTTTTTTTTTTTTTTTTTTTTTTTTTTTTTTTTTTTTTTTTTTTTTTTTTTTTTTTTTTTTTTTTTTTTTTTTTTTTTTTTTTTTTTTTTTTTTTTTTTTTTTTTTTTTTTTTTTTTTTTTTTTTTTTTTTTTTTTTTTTTTTTTATTTTTTAAAAAAAAAAAAAATTTTTTTTTTTTTTTTTTTTTTTTTTTTTTTTGTGTTTTTTTTTTTTTTTTTTTTTTTTTTTTTTTTTTTTTTTTTTTGGTTTTTGTTGGGGGGGGGGGGGGTTTTTGTTGGGGTTTTTCTCCCTCTAATTTAAAAAGGGTTTTTTTTTTTTTTTTTTTCTTCTTTTTTTGGGGGGTTTTTTTTTTTGTGTCCTTTTGACATTCTGCGCTCTCTAGTGTTTATCTAAGTTCAAGAGAAAGAGACATTTCGCCTTTATGGCATACCTAAACATGATTGGATTTAGATATTTGTGACTCCATATCTAAATATTGTTTTGATTTCGATAGAGAGCTATTTAGATTTTTTGCTTTGGAGAAATTATTCTATGTTTATTTAGTTCTGTAGTGCAATGTACTCGTTATAGTAGATTATAAATTTGGTTCAATTGAAATTGTGACTAAAACTTAAATTAATTACAGATTAGATTTATGTGTGTGTGTATGTGTTTGTTTGTGTGTGAATGCGTATGTTTGCGTATAAATTTGATTACAATTTTTAAGCTGGTTTGCCAGCACATATTCTGGCTAAATATAAAATTAATTAAAGCAATTAGCTCTTGCTTCTTTTTGCCTTTTTCATATTCATGTGTTAAGCTCAATTACTCCCCGGCTTTTTGGCCCAGCAAGGACAACTTACATATGTATATATGTATGTACATATACCACATACATACTTACATAATACTTTTTTTCAAATTCATTGCAGACAATGGCAACGAGCAGGATATCCTTCTGCTGTTCAGCTTGTTTACTTGAAAGCTACGTACACAAACACACACACACAAAAATGATTTTAAAAAAGTTTTCACAAATTCCACGCATGCCACAAAACTTTTAGCGCTTGCAATTAAATTAGCTGCCTCAAACACTCACACACACACATACAAACTGGTTAGAGTTTGGCCCTTCAATTGCTATTTTTTTGCAGTTTTTAGACTAGTAAAAAAAAAAAAACTAAGTACATATAGTTAGTAAGGGACAATGTGTAAAATATTTTGTGTCATATTTATTTTACAACTCTTCATTCAACGCACACACCAACACACACACGCTCAGTCTTATTTCACTCCCTGCAGATTGATTAAAAATGTTGTACAAGGGAGTTTTTTTTATTTTTTCCATCCACTCATTTTTCGCTCTTTTGGTCTAACAAATATTTTTAGTTAGTTTACGCTCTTGCCACGCCCAAAGCGTCCGCCCTATTTGCGTTGTCGTTAGCCATATGCATTTCAATTTGTGTCGCATACAAAAAGAGAGAAAGAGAGCGGGCAGGACTGAATATTTCCATTTTAATAATTGATTTTTCGCGTGCGTATAAAGCTGAAACAATTTTTTACCCTACGTTCACCATGTCGTATGAGTAATGCCCGTAATGCCAAAACCGTAGTGCATATTTATTTTTTACTTGACTACGGGTATCTCTAAGTGCCAGTTGGCTTAAGTGCATGTCGACACGTGCGCATTTTAATAAGCAAAGGCATACCTTTGTTGTGGAGGGCTGGCAGGAAGAAATAGGCAACAGTTCTAGGCAGTTAGTTACTATTGCCACAAAGGCACAAATCTTGAGAAAACTACCTTTCTACATACATGCACAAAAAAGAAGACGGATGCAAACTATAAAGCAAAACTGCCACATGTGCCTGGAAAGTTAAAGAAGCAACATGGGGCCGTGCCACATGTATAACTTTAAAAGAAAGCAACCGTGACGATGAGTTCAAGTTCTTGGAGTAAGATAAATTAATAACTTTTTAAGGTAAAGATATGTTTAATTTTATACATATTTACATATATGTATAAATATAAACGTAAGAATAAAAGCAACTAGAATAATAGTAATGTTAAGTTCTATTCAATACTATTACAATGTTCGACTTCATTTCAAACAAGTTTCTAAACTTCTAACAAAATGCTTTAGGGCATTTTTCAAATAACTAACTTTTGCTGTTCATCAGTCTCTATCAGAATTAATGGTAGGCACATATATACCATTTGATACATGGAGTCAAACACACTCTCCGAACAAGTTCATCAACTGCAATCCCTTAACAACTGGTTTAACTTGTACCCAGCTCGCTTTGGCAATGATGCATATCGCTCGAGGGTATTGCCAGCTGGTCAAGCAAGCAAGTCACTTCATAACCATTTCGAAGAGCCTCACAAATTATGTGGCAACTTTTGCCAAACTTGGAGGAAATTGTATTTTGTCGGGTCTTTTTCTTCATTTTTTGCCTTTCTATACATATATTTTTTTGGGTTAAACCCCTCTGCATATGCTGCCGCAAGCATTGAACTTTTGCAATTACAAGCATTACCTACCGAAACGGAAACGGAAGGAATGAACTCAAACAAGAATCAGCCTGCTGCCATTCTCGATGAAAATGGCTACTTTTCGACTGTCTGCCCAAGCACACACACACACTCAGTACATACAAATCTGCAACAGAGCGAACGAAGTAGGTCAAATGCACTCAACGGATACAGACAGCAAAGACTTCTACTACTTCTATCACGAGAAGAGCTTCTTCTAGTTTTTTGTATGCATGTATATATTTTTTTACACCATTTTTGATCAAGTGCATTTCAGCTAAAAAGCTAACGAAGTAGAAACTAAAGGCAAAGACGTTAGATTTCTGTTTTCGTAGTCTTTCTCAGTTGGTAGGTAACAGCTGGAAAAAGTAGAGCAAAAAGGAAAACGAAATTTATATTATTTACATATTGAAGAAATTGGACAACAGACGGCAAACAACTGTAACAGATTATATGCCATTAAAAACCTACTAAGCCTAAAATATATTCTTACCCTAATTGATGTAAAACAATTAGTAAATTAGCTTTAGTACATCCGCATCAGTGACAGGACAGAGATAGAGAGAGAATGAAATAAATACCATAAACATGAAAATGCAAACGTTGGCAATAAATGGGACCAAAAATACTTATATCTATATACCTATATATAACCATATTTATGCTAATTGAATTTGTTTACTAGTGCGTGCGGGTTAACATTTGAGTAGTTGCCCAACCGAGTTTCTGCTGATGTCTTCAATTTTTGTGTTCGCTTCGTAATGTATGTATGTATGTGTGTGTATGTGTCTGGTAAATGGCCAAAGGCAGGTTAACCCGAGACCCAGATTTAAACTCTACCTCAGACTCTGATTTCCTATGGCAACAACAAAGAATCGAGTGAACAAATATTTTATATTTATTTGGAAGCCAAAAGCGGCAAAATCTCAAAACAAAAGCATTGCAAAATATTTGTCTTGGCAAAGATAGACATAAGAGGGTATAAGTGGAGGGCGCAAGAACAACAGAATGGAAGGAAGTTTTCCATATCACATTGGATGACTCTGTGTGTACATATGTGTGTTTGTATGTTTTGTATATATCCTTTTGTGTTGTTTCGTTCACATTTCGGTTATATGAAAATTGTATTTGCATGTCAATTGCGCTTGTTTATCTCGCGTTATTATTTCTGACATTCCCAGCCACATGACGCATACAAAAAAACAGGGCGTAACGGATCGGCCCAGATGAGACAGAAACCACAGACCGGCCAATAGAGGCTCAGTCAAAGAAAGTTGTTTTTGAGCCTTGGGTAACTGATTTGATGGCTCAGATATTAGTATAATAGAAATATTTAAGGCAAGTCATGTAATGTATTTGCAAATCATTATTTACATATTCTATTTGATAAGCAAATGTAAAGGACCAGATACATGATTAGATACAATTGAGGGCAATAAGATAAAATGTGACATAACTTCACAAAAAAGATAGACAACAATCCAAACTTTACCAGAAATTGTCAATAGAAGTTTTTTTTATTACTTACATAAATGCTGTAAACATCTTGATATGTTTGCTGAATCGCTTAATCGATTAATTTAAGTAATATAGGAATCCTATCTAACTGTGATCTTATAGATCAAAGTCAAGTAATTCCCATTTTCATGACTTTCGTTTTGGGTTTTTTTTAACTACATATTTAACTCCTTTCCCGTCATCATTTCGCCATTAAACAATTGCTTCGTTAAATAACGCTCAAAGTACCAACTGACAAACTTTTGCAAGCTTTAAAAAAACCAATTAAAAACAGTTTTATAGCCAGCTATAAAATCAAAAAACTGTTTACCAAAAAGTAATCAAGCCAAAAATTGAGCAACTCAATGAAAATATATATTTATGGTCAGCTTTTTGTTTGTGTTTTAATAGCATAACCGCAAAATTGTTCATACATATAAACTTGTCAGTAAACAAAGAACATAGCATACTTTAGTGCTGACGACAGGACATGTTAATGATTGGGAGGAAAAACTTTTCTTGTTGGGCAAGAATAACAACAAAAATATGAACAACCGCAAAAAAAAAAAACAATTTAACAACAACAACAAACAAGAGGAATGAATGGAAAATATTTCACATATCCAAATGCGGTGACAGAATGCAATTAAGATGGCAAAAGGGCAAAAGTAATTGAAAATATACTCTGGCAAAATGTCAATTATGAGGTCGAAAAGTACTTGATCTCTTTAATGCTCACACACACAGACACTTCCTTATGTAAGCCATATAACATACATAGACATATTAGGCGTTTGTTCTCTTAGCACGTACGACCTAAGCATTTTTATAGGGCAGGTCATAAATTTTTGTGCCAAATCCAGTGAAATTTGTACCTGTATACCTGCCAGCTGCTATCCTGTTCTTCCCTCGGAGTAGTATAAGGGTTTGAGGGTCTGGAGTTGGGTTAAGTATTATTGATAAGCATAAAAATCACGCGCGTGTCCAAAATGTTCACTCAATAGAACGCGTTACGTGTACAACATACGCATATTTGGTTGTATTTTTTGATGACTGGCAATGCGCGTATCCTTGGTATTAGGATGAGTGTAATTACCAAGTACCAGATTGCCAAAAGGCCAGGCCACAATGGTTATAAACTCGTTAGCAAACACATACATAGACACAAACAACCACATGCAGTCACCCATGGAAACAGCAGCAGAGAGACAAACAGAGAGGAATAAAACTGCTGTACTTGTTGTAGGTAACAGCTTAAAGCTCCGCTTTACAAAATGTTGCTTTCATCAAGCAGTTAACCTCACCAGCAACAACAATAACACCACCAATACCACAGTGAAGATACAGCAGGATACGAGAAAAACGGAAAAAATAAAGAGGAGAAAAGGACTTCAGCCAAGCCAAACGCAGCCATACAAGACGACGAGAACATGCACAGAAAAATATTTAGAATCGAGAAAAAAGAGCTAAGGAAAACACCAACTGAAAATTCTACTTTGTAATAACAGTTTTTGGCCATACACACACACATTCACCTCGTATCTTTACACACACACTAAGCAATTGTGTGCCGGGTGTTGCGTTGAAAGTTCTAAGCCAGGCGACAAAACTGTCGAATTCGTTAGATGTTAGCATTCATTCATTCATTTAGGTCAAAAGGAACCATAATGGGCCATGATAGGTAGTTATATTCATAAACAGGCTCATAAGTTTACTCACAGAGTGTTGATAATTGTCTTCAGGACCTAAACAGTTAAA
Organism: Drosophila equinoxialis; assembly: GCA_018150345.1. NCBI lineage: Eukaryota > Metazoa > Arthropoda > Insecta > Diptera > Drosophilidae > Drosophila > Drosophila equinoxialis. The sequence continues at coordinate 9,803,469 of JAECWI010000005.1, read as the reverse complement.
AATATTTGTGATTCTCGAGTACACTTGAAACCCTTGTCGCCTATGAGGACTCATATGCTTTGGTTTTTTACGTCTTCTCATCCTCTGGTAATTGTACATTCCGCTGTACTGCTTGCAATTTATATTCCACTAGTTGGCTACTCCTACATATGCGCATAAATACATACACGAATATATATAAAACTAAATACATACATATATATGCACACAAACATATTACAAAAAAAAAAAAAAAAAAAAAACCTTTGCACAGAATGAAATCAAACTAAAAATGCAGAGAAAGGGAATAAAAATACACAAAATACTCGTTGTAAAAATTGCTAGATGGTCGCAAAAGTTTCCTTGCAACTGGCAGGCTAATAAATCTGGTCAATATTTAAGCAAAAATGCCCAAAGAGAGAGAGAGAGAGAGAGAGAGAAGAATAAAGGGAAAAAATAGTTACAATTGTTGTGAAGTAAACGAATTGTTGACCCCCTTTGGCATGGCCACAATATCAATTTGCAAGACAATGAATGGAGAAACGTTGAGTTGACTCTTCTATTTAAGCTAGTTTTTCGGCATCCATCAATTTTGGCCTAGCGTCAATGCAATCGCTTGCACTATTTCTTTTCATTGACTACTCTTTTGCCTAACAAGCTATTCAGCATTTCCTTTTGATTGGTCCCCTTTTTAACTAAATTGACAATCTTTTTTGTCTATGTAGCCATTTGTTTGTAGATTTCAAATTCAAATAGGTTTGTAAAATTGTGCATAACAGAAACAAGAAACAAATAAATCATGATTATTGATTCAATATATCTACATTTAGTTGGAAACCTGTGTCTTTTTTTGCAAGCTCATTACATTGCACTTTGTGCCTCATTGATAAATTGGTTTTATATGAGTTAATTTTGATTGAAAAGAATATTGAAATCAGTTTCAACTGTGCAATATTATTTTTATCATTCACATTAACTATTTAACAAGCGAATTTTGTACATTATGGAAATTAGTGTAAAATATTAATTTGTGAATTGATGAAAGACTTTCTCATTTTCGCTGGTTAGGAAACTCTGTTTACTACAAAACATTTCAAAAGAGTTTATTAAGAAATTCATAAACTGAATGCTTTAAATATAATTTTATTAGCCAATGCCTTGAGTGCTTGGTGAGTTTGCGGTTAATAAGTTTATCAAACTCTGACCATCATGACTGGCATATGTGCTGGAGCAATTTTCCTTAACTCTGTTTACATTTCTGTCATTTCTTGGATTATGTTCTTGTGCGACGAGAGAGATTCGTTTTAAATTAAATGAATTACAAATAGCTGCAGTCATTTGATATGCATTGATATATGCACTTATCTACATAAATATACAGCGCGTGTGTGAATATTTCAGAATGTGGGTGGTGTCAGTGTGTGTTCGTGTTTGTTTGTCCAGGCACTTAACTGTTTTCAAGTGGAAATGTCTGCAGTTAACATGTTAAAGTAAAAATTTGCATGATTGCGTATACGCAGTGTGTGACTGAAATACTTAATTTGTATCCTCGTTTCTAGGAAAATAATTAGACACTCAGCATTATTTGTGGGCCATCAAATTTAATTTAGTACTAGCCAAAAAGGTCAGGCGTTGCCAGCACTCTCTCAGTATATGTGTGTGTGTTTGTATGTGTAACAGAAGGACAAAGCAAGTTTAGCTTTGGTTTTGGTTTCCGTGCTGTTTCGCTTGGCTACGGCTTGATTTTATTTTCGTTAGACTGTTAATTCTCATCACGTTTAATGTAATGGCTCTGCCATGTTAACTTTTGAAGCGCAAAATTCGAATTCAATATGTTACGAGATGAGAGAGAAAAAATAACTTTTCATACTTGCGATTTGCCGTTCTTCTTCCTGAAAAGTTATGCCACGAAAAAGTCACCGCCAACTTTCTTCTCTTACTAACTTACGCATGTCTCACATGTAGATTAATATAAACTTTCACTAGCTGCACAAATTGAAATCGAAATAAAAGTGGCATAGATAAAACCTAAAAAAATTAAAAAAAAAACATTTTGCGTTGGTACTATTCCTGTTCGGTTTTGTCTTTTGTATATTCTTTATAACCGACCATTAACATTATTCCATCTGGTAACCACTTACCAAAAGAAGAAAAAAAAAACTGAAACAACCTTTTGCACATGACACAAAGTAGAAGGCCACTTCGTCGCCATACTTCACTTGTGTCACTCCTGGCTCTGGTTCTGGTTACTCTGACTGTATCAATTGTCACTTGTCGCAGAGCATCGCGTGTCAGACAGTCACACGGCACATTAATAAGTTCACTTACACTTCCAGCCCAGACAACATTATTCATAGCTTCAGGACATAATTACATTTTGAATTGCTTTTATGGCCAACACACAGTTAAGAGTAGGAGGTGAGCTGAAAAGGAAACCAAAAAGCACGACTTGCGTTCCATTCGCCTTAACGGTCCGTTGGGCCGTTTTGTTAATGACAAATGAAAACATTTTTCTGGCACAGGGCAACGAGAACCTACGACGACTAAAACAACTTCATGTACTTGTGCCTTCACTTGAAGTATGTTTAATTAACAGTTTTTCGTAAAGTTTCTTGCTGTGTTAAATGCTCATTTTTCATATGATTTTTTTATTTGTGAGTTGGGGGGTGAAGCGAAGTGTGTGTGCTTTTTTTCATCCGCCTCCTGCGATTTGCCTTTGGGGTTTGGATGATGATGAGGACAAGATTTATTTTCCTTCTTTGGCTTTTATTTTCTCAGGCAATTAAATAAACATAAATTATGTAATTTTTTTGACAAGACTAACGAAAGGAAATGGCCAAGTAGTATTTAGCTTTATTAAAAAATTTATATCATACAACCTCTCAAAGGGACGAAACAGCCAACAGTTTGTACAGCACTTTGGGAATTTTGTACTTTTGATACCCTTTCAAATACATGTGTTCGATAAAATCTGCTTACTTAATTGAAATCGACTCTTGTTACGTTTTTCGTCTTTTCTTGTCCCTACTTAACGATTTGTATTTCTCATTTATAATTTTACTTCCTTTCATCTTGAATTCTGTTCAAATTCTTTGACTGAGCAAACTGACCTCACATTTGGCAAGGGTATTTCAAAAAAAAAGAACACTGACAATAGGTTGAGATTTAATTATTGTTTGTCCTTTTCATTACATTTTGATGCCCGTTCCCGGCAACGTTCGAATTTCTTCAGCAAAATATTTTCTAAACTTATTTAAATTTTTCATGTGTTTTCCTTTTTTGATTGCATGCTTCAGCGCTCCCTTCGTTTTTCCCCAGCTCTACTCCTGTTTCAAACACAATCACAAATATTGACCTTTTTAATTAATTGGTTTTTGCTTAAATAAGCCGACTTTATACATGAGGCACGCCCTCATGACCTTTTGGGCTGTTGCTGCTCTTTGCCTTAGGTCAAATTAAATATTTAAATCGAGAAGAATATCAGGAAAAATATTTTGCAATTTTTATTTGCTCAAACGGAATTTTGTTTTTTTTTTTTTTTGTGTAAAAAATAAAACGCGATGAAATCATCTAAAAAAATGTCTGTAAAAGAAAAATATTTTGTTTAGTTGGTTTTTTCGTTTATTTTTTGTTGTTTTTTTTTTTTTTTTTTTGCTGTTAAATAATAACAAAATCAATAAATGCGCCGCAGTGGCGACTTGGTCATAAAGTAAATTCTAAATAGCCGCAATTGTTGGCTATTTATTTTGATTGTATGGGCCTGGCCATAATAAACATTTTAAAGAAATTGGAAATGCGGCAACAAAAAGTGAACAAAAAATGTAGCTAAATAAATACGCAAACCCAAATTGACAATCGATGTCTATGAATTGTGCCAGAGGATAGAAAATAAAAGTGGCTGTGAGAGAGAGAGAGAGACATAAGTGCCTCAGGAGCATTTTGGTTTTGGATTGAAATGTGTTTGGAATATGGTAAGCTAATGATTAGGCTTCAATTTAGAATACTTCGATATTTGAAGCACTTAAGGCCAAATCCATTGACAATGACCTTGTAATAAGTAAGTGCTGATTGATGGTAATTGAGTAAATAAATTACCTAACATGTTTCAAGGCAACAATGAAGAAAAGCAGAAAAATAAATGCTAGAAAATAAACATTTTTCTTTATAATGAAAAATTTTTATGATAATTTTACAAATTCATTTTATTGTGACAAACAAAAACTGCCTTAAAATTGGTAAGAGGCAAAAATTTATTTATGTAATATATCGATCTCGCTTAGAAATTTAATGACTTGCTAATTTGGCAATGTTAAGTGCTAATGAAATTGGGCAACATTTCATGTAATTCTACAATTATTTCTGTATTAAAATTTTCATCCATTAATTTCCACAGCCATTCGTACGCTAAACAATATTAAACTACAAGTCTCTCAGGCTTCATTCAGGGTCATTAATGAATTTATACACAAATTGGCTAATAGAGAACAAAGGTAGGCCTAAACCAAAACTATAACTATGAACTTTTCCTCCCATGTTATGCCTTCTCCATTTTCTCCAGAATTTTGGTTCCATGCATTTTTCACAATTACCCATACGCCCTGTGTGACTGGGTCAGGTCATTTACTTTTACCTTGGGGCCGAAACGCGCAAAACACGAATAATTTCCATAAGCTACAAAATTTATGCTAAAATAAGCGCCACATAAAATGCAAATAGTTATTATTACACTTTTTCTTGCTCGGCCGGTTCTTATTTTGCGCCATTTTGCTGTGGCTCTAGTTCCTCTAAAGCTGTAAGCTCCGAACTCCTCTTGCTTTCAAGCTCCTCCTAACTGGATAGCTCCTTGCGTTCGTTTCGTTTCGTTGCGCTTTGTCATAATTAAGTTACGCCAGCCAAAATGACGATGTCGAGGACGTAGACTATAGTTCATTGCATGCTACATTCAAAACGAAACCTGTGTACTTCTATATAGCCATCGCTACGTAGTTTTATATCTGTATACATACCATATACATCATTTCTTTCTTTTCTTTTGCCGCTGGCTGTTGTGTAGAACATGAGATTACGTTGATACTTATGTTAATGATGCCTTCATCTGACGTCGCGCGTTTATGTGTATGTTAAATGTCGTTACATATATCTAGGACCTATCGACCTGGCGCACATTTCGCTTCGCCTTAATGCTTAATGATTATAATAATAATACCTTGTCCGTGGCTATAACCGACTAACTGTCTGCCAGCCTGGCTGCCTGGCTCTCTGGCCTCTCTGCGTGTGCCATTGTGTATATGAATTTGTGTTTTTCGAAAATAATGAACATTGCTCTGCGCATTAATTACTGCAATAATTCACAACTGACATACATACATAGTTTCTCTGTCCGGTGTTCTTTGTCTGACTCGCCGTATTCATCAGACAATTTATTATTTGTCATCTGTTATTATATCATTAAGAAAAATTCTTGTATTTTATTTTTTTTTTTTTTTTGGTTTTTTATTGCCGTACATTTTTAATTATCATTTGATCCATTTTCAAGGGAATTCTCTTTAGTTTTTTATATATGTCTGTAACTTGTTTTTATGCTGATTTACAAGGCAATTAACTTGTTACAAGGAGTAAGCAGGTCATTGAGAGAATAAGCTTGAAATCTGTTTAAATGGGATAATTTATTTGGTATATAACTGTATTGAAATTTAAGTTCTACCACTTTGTAATTACAATTCGTAAGCAATGCAATGCGACGCTTACGTATTGAAGTAAAACTTTGACATTGCCAGGAGTAATGTTGGTTAGAGAAAACAATTATAGCAAATATTGGCATGTTGCTTAATTTGGGAGTATGGAGACATGATACTTTAATGTAAACTTACATTATTTTCTTTAGTAATTTGTAAAATATTTTAAAAATTAAATTTTTAGTTTAATATGACAGCCTGTATCATATGTTCTCATATACACATACATTTTGCACATACCTACATAAACAATTTTATTCCATTCACATAAAGCAAATATCACTTCAATATTTTAATTTATACCACATATTTGCCCAACGTTTTTTTTTATTTTCTTTCATTTCTTTGTTTTTTGCTTTATTTGTTTTACGTGTATTAAATTTCATTTTGATTGCGCCAAAAACCCTCAAGCTACACTTGAATTATACACACACATCCACCTAAAAGGCAGACATACAAATGATGGTTGTGTGTTTGTGTGTGTGTGTACTGTTCGTGTGTAAATGTCGCACCATATGCATAAATTATAATTTCAATAAAACTTATCACAAAAAGATGCAACAACAATATAAGGCAATTGAAGAGAAAACCATACCAAATGATATAAAACAAACATTCAATTGCAGCAAAGTACAATGAATACATACAGATATCCAATTACATAAAGGCAAGTTGATAGGGTTTCACCTGCAAAATATATCCTTAATGGAATTGCCCACAATCAAATTAAATTATTTCTGGCTCAAACAGAATGTCAGAGAAATCTTGCGATTAATATAAGCCACGCAGAAAATCCAAGAAAATGTCAATTTGTTTTGACAAATTATAACTTTTAATACCCTACAATCTACAGGATACAACGTAAATACTAAATGAACAAGCAGGACTATTAAATTCATAATGTTCCTTTGTAGAATGTCAGAAAAATCACATCAAAAATAAATCATTACATAATTCAGTGTTAGCAAGAAATGTACTTTAAAAACATTATAACAGGTACTTATTTAAATAATCATTATTATTATTATTTACATATTAAAATTGTTTCGTTACTAACGGCAGGGCATTCAAAAGCCGATGATTCGACTTTTTTCTTTGAATTCTTAGCAATTTGCTCATCAATTTCATAGTCTATTTAATTTGTACAATTTTTTTTGAGTTTCCATTAATATTTCATGAATTATGCAAAAACTTTTTGGGTTTGCAATTTCAATAAATTGATGAATTTTACAAATTTTGAAGTCTCAAGACAAAGTTGAATGTTCCCTTGAACTTACATTTCCAAATTCTTGTATTACGGATAGAAGAAAAATAAACATGTCATAACGCAACTTAAGTTTATTTTAATTTTAATATTGCATGTCGCAGAAATGAAGGGAAAACTTTTGCTTTGGTTTTGGTTTGCTTTGCTATACCAATTTTCTTCTTTCGGTCAGGCGGCAAATAAATCAAAGGCAGTTTAGTTTACTCTTTTTTCATTTTTTTCTTTCGCCTTTTATATTTGGTTTTTTTTTTTTTGTATATGTTGAGTTTTTTTCTTTTAATAGCCACAAATCACGTGTTTCATAATGGAGCGCGTGTAGGTCGCTCGATAAGACCCCAAAACCCAGCATAAACGTTGGCTGGTTTTCTGAAATCAGTTTTTCTTGTTTTTCTTCTTCTTGGACTTTGGGTCTTTTTTTTTTCGTTTTGTATGGGCCTGATGTTTGCAAAGTATGATAAGTGACCTCCTTAATGGTCATATTTCGATTGTATTTTGATATGAATTTTTATTGTTTGCTCTTTATAGAAGTTTTTGGGTAAAAACTGTTATTCATTCTAGTCTTTGAATAGAATCAAGAAAAGTAAGTCCTTTAGAGGGACTAACACATGTTAACTACTTGATTTAAATTGAGTTTCTAAATGTTGTCAATGATAAGAATTTGTTATAATGATAACTGGATATCTCCAGATGTGTTAACAATACATTTAATGTAGTTTAATAAAGAATACTTGACAGGTACTTAAGGCTATTGGCCAATAGAACTAAAAACTTGCTGATCAATATTGTCTTGCAACTGACTCTATAAACATTTTAATAAAATTTGGCATTCTTTTGTAAATCTATTAACTTTATTTGATATGCGCAAAATTGAGCTCAGAACCTGCTCAAAATAAAGGCAAATGACAAAGCCCAAAGGCGAACAGCTCAATCAACTCTGACTGTCAAATTTGTTGTGCCAATTACCATAATAATACGAAAACAGAAAGCACAAAGTGAAAGAACAAGAGCGGCAAGAAGGTGGGAGAGTGGGGGAAACGAAACAAATCAAGCAATGTCGTTTATAACAAGTGCGAGAACTTAATTAAAATGCCAAGACAGCGACAAAGAGAAAGTCAGAGACAAAGAGTGATGGTAAGAGAGATGAAGACAGAGCGAGTTGGGACATAAACTATGCACAATGCTCAAGTGAAAGTGACTGCCATGGTTTATATTTGTTCTTATAGCTGTTGTTTCAACAATTGTTGTCGTTGTTCTTGTTGGTTTGCTTCAAGGACTTCCGCACATCAAAGCTGGCTGAACCGTGGTAATGGGGAAGCCAAGTTAACTCATCGGTTGACTTTTATGATTGCGCTTTCGTTAATGGCAAGAGTTGCCCGCCGAGCCCAGTACTATACGTTCTTTCGCCTTTTTCACACAATTTCAAATCCCAACTCAATTTGAGTAATTTTGCAGTTGAATCCTTTTTTGCCAGCCGCTATTGCGGTTACATTTCCATGTACATATAACCATGGCCATAGTCCATGTCCACACCACATACATATACATATGTACACATATACATACATACATATGGATGTTTGTACATATATCTCGGCATGCCATTATCATCAGCGACTGGCTCAGGCCTTCTGCCATTCATTGTCCAAAGTTACATACATGGCGCAAGTTGTTGGCTTTTGGTTATTGGTCGTAGTCGTTGCCCCTGCAGCTGCCTTTGTTAATTTAGTTGGCAAATCCATACATACAAACACACACGCACACACACATGTGTTTGGCCAACCCATTTGGAGCATTTGCTTCATTTACTGCGTCGTTTGCCGCATTTTAATTGCTTCTGCTCACACAAACATCGAATACAGTGAATATTAACTAAAGATCCTTTCAGGATACATACAGGTACATATATATGTACTTAGACTCTTGTTATGAACCTTTCTTTAAGCTAATTTAACCATTTCATCAATTCCATTAAAGCAAAGGATCTTTGCCTAATTTTGAATAAAGGAAAAGCTTATCAAACTTAAAAAGACTATAAAAACATTCTCAGAAATAAAATATTCGAGTAAGACAATTTTTAACTTTGTTACATCTACAAAATTAAGGAATTCTTTAAACTGGTGTTTAACTGTGCCTGGACAAGAAAATAGCACAGTTGTCGCTTCTTCTCTGGCGCACACCTACACAGAGAGACCACACAAACACACAGTCATATGTGTAAAAGTTTGTCAATCCGCAATTTGAATGCGCGGCATCATCGAAATGGCGTCCGTTTCCCATCGCCTGCTTTCTGTTTGACGCATAAACCTGAGCGCCATTAAACGAAATGAGTTTCAGACAAAATTATCTTCATGTGGCCCTGCCGAATGTCTGAGTGGGTGCGCGGAGTGAGTGTAGTACGGGTAAAACCACTTGGGATTGTCGTCAACGTTCGATTTTAATGTTTAATGATCAATTCCAGGCACGCCCACACGACACCACAGCCACAGACAAAGTCTCACAGTCATACATCCATACATAGGGAATTGAACATATGTATGATATCAGCTTAATCTGCAAATTGTTTCATAACTCAGTTAACTGGTTAAAAAGTTGAAAGTTTAATTAAGTTGCTTAGTAAATCAAATCAAATGAACAGCTTGCACCTGGAAGCAGCAATTTTCTTTACACTTAATCCCCTCTGTGTACTATTTTTTTCTCTCTCATTCGATTGCACACTATCTCTCTCTCTCTCTCCCCCCCGTCTTCCGCTCTTTTTCGCTATTAGTACTTGCTTCGCCAAAGTGGTATTAAAACAAATTACAAGTAATTAAAGACTCACTTTTCATTGACGACCACCAAAGGAGTGAAAAGAAAGCTGCTGCTAGCTACTACAGATGAATAGCTTCATTTTGCGGTTAGAAATTACTTTACGAGAAATTAAAGCGTGGATGTAATTTGTGCGTATAGATATACTAAATATTTATGATGAAAATGAACATTAGAAGATTCTTATAATCTTGTTTTTGTGCAAAAGAACTTAAAAGACGTTGAATGCATTCACTACATCTTGGTTTGTGGTCATTAAATAAGTATTATAGATATTAGGATATTATGTCTCTGTTTTGATGCCATTTTTGTTTAAAGAAATTGAAATTTATTTGATGTCATTATTGACTGGTTTTTACTTGCATTCTTTAATTTAATTTACCTTACTATAATCTTTAATTATATCAATACGATATCAATTAACTACAACTAATAATAGTTAAATAAAATACGATGAGATTTCAGAAAGTTCTTTAAATTAATTTATTTAAAGTTTGTAGAAAATGGCAAGTTTTGAAAAAAACAGAAGGATAAACCTATAATCAAGCAGCTATTTATTTAGCCACGCTTATTCCTCATGCCTTTCATTGTTTACGTGGCTGCCTCTCCTTGTTTTCTGGGCCTTCTCGCTTTGATTTATTACATTTATCGATAACAAACAATAATAACAAAAAGTATTTGCTACAGCTTGATAAATGATAAAAGTTTTTCCTGTTTTTTCCTCTCTTCTCTCTCTCTCTCTCTCCGTCTGTATCATTCTATATCTCTGCTTGATGATTTTTTTTTTTTTTGTTTTTTTGTTTATGGTAATTAAAAAATAGGTAAATGTGCTGACAGTTGGGATTATTGACTGTGGGCGCGCGTGCGAAATTGTTGAAAAGTTTCGGCTTAATGAAAGATTACTTGGCATAAGGCCAAGAGTGAATAATGAAAGATGTGTTTATCGAAATGATTGTTGTTTTCTGGTTGGTCATGCAAATTCTGAATAACAAACAGCAATAACAATAAAGGTGACAGAAATCCGTTTTAAAGTGTCATTTTAAACAAAATGAATTAAAAACAATAAATGTCTATGTGATAGACAAATAAATGAATTATAACTATTATTGAAAAAAATGTTTCTTTTTACAAATTTTAACACTTTAAAGTAATTGGAATTTGTAACCCTTAATTCATTTGTAATTTTCCTTTGTGTCTCTTTTCCATTTCACTTGATCTCTGGTTATTAACATACTTATGCTGTCTTTGTTGATGGCTTTGATTGAAATCCAAAAAGGTCTATACCAAAGCATTAGTCTGGCTTCGCAACTTTAGGGGTCCAAGTCAAAAGTTAATGCCCACCTGTATAAAATTAATGCATATTTAACGATGACCATTGACACGAGGCACAGAAACAAAGGCAGCAAATTGATTATTGTTTTCGAAATGCGTAACTAATGAATTCTTAATACATTTAATAACATTCAACAAACTGATGGAGGAGACAGAAACATAAAGTCCCTCTCGACCCTCACTGGTTCTTGTGCCATTAACAAAGTAATTTGTCCACCCCATCGCCCTTCCCCGCAAGGACACCATCAGCAAAACGGACATACATTGGCTTAAGCTATAAACAAAGTTCTTAATTTCCGCGCCACATAAAACTTATCTTCATTTTGGTGCCATGCTCGTTGTTTGGTCATAAAAATCACGACATAAGCTAAAAACTTTATGCTGAATGCAAACTGGCAATGGCAAATGTAAGTTTCCTTTTCGACTTTGCCCAATGCATTTGCACTATGCCAGCATTGCACAGTGGTTCGAAATCCAAGTATGTACAAGAAGTAGTGATGCTATGTTTGATTATTTCTTATGAGTTTGGTTATTAACTTTTGTGGTTCATTCACATTTTTGAACCTCTGTCGACCACTGTCGCCCTTGATGTTGGTTTGCTTGCTATAAGCAAAACTTTTGTGGCTGAGGTCGAATGCAGAATTATGTAGCCAGGGACAGAGACTATAGGTTAGTGCGGGAGCGAAAGAAGATTGTAGCAGGAAAAAGGCTTCTACTTCGACTGCGACTACGTCTGCAACTTCCCCTTGACCACATCTCTGGGCTCATACACCGGGACTTGTTGTCCTTCTGGTTGTTCTTGTTGCATTATCTTAATGTTCATTAGGTTAAGTTTTGCGCATTTCCCGCTTCTGGCACTCTTCTCTCTTGTTGGCTTTCTGCTCATTTGTGCGCCAATCTCCCGTCGACATCCTGCACTGTCGAAGACTTTTACTTCATCTGAGAGCAAAAAAAAATAAAGAAATGTCGAAAAAGAACTAAACTTTTTCATTCCGTTTCCTATCCAACTCGTCACAAGTTAGTTTTATTTTATTTTTAATTTTTCCTAGGTTTTGCCACACTATTTCTGCCACTCTTGCATCTTATTTACGCATTTCTGCAAAAAAATTTAATTAAAATTCCGATGGCCAAATCTAATTCCCAAACTTTTCAATATGCAATCGAAAATAGAATGCGCTAGCAATCAAACTTTCTTCTTTTCTTTTCCGTTTGACTGTTTCAAACTTTTTTTTTTTGTCATTGCTGACAAGTTCATTAGTATCGTACATCCTGTCATATTTGTCGCCATTTGACAGTTTTATTATGTCGCATTTGTGGCACAAAAGCGCAAGAGCTAAAAAACAAAAAAAATATACACATACAACCGAAACGGTGTGCTCCAACAAAAGCAAACAGGAGGGTAAACTGCAAATGAGAGAGAAATACGTAGCTTTTGTTTTTTTTTTCGTAGTTGCCTCTGGCCTCACATCCTTTTTTGAAGGAGCGCGAAACTATTGTCTCTTCTTATCTTTTACTTCCGTTATGACTATGCCGCGAATGGTCATAATGGTTACCAGAGCCAATTGGAAACTAGAGGCTTCCTAGTATCGATTAGCAATTGATTTTCATTTAAGGCTCTTAATTATAAGACGCAAAATTCACTCAATTTTTTAAATTCACGATTTCCTTTTTATGTAAGCAATGATATGAAATTACAGAATTGAAACCTGAAGAGTATTACCGTGTCGCGTTTAATGCAATCTTACTTCTTTTTCTATCCTTTGTTCTCATTTTGCTTTAGTTTATGCTCTACTGGCAGTTGTGTTTTATAATCAGCTGGCAAGTCAGTGGGATTTATTAAGGTTTTTTCCCTTTTCTAGTGTTGGTGTGTTTTTTTCTTTTTTTGAGTTTTTTTCTTTTTATTATTATTTGCGTTCCGTTTTTCTGTGACTTTGCGCGCTAAGCTAGTGGGCGAAAAAGTAATTTGTTTAAAAATGTGCAAGTGACTTTTATTTGAAGCGACAGCACCAACAACTGTTGGTTTAGGTTGCCAAGGCAAAAGATAATTGAATAGTTGGTTGCCAGTTCGTATTGTAAGATTCAGTTTGAAAGCAACTCTAATTGGTACTCTACCCAAAACGAAATAGAAATAGGATGAAAATTTGTCTTGATTAGCAAAGTGTTAAGTTAACTCAAGGTTGACAAACGTATAGCGACTTAATCTCGAAATGATTCCTTTGAAAACAAAAACAGCTCCTCATTCTATTGGTTAGCCGCAAATAGGTGAGCGAACATATGTACGACAACCAGGCTCAGACACAAAGGGCTTTACCCAATTTTGTTGGCATTTGGTTTCTATGCATGTAGTATGCAGTTTACCCGCACGTCATCTGTGAATGGTCGCTTGTCCTTGTACCAAGGCGAAGTGGTACCAATCAAGAGTCGTGTCACTAACAGACCGAGCCACATTTACCTCGACCTAGGGCAGTACACTCCAAGAAACGTAATGACTATGGCTGTGACTGGTTAAACAGACTGCAATTTTAGAGCTGCACGAAATCAATAGAAAGAAAATTTATTGACATAATAGCTGACTGGAAACTAAAATAGATAATTCACAACCAAGTTTTAATTAAGTAATTACCTAATATGGGTATTCGATTCTCTTGACAAAAGTGTAAGCACTTTTGACAATAATATTTTCATTAAAATCTGTATATATATTTTCTTGCTTTTGCTCTGTATAGACTAAAAGAAAAAAAAGATTGTCTTACAAAGGCATATTGGAAATGGGAGTTGCATGTGCAAAATGACTGCTGCTGAGCTGTCGTTTTCAGTTTTTCTGGGTTTCTTTGGGGTTTCTCTCAATGCATTGAGGCTGCACTTAACAGAGTTGTCTTCAATTTTCTTCTGTTCTTTGCCTTTGGTTTGGCATTTGCAATGGTTAACTGGAATTGACAGGTTTTGCCTTTTTGTGTTAAGTTCTCACCCTCTCTCTTTATTCCCCTTACTTCTTGTGTCTCTAGTTTCGCTTTCGTTTTCTCATTTTCATTGCTTTTTTTTTTTTTGCTGTCGTTGGCTTGTCAAGTAGCCGTCTATATGTTTGCAAATGAAATTTCTAGTTTTCTGACAGTCGACATAATAGTTTCTTGTTCATATTTCATTTGAGATTTATTTTTCTTTTCTTTTTTGGTTTGCTTGCAATGTGACATGCACTATGTTTGCATTGCCACTTTTCTTTTGCGTAGCCGTAGGTCGTTAAGAAATAGTCTAGCATACATAATGGGGCAAATATTTTGACAGTCGCTGACCAATTAATTAGCCATTTCCTTAGAATGGAAAATGCATTTGGTAAATTAGTTTTTTGTGGCCAAGACACATGACCCAGCCATAACAATGGCCACAATTTCCTGCTTGTCAAGCAATTAAACGCTGCCACGATGCAATTGTGAATGAGTGGGGGAGGGGAATGAGGACAAAACCAGGCAACGTCAATGACATTTGCGCTAGTGCTCTCGCCATTTCATTGTGTCTGTCTGTCCGTGCGGCTGTCGTCGCCTATAAATTTTTGATTGCCTTTGTTGTCCTGAAAAATGGCATTTCGTTTTCGAGCTTTTCCAAGCCCCCCCACCCAATGCAACCCTCTCTTTCTCTCTTTTCCCATCCTGGTTTTTGTGTTAGTGTGCGTTACGTTCGTCGACTGAATTATACGCCTCGTTGCCTGGCATGCGCTGCGGTCACACCCTCCGCAAAAACCCCGAACACCCCGCTTAACAACAGACACATTTCAATAATTGTGCAACAACTGGAAGCGATTATGCAATTTCATCAGACCAAAAGACACACTGCCACATTGAGATAGAGTGTAAAGAAAGCACAGAATAAAAAAAAAAAGGGTATAACAAAAAAACAAATAAATATGTAAAAAAACGAATTGGAGAGAATGGTCCAACTTTAAACATCCTGCTATTCAATTCAAAGATTGGAGTTTCTTATCAAAAATCTTGAATAAATTTGAAAGGCTGCAAAAGTTTTTAGTTTATAACTGATAGATTTTAGCTGGCAAAGTTAACTTCCGTCTGTTCAGGATCAATTCATTGATATTACGTTGGTAGAGTATTCAGTACACATTAAAACCCCAGCTTCATATGAATTTTTATATTGTAATATGCCAACAGGCTTCTTCTTTTTGTGGGATATTGTTGTTATTTTTGGGGTGTTTGGTTATATTGTATCTTTGCCTATACATCTGCTGAACTGACGTGGCATTTGGGGGAAAACGAGCTTCATTTCATTTGTATATCGTTATGTGTGTGGATGTGGAAGTGGATATGTGTGTGTGTGTAGGGATAGACACTGTGGAGGGATGGGTGTCCTGTGTGTGTGTATGGGATTGTGTATGTCTGCCTTTCATTTTGAGGTTATGCAAATTGTTATGCTGATATCATAATTAATTCGTTGGGGAAACAGGCCGGAAACAAATTGGGTTTTTGAATGAGTTATTGTGTTTTTGCGGTATGTTGTGTTGCATTTCTGTTTGTCCACTTTTCCCCACAGTTGCTACAGAGTCAACTGACATAATATTTCTCATACTTTTTTCTCTCCCCCAATTTTTTTCTGTATTTGTTTTGTTAGAAAACTGGCAACAGTTTTTAATGAGTCTGTTTTCATTTTTGTGGTTGGTGTTAGTTTTTTCCTTTTAGCTATAAAATAAAAATAGTTTCGTTTTATGGTTTTGAGAAGAGCAACCATTTGTATGGCAACTGCAACAAAAACAGTCATGGTCATAAAACATAACAAGAAACAAAACAAACTAGAAAAATAATTAAGGCACACTGAACTTTTGATACCCTTGTTTAAGAGTAGAGAAAAAGCAAAGTTGTTTTTAAATAACTTAAGTTAATATGCAGAAAGAGACTTAAAGTATTTATTAACCGCAAAAAAAAAAACTATTAAATCTTGCTTGCTTCAGTGATCACCAAGAAGTGTGAGAGTAGCAACCATAATACCTTCAGCGTGGTACAACTTCGGGGGTTTAACCACAAATTATCAGCACTTTAGTGTCTGACTTTTTGTGGGTGTCGTAGTATGTGTTTGTGAGTTGTGGATTGAGTGTGAGTAAAAGTGTAGATATATATCTTTGTTGTTGTTGGCAAACAGAATGATAAATTAACTACATATTATAAATTCCTTTGAGTTGAGTTGTCACCGAGAAGCACAAGACCACTCCACAGAGATGGAGATGGCAATGGAGTGCGTAGAGCTTCTGACAGCCAGCAATTGTCCATGGATAAGTATGCATGTAGGTGACGTGTAAAGTGAGTCACATTTACATACCTGTATGTAGGTATCTCTCTATCTACAGAGGGCTTGAACCAAAAAGTTTAAGCGCTATCCGATATCTGTAGCGAACTCATCAATCAGCCCTCGTTCCATATACACGTGTGCCTAGCTAGGCATGCGACAGTGCCTGTGCCTGTGCCCCATCAAGGTCGTAAATACTCAAGCAACACCTCTTCCGTCGCTCGCAGTCCTTAGTCGAATAGCTTGCCATCTCACTTGCTAGGCATGTCAAAGGGCGTATTTGCCTGTTGTGTGGTTTTTTGGTTTCACATTTACGGGCAACTTGGCGTATACGCAATGTGGCCGCCATTTTGCCAAAGTGTTTGTGTAAACAAAGTTGTAGGCCATCTATTTGTTTGCCTGTTAGTTAGTCAGAATGTTTATTGTCAAACACACATACACTCATACTCAACATTTACTTATGGCATTTCCTTTCTCTCCCTGTGTTTGGGCTTACCTTAAACATTTATGTATACTTTTTTCTTGATCGTTATACTTCCGTTTCCTTTTCCGCTCTATGGCCATTCTGGCCTTGAAATATTCTTATTCACAATGAAGTTTTTTTTTTTGTCGGTTTTTGATTGATTGCCTCAACATTTATATTTTGGGGCATTTCTTTTACTTCTGGTGGGACACTAGGCAGCATAACGAATGCGAGTTACTGAGCCATATAATTTAGGCCATACAGTTCCAAGCTTATAAGAGTCTCTTTAAAGAATACATGCAAATATGGTAAACGATTATCGTAAGCTTTGAAATAGGATCTAGCCGGCTAATAAAAATCAGATCAGATTTGACAGACACACAAATAAAATAAAAACGCAGAATCACAGAAAACAAACCCTAACTCATAATTTCTAATCAACGCAATTGTTTTACTTTACTCTAATTTGCTCTTTGTGGTTTACTTAAGATTATTTTATATCTGCAACACCATTTCATTAGATTTGTTGGCATAATATTAATTCCATTTTTAATATCATTTAGGGACAACTTTTCTCTCCCTTCTGTTTGTCCAAAACGTTTTACAAATATGCGACTTATATTTCTTTCTCATGTGCTGACCAAGGTTACTTATACTTAACTCTCATTTTTCACTTAGCAAACGATCTTTCGTGTACTTTTCTTTCATAATGCTGACCTTGTGGTGCCTCCTTTCTTTCTGATTCAACCTTATAAATCTTTAGCTTTTCTCCTTCTTGGAATCTGTGTGCATGTGTGTGTGTGTGTGTGGGTCTTGTTTGTTTGTTGGTTGGTTTGTTTATTCGACTGTGTTGGGTTGGAGACTCCATTTTGTTTGGCTTGTTTGATTTCTATTATCCTTGAAATAAGATGTCCTCTTTTGGTCAACTGAATAGATGGCGTCTTTGTTTAGCAGCCGCCCGTGTTTGTCTTGTCGTCTTGTCTAATTCAATTTTTTTTTTTTTTTCGTCTCTTTGTCTTGGCCTACATTTTAGCTTGTGTGTGTGTATTTTCCCTGTGAGTTTCTTTGTTTGTGGAATGAGGCACAGAAATTAATGTGGCCGGATTTCTGTCAACAAACGGCGGCGGCACAATTTGTTTGTGTCACTTTAGGGATCAAGGTGAGCAGCAGCCGCTTCTCCCTAGTAGCATAGTCGTAGATGCCATCATCGTTGTTATCATCTCAGGTCTCAAAGCTTGCACTTTGCTTTAACAATTATCTCGCTGTGTTCTCCGCAATTTAAGCTAATTTGCTGGCACTCATAAAATTTGAGAGGCAAAAACAGCGGAAACTGTGGAAGAGAGTCCCTCTCGGATATTAGCGCAAACAAAATGCAACACTTGAGCTGAAAAATTGCCATAATGAACGAGCCACCCCAAGTTACCCCCATCATGTTACCATTTGCCGTCGCTAGGCCAGCCTTTTGCTAAAACCCTAGAGAATTGCTCCAGAGTAAAAATTGTTTAATTACTGCAAATTCTTTCACTTGCCAAGGGAATGCAAGGGACCAACGAGACATTGCAGAAAAAGGGGTAGAGAGTTGAATAGAGTCGAGCGGAGGCTGCTGCCTGAGTGGCTTGACACATTTTCCAGTTTTTGCTTTTTGCACCATTTTCGGGTTCGCTGATTCCTTAGCTTTTACTTCTGGCTTTAGCTCTCTCTCTCTCTCGCCCGTATTTGCCTCTTATTTCATACATTTCATTAATTTGCTATTAATTTGTATTTTCCTTGCAATTCGCTTCGTTTTTTTTTTTTGCCCCTAGTAGTCGCTTGCTTGTTGATTTTGCTTTTCGGCCCATTATTTCAACCCATTTGGGGGCTAATGAACTTGCTAAATGCTTTCTACTTTATTTTTTTGTTTCATTTTTGACATGTGCCAACAGAATTAGGCTTAGTTCCCAGTTTCGTTTGGCTTTTTACTTTGTGGAAAAAGGAACAACTGAGATTTAGAAAAGCCTAAAAGTAAGTACCAAAAAATGTATTTTCCATTTAGCCATAAAAGGAATTGGAAAAGGTTTAACCTTAACTACTTTGTGTTTTAAGTGAAATATCGTAAGCTTAATACTTTCTTACTTAATATTCTTCTTCTTCTACAGCCAATAATAATCTAGAACATATGTTTGCTAAAATAAAAAAATTGTGTTTGGATCTTAAATCTAAGTAATAAAACTTCAAATATCATCGATAAATACGTAAAAGGTTATCTTGGCATAGAATTTTATATTTTCTTGAAGATTTTTGGTTTAGTCACTGATTTATGTCCATGACCTAAAAATTATTTATTTCAAAATATGATAAACTATGCATTAATTTTTCCACAAATAAAGATAGATATTTATTTTGTTCCATTTGCAAAACCTTAAATAATTTTTCTTTACTAATGAATAACTACAATTTGTGTCTGACCTAGACTCCACTCTCCCTACTTTATCGTAGGTAAGGTTGCAAATAAATGTTTGAACTCAGACTCGGGTTAGGTTGACGACAGGCGGCAGGGTAGACATGATTAATAATTGTCAGAAAATACTGCGCAAAGTGAGAGGAAGAGACAGATGTGTATATGTATGTATGTATAGTCTCTGTATAAACTGTAAACTGTAATTAATGGCAAACACGAGAAAAGAGGGCGAGGGCAAAAGTGGCAGAATTGTCCATTTTACTAATCTGCAATCCAAATATTTTATGAGCACACACATACACACACACACAGAGACACACGCTCAGCTTTATATATTATATACATATATAGAGTATATATTTGTTAAATATTATGAACTGGGCAAAATTCTTGCTCTCATGCTCATCCAGTGGCAATCATATTCAAATTAATATACCCAATGTGTTGTACAGTCATAAATTTTAAGGCCTCAGCAGTAACTGACTTGGCTACTAGAGGCTACTAATGGTGTTGTTGTTGTTACTCTTGCTGCTGGCACCTTCACCTTGTAAACAAGATAATTATGGCAACAACTATGACAGCGAGCTTCCTGTTCCTGTATATTCTTGATCCTCTTTGCTTGGTGACTCCTCCTCCACCCCTTCAAAAAGTAAATTCATTTCCTGCCAGACAATTTTGACTTGACTTCAGCTGCTGCTGCTGCCCTTTGCACGAAATGTTGACAGTGCTTTGCGATGTGTGAGGAATGAGAAGTAACTTAGCATTGCCAGCTCGCTTGCTTGTGCTTAACTTTGACCCCCCCACCAACCCCCCTTCTTGGAGCTCTATCGTTATCTGTGTGTGGTTGTGTGTGGTTAATGAGTCTTTTGGGTCTTTGAGCTGGCTAAGTCAGGTGTTGCTTCTATTGACTAAACTTGTTAGCACCATAAACCAGCAAAATAAACACCAACTGAGTCCCTTATCAATTTTTGAGCATTTACAAAAAATAAATTTCCTTTTATTTTAGCTTCCATTTTATAATTTTTAAGTGGATAAATTCTGTTATATATATTCGGTTATAATTTCATAAATTTTCCTTGTCATTGACATAATAATCTAGTTATTAGCTTTTCATCGTCTTATCATCAATTTTAACCTTGCACAATCATGGGCGTAACAGAAAAGAGGGCTGCCAAATAAAATATCCATTTTTGGATGTTTAAATGCATTAAAATATATTAAAATTATTAAATTCAAATTAAAGAATGTTTGTTGTAAAAACTTTTGCCTGTCGCTTTTCATATTAGAATTAGTCATTTAATGTAGCAATGGACTAAATATGTTTTTTTCCAGCCCATTGTCCAATTTATCACGCCCATGCAAAAAAACTTTAATCTGTTGAAGGACAAGTTTTTATTAGTTGTTGGTGGCAACACTCATTCATCTGCTCAAATGATCACAAATCATATTCATTTGAGCCTATTATTGGAAAAGTTATTTTGTCTAAGCTTTTGTTATGATAAAAAGAAGGCGTCTCCGTTTTGGATTTACATCCAATATGGGGCTCCCATTAATAAATATACCCACAATAAGTAGGCATGCCGCAAATCTCCATTGGCCCACCAGTTGTGTATCTTCCTCCTACTTTGGTGAAAACAACAAAATGGGAGTTAACTTTTTCCCCTAACCAACTAAACAAAATATTGATGAAGTTATCGACACTTGAGCGTTAAACTTTTTCTTTACGTTTTTTTTTTTTTTTTTCCCGGGATGGGAGTTAAACAAAACAAAACGCAAACCCCTAAAGCGATGAGTACAACGAGTACGCTTCATGGCACTTATACTATCAGCGACTGCCTGCCTGGGCAGGTCTGGCCGCAGTCGCTCTCCTGTGGAGCATTAGAGCATAACACGTACGCCAAACTTATTGATTTTCGGGTTGGGCCATGCACAGTTTGGCAATTTTTTCTATTTGGGTTAGTTAGCGAATTATGAAAATATTTGCGCTACGAAAACCGGAAGCTGTCATGATGAATCACCCTCTGGCGTTACAGTGATTGTGGCTGTGGCTTAAGAGAGATTCTGGAAAATCTCTCGTGCGTATACACACGATCGGGACATATTCCATTAACTCACTCGTCAAAACTGAATATGCTTTAAGGGTAAAAAAACATAAAAAAAAAGAGTACAGAAAAGGTGCGATGGAAAATCCGCTGAGTTAAAGCCTTTAAAAGTATCTGGTGAGAAACATTAATCGCTTTTTGACGGAAAACCCAAATCTTCAGATACTTAAATCTATATTTCTAATCGAATACAAAAAGCGATTTAATGTTTTTAAATGTTCAAAGTCACCGTACAATATAGATTCCAAAAATTGTTACAATTTAAGTGCATCCATCCATCGTTACCCTGTGTTTTTTTCGTGAGTAAAAAGTGTATAAAAAAAAGAAATACAAAATAGTCGTAAAAAACTCTTATAGTTGACGATGGAAACAAAAATAAAACAGCGCATAGTACAGCGCGTAAAACAAACTTGTATTTGGGCATAAAAACAAATAAAAAATGGAGCGAAAGTGGAATTGTTTTCCCCCATCGAACAAATCAAAACACACAAAAACCAGAAGTAAACTAAACTGGAGAAAGGACAGGGTGGTTAGGGCAGACAGTTGGCATACAACAGTTGAAACATTTACGTGTTAAAGTTGAAACATTAAACACAGGACAGCCAAAGGGTTAAGACTGTGTGAGTATGCCTTTGTGTGTGTGTGTGAGTGTGGGTGTAGTGGGAGGTGTACTTTCCATATAAAATGAATTTGATGGATGATGTTACTCAACTTGAGGGAGCATGTGTTTTGAGACTTGCGCCAAGAGCTCTGCAAATGGATAGATGAATGGATGTGTGCGAGGAAACTGACAATGGGAAAAGCAAACGAGATGCCAGGAAGGTTGCGAAACTCTGTCTGAAGCTTGGATTACAGCAAAGCCAAGAACATGTGGTTAAATGAGCTGGAAATTTAAAAAATTAAGATATAAGTAATAGATAAAAGACAATAGCAATGGCAAAAGAATCAAACTGAGAAGAAGTTCAAAAAACCTCTCTCATGGCTTCTCAAAATTCCCAAGCAATTTAAGGAAGATCCATCTCTAAGTGTTTGCAACAATCTACACAGGACACGGCTGTCAAGTTTTCACCATTGCTTTTTCCTTGTTTTGCTTCTTCTTTTTTTTTTTGTGGTACTAAAAAGCACAAAATCAATGCGTCATAAAAATAAAAAGAAAACTCTAACCCAAATGCAAAAAGGACAAGAAAAGAGCTCCATCAGGTCTAATAGAAAATTGTTTGACTTGCGTATTTTCTTTTATGGCTTTACAATGGCTAAGCACACACTCACACACACACACACACACCACACACATGTGTCTCTTTATGACTTTTTGCCGTTGCACACACTTTAATCAAAGTTCTACAGAGATTTCACACAATTATAGCACAAGTATCCTTAGAGCAAAAAGTCTTGGGAAAGACTAATTTCTGCAATTTCCTGTAAACAATGCAATTTGCCAAGTATATATGTATGTAGTTGTGTGTGTATGTGTGTGTTCTGGAGCAAAAAAAAAAAAACAAAAACAAAAAACTAAATAAATAAAATAACAATAAAGTAAATTACATGGCGAGCAAAAGAAGAATCAGAACAAAAATCTCACGCTGTGCATAGCATAGGATGGGTAACAGCGGGTGGAGTGCGAGGTGGGCGGGACTGCCTACTCGGAAATAATTAAATAAATGAAGCAGCTGCAGAAACATTGCTGAATTCCGCAGCAGACTTTGGCAGACATAAGCAAACGGACAGACCCATCGACCCACCGTGCGACTGAACCCACCGATAGACAGAAACAGATAGACATCATCGAGTTGGAGCAATGAAAACACGAAATTCGGTGATGTCAGTCTACAACTCATGAATACAATTTGAAAAAGAAACAGTCTAATAATCGGTTAAATTTAAATATTACAGTTCCCATAAAACATATATTTTTATACGATGAGTAATACTTTCTCATTTGCAAATACAAGACAAATTTGTCGCCTCTGGTGCTTCCTTCCTTTTCGATTCCAATGGAAATTTCGATATGTTCATAAGAAGAGATAAGAATTATTAAATATAATTTATTCAATTCGTTAATCTTTGCATCAAGATAAAGAACTACTTCAAACTGTCTGACGGAAAATCAGATTAATTGTTAGTATAGTATAAATTTCTTTAATTTCACCAATAAAACGGATCTGGAAGCGGTAGCTGGATTGAACTCTAGAAACTTATTAAATGATACGATTCTAACTAGAAGTAGTTTTTTCCAACTCGTGTCACGTTGGCATCTCAAAAAGTCAGAGCAATTCCGCCAAGTCGAAGAGCAACATGCTAAAATTTTGCTTTAGGTTGGGAAAAGGTTTTTTCCAAACATTACCGGTACCAGAGTCAGTGGCAGTTGCCACCCAACGTTGCCGTGTAATTTGATTTGATGTTCTATGTTGGTTTTTTTCTTTGCCTTTCTACTCCTGTTGCTTTTTCTGCTGCCTATCCCCCCGCTGCTCTCGCTGCCGTTGCTGCTGCTGCTGCTTGGCACAAATTCTGGGACATTTTGTGTTGCCTAATGAATGACGGTGACAGGAGCCCCCTACCAGGCCTGAGCAAAGTGTAAGAGGAGCAGTTGAGGCAACACAGTGACTGAGTATGACAGGAATGGTGATAGTGCTGGAGGCATTGCCGCATAACTGCCATAATGATGATGATAATGTTGATGATTTTAAAACGCGCGTGTTTCTCAAGCAATTGCTGTCATTTCGTAGTCATTTTGTGGCCCAGCGCGCATTTAGGCTTAAAATTGTAACAAGTAAAAATTGGAAAAAGGATTCAAAATGAAAAGGAAAGAGGGTCGGATTAACCTTTGTGGGAGGTCTTAAATTGCTCACTTTGTGTGTTTTTACAATTGTCAGATTAATTCATATTTTTAAAGCAATTAAAATGCATATGGTGTAAAAATTCTAAATTACTTTTGGTGTTGGAAAGGCTTATATTGTATTTTGAAACTACCTTTTAGTCAATGATCCGGTCCTTTTCTGAGCACATCAATAGCCGACTGTCAGCAGAATTTCAATTATATTTAGCTACATTTTGCAAAAAAATTATTTAAATTAATTGAAAATATTAAACATCGATAAAAACAAACAAAAAAATCACATCAAATTTCATTGACTTTATTTAATTTTATTTATTGGAAATTTTAATTGAGTCACACAACAGGCATAACGAACATGTGTATGTGTCCGGCAAAACAAGCTATAAACATTAAATAAATTTATTAAAAACAAATAAAACTACAATAACAGCAACATCAACAACAAGCGCTAAGCTCTTTCCCGTTTTGCACTTGAACAAATGCAAACAAATAATAAAATAGTTATAAATTCACTTTATACAAATAGTTTTACATGCCAACAACAACAAATTTGCACAGCCACACCCCCGCAAAGCGCACAAAACCCGGAAAATAAACAAATAAAATATAAAAATCATGCAGCCAGAAACAACAAAGAATCCAACAACATTGAAACAATGACAGGCAAATGCATAAAAAGTTTTTAAACAACGTGTAAAAAAAACATAACCAATACCAATAGGTGAAACTGAGGTCACAGGCGGCAGGGGGATGGCCGGGAGTTGCCTGTCGACAGGAAGAAATGAAATTGTTAGACAGGGAATCAAAAACCAAACTTTACTGAACCGAATCGAACCGAATTGTTGGGCCAAACTGTAGTAGATACATTTCAGGGTGCGGACGACATGCGGTTCCCACAACCATGAGGAAAAGCAACATGGGAACTATGTGAAGGAGCCAGTGCGATGAAGACGATTCAATAAAGGAACATCTATGATTGTGGGGTGGTGTAAGGGGTCGGACTATGCAGCGAAAGCGTGACTGACTTGTGAGGTAAGTAATTCTGACGGGTTTCTCAATTTGAGTGGCTTAAACCACAGCTTCAGTCGTTGAGGTTCTTAGACATACGTGATGGCGGATGTGTTTACATAGGATATGGCCAAAAATATTACAACTTTTATAATTTATAAGTGAATTAAAACATATTTCCTATCAATTTCTCTTAAAAATCTTTAACTAAAGTATAAACCAATCAATTTAGTAAACACAATAAATAAAATGCAGCAAACTAAAACATTTTAGTCTTTGTTCAAACAATTGCGAACTGTGTAAAAAGACAAAGAAATGAAGCATTTGGTAGCTGGGGCAAAATTTTAATTTATGTTGCAATTTTTTTGAACTTTTATTCTGGTTTGAGGTATTTCTAAAAAGGTTTTGCTTGTTTAATTAATTCGCTGGATTAAGCAAGATTATTTCATTTGATTAGATTAGAGGTAATTTATTTACACAAATAAAATGGAGTAGGGAAAATGGCGAAGAAGTGGGTGTCTTTAAATGAATTTTTAGAATACTTCTTAAACCTATTAAGAAGAAACTAAAGAAAACTCAAAAAGAAAATTGATTAGCGCATGGTGGAAATAGGGTAAAATTCCGAAGAATTGGTTTTTGATCAAGAACACTTACTACATACTATACTAATCTAATACGGCGATCGATCAATTGCATGCAGTGAAAACTCTCTTGAACAGCATTTCGTATTTGTTAGAGAAAGGTACAACAGAGTTAGAACTAAAGTATGTAACTGACTAAATATAGTAAGTATAAGAGTCAAAACTTACTTACCTTACCTTCAGCAATTCGTCAACAGGTAAAAAAAGTATGTACATACATAGTTTAAGTCATTTGTCACTCTAGTTTTGTTTCTTTGTCATTGCACTTTTTTTCTATTTATTTACTTGGAAACTTTCTTACACTTTCTTTTACACACACGCACTTAGCAAAGTCACACACGCACACATACACATGTACAAATAAACACATATTTGGATTGAGACTGCAATGGACGCATGAACTTTTTGCGACTTCTCTGGCCCACATACTTGGTTGACTTTTATAAAACTGAATTGTTAATATAATAATTGCGTTAACTTTTTGCCCATCGTATGGGTTAATAATAAATTATTAATTAATAATTTATTACGAGCAAAAAAAAATGACGGCAAAACAAAACTGGTTGCCAGAAACTGAAACTAGAGATGATGAAATACGTTAGCGCTGACAAAACGACTACTTGAGCATCACTTGATGTTAGCGATTACTTTTCAACAATTTGAATCTCCAAAACATTTTTTTTGTAAACTTTCGCAAAAATTGTCTGAAGGAGTGACCTCAATAAAAAAAATGTTGTCAAATTTCTCAGTTTTTCATTAAATTCAGGAAAAATTGCAGAGTTTTTATTCAATTTTCCAATTCGTCTTCAAAAAACAATCAATTGTTTATTACTTCGAACCTAATGTTATAATTGATAACAAAATAATAAAATTTAAGGCATTTCTCTCTTAGTTAAGGTTTAAGTTTTTATAAAGTTATATTTGAATTAAATCATTGAAATACAATTTGGTTCTTATTAAAAGGTAGCAATGACCCTGGCCCAAAGTTGATAAACAATAAGAGTTATTTCGTCCTGTCCAGCCAGAAATCCACTTAAGTAACGAGTACTACTTAGCTATAATTTTATAAGTTTGTTATTCGTTCGCTGGTTGTTCTTGTAGTCATTAGCCACATTTGTCAGCAAATTAAGTTGAGTTTATGACAAAAGTACTACCATCCCACCATCAGAGGCCCCCCATCCTGCCTCTCAGGACAATCGAATTTGTCTCCATTTGTGTCATTGTCAACGCTGTCGTTGCTTTTCTTTTTTCTCTTGCCTTGGGTTTTCTTTTATTATTATCAATATCACATGTTTGGTTTATCTATATATACTTAGTATCGTCAGTTTCTATACCATGTGGAGCAATTAATTTGCTTTTGAGATTCGGTTTCTTTCTTTTTATTATTTGCTTTGTTTTAAGTGTCTTTCCTTGTCGGTTTCTATTTGGCTTTGATTTTATGACAGCGACAGAAACGGAGACAGCTTGAGACAAATAAAAGATATCTATAGATATTTGAAGTAAGTGTTAGTACTTGCGGTCGCTTGAACTTTACGACAAAATAATGTCGCCTCATTAAAAGCGAAATAGAAAGGACGACAGGGCAGGGTATGGAGCGGATGGTTCTGGTATCCCTGTAGCAATTTTGTGGTAAACAAGACGAGACATAACATCATTCTTGATTATCAGAGATTTATCATTGCATTTGTAAATGAGCAAACGCGCTGTTAATGACGGATGAAATTCAACCAAAAATAATTCATGCAAAAAGCTACACTGAAAAAATGTTTTGATAATCCCATGTCATGTGTGGGAAAATCTTCAGTGCCATCTGTGGAAATAGATCTAGTTAAAACACTTTTCTACCTGTCCTCATTTCGAAAGTGGAAGGGTTATCCTTTTTTCAGGTTGCCTTAAGAACCATTTCCATTTCGAGATTAACAGAAATTCTGATTTTCTTATTAATATTGCCTTTTACCAGTTAACCTCAATAACAAGTATTTTTCAAAGACGCTTGCAATTGCAATCATTTTGATGAATTTTCATCGCCCACTAGGTAAACAATATGAATCAACTCCTTCTTTTTTAACCCCAAAACGTACACATGAAAAACAAACAAACAAACGAACAAACAAACGAACAAACAAACGAACAAACAAACGGAAAATGAGACTCAGAGACACATCTTGAAACAAGGCGACATTTCCTGTTTCCGTTTGCAATAATAAGAACTGTTCTGTGTTTTTGTATGGATGTGTTTGTGTGCGTTGACATGCGTGTGTGTTCCAAAAAAAACAAATACAAATGTACCATAAGAAAAATATGTCAACTGTCACCGATTTGTATAGTGTTGTTGGTCGCACAATTTTTATCTGGCAAACTCCAAGGCAATATGGGAAAATGAAAATCGATGAAAAGCTTTTGCTCTTTGCATTGTTTGTATTTATTTCCCAGAGAAAACTTTGCGGTACATGTAGAAAATGAAAAGTAAACAAATTTCCTAATGGCACAGAATAAAAGTGAAATTGCTAGTTATTGGAGCAGCAAAAAGGTTTTAAAGAGCCATAATCATGATGATGATGATCACAATGATTTAAAGTGTTTAACTAAGTCGATAGCAGACAAAACAATTTTGTAACAGGAAATGGTAATGGAGTTAAACAAATGTAGCTCATTTAAATGGTTCATTTATTTAGTCCAAAAATGGCAGCGATAATTCGATGCTAATTTAAACAATTTCTAATTACAATTTGGATACATTTTAGGTTATTGCCAAAACAACAATATACAAATGCCAAATGGTTTTGGCTCTGCGTTGATTTTTCAATTTTCCCATTTTCTTTCTTGTGCTGTTTTTGTAAAGCTAAGCTCACAATCGAGTGGCTTCCGTTTCGTTGAGAACTCTTCAGACAGCTAGGACTCTAGGATGTTTGGTTTTTAGCAACCTAAATCAAGTTCCTGCCTACTTACTTTACGTGTTGTTTTGCCACTCATTACATAAGAATCCACACTTCAACACAAGCACATGCACACACTCAGTCATGGGTGGGTAGATATGAGGGGGCCAGGATCAAGAAAAGGAAAGGTCAAAGAAGCAAAAGTTGTGTAAGTAAAACACTTAATATTTTTAAGCTTCATTAACAACTGGAAACCCAATAGCATTGAATTTGTAATATTAGTTAATTTATAGTATCTACGCCCTTGAGTTTACCTTTTGATTTTGTATTTTTCAAGCTTCGCCATTTTGGCATTTGCCATTAGCATATTGTTTTGTGTTTTTGTGTATAGCATTTGGTTTATTTCATTTTAATTTTCCTGTTGTTGCAACTCCTTGAAAATGAAATGCTTGAATTGTGGGTGAAAATATGCTAAGTACTTATGTATGCATAAATCATATAGACAATTAAATGCTTTATTCGTTAAGTTTTATCATACATATATTTAGAAGTACCTATAATACATTTCATAATACATACATATGTAAATGAAGAAATGTTGAAAGAAATTGCTTGTTTGTCTGGCAGAACGGCCAAAAAGCGTGACAACAACAACAACAACTAGATATGTACATCTACATCTAAAAGTATATATAACCCGATTGCTAACCACGAACTTGTTATACACTAAAAAAATGATGAAAAAAGAACAACAGTTTTCATGGCCTACTTTTTGGGGCTTATGGCGGCGAAAAAACATTTTTTTTTTTTTTTTTGTTTTGTAAGCCGATCAAGTATATAAATTGAGTTATTTTATGATTTGCCAAGCTGTGGCTATAAGTCATACCCTTACTTACAAAATGAAAGCCAAAAAAATAAGTCCGATACACACTCACACACACACTCATGAATTCTGTATACGTTTATATGTATAAATCACATAAATCTTTTTATTTGTCACTTTTATTGGTTTTTATTATTGTACCTTTTTGTGTGGCTCACGCGGCAGGAGAAGGTGGCCAGGACTGGAGACGGTGGCGGCAGTTGACACATGCGTGCCTGATAATGTCGCGAAATGTTTTTCTTTTGCTTTTCCTTAGACAGACAGACGACGCAGCTGTAAAAGGCAAATAAAACTCGGTATAATTCCCGTATAACTAAAGACTTTTGACATACCCTTTACTTACACAATCAAACACTTATGTAAAGTAATAACTTTGGAAAAATAATATCCTGGCGAGCCTTTATAGTAAACGAACCTACATAAAACTTTTCATCTTTTGCATAGGATATGGTTTTACTGACCAAGTCTAAACTATTCAAGAAGAATTGTCTTAGAAAGTCCCTATCTCAGACTAGGAGACGAAGACACCAAGTACCCGTTTATTCCCCCTTTGTTACTGGGTAACACAACACAACAGAACAGAAAAAGGAAATATAACAATTGCGGTGTGCCCAAGTGTGCATTTGAGTGTTTGAGTGTGGAGAACAGTGTGTGTGTGTGTGTGTGTGTGAAGAGACAGGAAGGTACAACTACATTTTCATAAAACGCCAGAAATATTAAATAACCATAAAAAAAAACAGAAATAAATATATATATATGTATATATACCATATATGTTAACGTATTTATGTGCTTTGCCATTTTGTATTTAGGTTTGTATGAAGCGCCACCGAAACAGACACTCGTTCTTTTCTATTCGTCTTGCCTTTCTACACTATTTCGATGTTTTGTGGTGTGAGTGTGCGATTCTAATCAGCAAACCAGGGAACTACTACAATGACAGCAAACAGACAGACAGAGCGACAAATAAACAAACAAACCAAACGCACGAATAGGCAAAAGAGCTTTTCTTCTTCTCTATTTTTGACCTCCGAGAAGGACTCGACTGCGACCCCGACCCAGACCTCGACCCATGGCCATGGCCAGACAGTTTTTCGGTTTGACAAATATTCGCTTGCTTTCATGTGTGCTCTTTCTTTGGGCCACTGTTGTTGCCCATTTTTTTGTTCAATGTATGTAGGATGAATGAAGGGGGTAAAAGGGTATTTCAGACTCATCTGGCGTCATTCGTTTGTTTTTGTTTCTTTTTTTTTGGCCCCATCGAACCATTTTTAATTTGTGGAAAAACTGTCAAAACTATTAACGTTGCCAATTGGGTTCGTCGTTTTTTTTTTCTTTTCTTGTACATTGTTTGCTTTTCGAGCTTTTAATTTGTTCAAGTAGTGAAGGATGCCCAAAATTTAAACAAATTTAGCTGAACTTTTGCTCTTTTCGGGACTTGCTAACTTTGTTTAGTTATTGCTTGTTCAATTGCAATTCCATTTACATGATTTCTAGGATACTTATGAGCGGAAGCTTAATTGGTATTTGCTGTTTCTGCTTAATTCAGAATTTTAAGGAACTTTAAAGATTCATTTTGAAAATGTATTTATCATTTATTTATAAGACTAAACCTAAAAATTTGAATTTTAGGGTAAGAATATACATTTAGTTACAGTTATGGATCTGATTTTCAAGACTTACCACTATGAAAAACCTGACGTGTTACCAATAGAAAATGCCATCAATTCTCGCCAATGTTAAACCATTATTTTTACATTCTTTGGCATTAAAAAATCCGTGACAAAAAATTTAAATAAATGATCTGCCTCCACACTACATGGGCCTACATACCAAATTTGGTAGCTCTAACTTTCAGAGTGTCCGAGATCTAAGTGCTCACAAAGACAGACAGGCGTGGCTCAATCAACTCTGCTATTGATGCTGATATACATAGTTTATAGGGTCCTAAAAGCTTCGTTCTGCCTATTGGTGCTTGGTATAATTGAATAGAAATATTTAAAAATGCAAAAATTTAATCAAATACCAAACTGTGAAAAAATATAAAATTATACAACAAAGGGAAGAAAACATAACAAATCAATTAAGTTGGCAAAAAAAATATAATATTTATAAATTGTTAGTACGGAGAGAAGAGAATTAAGGGCATGGGAGAAAAACAATTTGCCCTGAAAGGCCTTTTACATACACCATTTTGTATCGATAACTGGCAAATAGTGGAGCCCCTTTTCCCCCTAAACAAGTATGTAAATGTCCTTGATTTCCACTCAATCCCTCTATCCATGTGTGTGTGTGTGTGCGTTTGTAACGGTAACGGCAACGGTGTGAAATGGCGCATTTGTAAGCAGAGGCGGCCCCATTTGAATGGATTTATGGGCTTTTACACAGGAATTATAGACGATTGGGGGCTTACGTTTCTTGTTGTTTGCGTTCTTGTCTTCTTGTTGTTGTCTGCCATTTTCGGTGGCTCAAAATCTAATCGACACAACGTATTCAATGGGTTTGCATTCCTTTTCGTATTTCTGTATTTTTCTTTTTTTCCCTCCTAATTTTCTGTGCCATTGAAGGCGTTCCTTGGGCCTGAGTTATTTACTGACCGGAATTACCACTTTCAGCGGCCAAATAGATTGTACGCACCCAAAATTTGTAATTGGCCCTTCTGATTCGCATTTTTAGACAGCCAATTGAATTGATTTTTGTTTTCTTCTTTTTTGCACTTTCAATGCAATGAAGTAAAAGTAATTTTATCAACGAAATTGAGTCAAATGTCTTACGAATTCTTTGAATTGAATTCTCTTGGTTTTTTTTTAGTAAAAAATGTTTAAAAGTGTAGTGTGACGACATTTGAGTTTCTTAAGGAAGATCTTTCATATTAGTAATGAAATTATAAAGTATGTAAGTAAAAAACGCTTTCAAGTGTATACAAAATTTGGCATAGTAGAATTTTGAACCAGAAAGCTGGTTTTGGCTTTAATTTAGATTACCATTTGCCTAAACGAACAATGTCCATTATGTCTCAGTTCATACACAAATCAAATTGGAAAAACTTTGCCTTTGCCTCTACCGCACAACGATCGATATTGAAAATTACACCTTAATTAAGTGGCCTTTGTACGCATTTGAAAAGGTTAACTGACTGGGTTGCCCAAAAGCCAATATCCCTTACCGAATTCGGGATTGCTCCATTTGGAGACAAACTACGTCTATCTATTGCAAATTTGAACAAAAAACGCTGGCAAGGGCATAAGCATAGTTTCGAAGAGGGAGGCGATGAGGAATATGGCAAAATGAAATTGGCAACTTTATGGGCAAAACATATGCATTGCCAGTGTGTTAGCCGAATGTGTCAGACACAACGACAAAATGAATCGGACGGGAAAATATTAGGCGCCAAAAAAACACCATGAGGTATACAGTAGATACTGCCTCTGATGCATTATCTTTCAAAAGTTCTTCAGGTGTAGGTATAGGTGTGTGTTAGTGTGTGTGCGGTGTGTAAAATGATGATGACTGAGGGTAATTGGCTTGTAATTGAAAACTTTTGCGGATAATTAATTGCTAAAAGTTGCCTCACGACATTTATATGGTTTTCAGTGAGGTTTTTCTCGCCATTTTCACTGATTTAATGGTTTCATTTTCTTTTTTCTTCGCCTTGTTGTTGCTGTTGTTGCTACTGTTGCTCGGGGAATATCCTCACAGCTTTTCCCCGTTAACTGGCAATTGTAAGTTAATTAGGCGACAGTCTGCAAACTGTTGAAATTGTTTGGAGTTGTGTGTCAGCCGTTTTGGTTTTCTGTGTTATTTTGGAGCGGATTTCTATTACTTTAAGTTTGACATATTTGCTTCACATCTTTTTTTTGGTATCAAGTGGATTTTATTTTGAATATTTTTCATAACATGTGTACCACATTTATCAATATTCGTTCATTTTATGTGTTTTCATATATTTGGATGTTTAAAATGATCAAAAAGTTATTACTTATCTTATTATTATTAATTATTATTGTCTTGGTTTTTTACTAGTTGTTAGTGGAAAATTATGAAAACAACACAGCTAACAATTTCCCATAATCCATTACAATTTATTAAGTACAGAATTTCACTTGAAATTCTGATATTATCAAAGTCAGAAATCTATATATCAAATTAAGGCTTTTCAATTAATTTTGATTTCGCTCCCACGAATAGATTTACAAACTGTTGATTCCGGCAAACGGTATTTCCTTTTTGATTTTATTTATTACGGACCCATTTTTCCCCCTCTACTTAGTCGCTTTATGCTGGTCATGTAGCCATTTCGTTAAAAAGCCCGCAAATTGTTTAACCTCCCACATGACTTTCAACATTTAACCCGAAATAACGAATGTTGGCATTTAATGACATGTTGCTTGTCGCATGTCGCATGTTTGGTTTGTGTTAAACCCAAAAATAAGTCAAACCGAAATAAATTCAAAATCAATTATGGTCACATATCGAGGACATTTCATCAATGGGTAATTTAATTATTCACAAACATACCAAAGTTTGTGTGTTCAAAACAATTAAATGGAAAATTATCTACCGACAATTTCTCTAGGAGAGGTTTTTACATTATTTATGAAACCCAAACCGCACACACACTTACCCACACACACACACATACACACATAAGACCCAGCTAATTCAGGGTAAAAGCCACGTAAAAGTCACAAGGAAAGTTGTAAATGGAAATGCAAAAGCAAAAGGATTTGTTGCGGCAAGTTTTACTAAGTGAAATTAAAGTTACGCTTTTCTTCTGGATTCACCATCTTAATCTGATTAGCTACAATCAGCACTTTATTAATCTAACAAAACTTAAAATCTGTTCAGAATCCTTGTGGCCTACTATTCTTATATCTCACACACATACACGATACTTATTACCAATTTGAGTGAAAGTTATACAGAATCATCGAAATAAATACGAACACCATTTAAAAAAGGAAAATTATATTTAAAAGCTTTAATTATGCTTAAGTATTTGCACAAATCTTTGTTCAAGGTTAAAAGTAGAAAATAGATTTTCAACCCAATTTAACTAAAGATTGATGGCATAGGTGGTTTCCCTATCTACATCTTTGTATCCCCCTTGCACTTTCTCTTGCTCTGTGTGTCTATCATTGAGTGCATATATCAATGGTTCAGGCATTCGACGAAAAACTAGTTCACATCATTACCATTACATCTAACGGCAGGCAATGCTCCTTCAACGCATTTTACCAGACACCCGTTTCCCGGCAAAAGACCAAAAACCCTGAGTACACCAAAGTTAAATGCGTCGATAGTGGAACTGGCGCTAGGTTGCCGTTGCCGTTCCTGGTGTTTGAGCTAGTGTGTAAGGACAATTGAAGTGCATACGTGGGTTGGTAAAAGCAGTAGGGTATCGTGAAGCACTCAGTTAAATTGTTCTAGCTAGGTGGGAAAAGCAAGTGAGAGAGAGCCGCAAAGTGCTTGCCCTGGCAATGCATAGATAACAAACGAGTGCAAGGATAACGAGAATCCAACACTATGGCGGAAATGGTGCGAAAAATGGCGCAACAGAGTGAATCTAACAAAAGACAATGAAATATTGAAACACAATTCGTACTAGCGAAATACGCAACAAAATAAAGGAACCATTGAGCAGACATTGTACCTAAAAATTTGTATCTAAAACTAAGGGATAACTACAATTTCGTTAGCGATACTAAAAAGATTTGTTTCGATCATCTAAAAAACTTTTGCTATTAATCTGGAAAAACATTAAAAACGAGTTCGAGACTTTCTGATTATCTATGCTCTCTCCTTTTCTCTCTCTCTCTCAAGAAAGAGAGTTGGCTCTCAAATTTTTCTTCGTCGATGTTGGTTAAATTGTGCGTCATTGTCAGCGCCAGAGAAATCCTTTTTCTTTTGCCTTAAGGTTGAGTGTGTGTGTCTTTCTGTTGGTGTGTGTGCTTCATCCTCCGTCAATCACGAAATGTTTTTGTAGCCATTGAGTGGGACACGTTTCTAGTGGAAGTTTTCCAGCTGCGCGCCAAACAAAAACAAAAAAAAAACAACAAAATTCACCACAAGCAAGGCGACACATGACACGTAGTCGACTCGACTCTTTGGCTCGAGTCAGCTCCACTCAACTGAACTCGACTTGGAGTTTGTCTGGGGCTTTTGTCCTAGACCATAGATTCCTACATCCAGCCATTCTTCTCTCGTTTCGGGGATTATTTTTAGTTTTCCTTTTTTGGCACTGTTTTAAAGTTTAAAGCTCTTTTGTGGCATATTTGCATATTAAGTGGCATGCGTTGAGCATAAGAAGGTGGGGGCCAAATAGGTTCCAACGTCTATGAATAGGTGTTGCTGTTGTTAGTTTGCTTAGGCTTTATTTTGAGCCATTTCCTGTGTTCTACCTACTCTGGTCCCTTTTATCTAGGCCAAGTTGAAAATGTCAAAAATCACTGCTGTCAGTAGAGGATTACCTTTCACTCGGTTTCCCTGACTGTATGTGAATGTGTGTGTGGGGCTTCGCAAGAAGTGGTTAGGGCTTTAAAACGCCAAAATCCAATGAGCTGATAAGTCAAATTAGCATAGACATACATAAATTTGCTGTCTCTTTAAAATAAATTTCCATCCTTTCGTGAAATAAAGAGGAACATTTAGCGTTTAATACTCAGTTAACATTTATCACTTGTCAATATATGTAGCTGTATAATACAAATCTGTAAATCTTTATCTTGGTATAATCCCCTGTTTTATTCCTTACTACTTACTCCCCCAAGTATTCAATGTCAAAATTTTAAAATGGAAAAAGTGATTTATCTCATGGTTTTGATCGTTTAGCCCCGTATCCATGATTCCACAGCCATGCTGGTGGTCTTGACCAAGGCTTCCGTTGGTTTTGAACAACCATTGACCACTCCATCCACGCAGGCCCTTATAGTGATTCGATAGTATTGCTCCTCTTTTAATTGCGTTAGATAATAATAGTGTTGGGTACCAGACAATGCAATGCCATTGAGCTCCTCTTCGTTCACACATTTCTCTTCTAACTGATGACTGACCGAAGCATGAGGTTTTTTACACAATGGAAATGGCTTTAGCAGCACAAAATCTTCTTTATTCTTATCCTGAATGGCACGTCCCATTTCATCTTTTTGACGGCGATATAGTTCAAACCTTTCCAAAGGATTTAAATATGTTTTTGAAATGTTTGTTGGTGATTGAGGCATTGTTGGCGGGGTCTCCGCTTTTGTCGGAGTCTGCTCTTTTAATGGGGATTTCTCCTTTGATGGGGTCTGTTCAGTTGATGAAGCCTGTGCTATTGGTGTAGTTTGAACTATTGGTGGAGTCTGCACTATTGTTGGGCTTTGAGCAATTGGTGGGGGCTGAACTTTAGCCGGGATCTGCTCTTTAGATGGAATCTTATCTTTGGGTGGGCTCTGTTTTTTTTCTTTGGGCACATTGTTTGTATTGGCATCGGGTTTCGATTTTTCACTTTTGGTTTCATTTTTTTTACGACTAAAACAAAACGAATGTAAATTTAACATTTGTATACGATTTTAAAGATTTACTTACGAAACATATATCAAATTAGGTAGAGCATCTTCATAGGCAATTTTATCCTTATTGTAATAGTCCTCATCATCTGGATGTGGTCCCGAATTGTAAGGTATCAGGACATTGCATTCACAATCAAAATCACTGTCGTCAATGGGTCGATAATTAGGATGGATTTTGCCAAGCTCTTCATTGGTTAAATTGTGTGGTTCGTAGGTGACATAATATTTGGATATGTGACCATTAGGAAATCTAGGTGGCCACCAATGGATGAGCTGCAAAAAAAAGGAATTAGTTTATAAAAGTAAAAGTTACTTATAAATTTTAGAATAAAATGAATGTTACAAAAGTATTTTAAAGGTATTAACTTGTGAACTTCTTAACTTCTTAAGATCACTCAACTTACAATTTGATTGCTCGTTTCAGAAGTACCATAGATTCGTGTGACTGGACTTGGTTTGCTGGGCAGTGTATAAAAGTATTGTATTTTCGAATAGGCATCCACTTGGTAATGATAATCAGTGCGGGTGAGAGTCTTTGCGAAAAAGGCATATTGTGTATAAGGTTTCAAGTTGGATATAACATGACGACGGTTTAAACCCACTGAGAGATCCATTAGCCAACTAAGTAAAAATGAAAAGAAGAAAATTGTACGAAAATCCAAAGGCAAAGTATCTACATATATTAAAATTTGACTCACTCATCGTGGCCGCAACCATGACGACCATCGTACATCGTTATATTGCGTTCAGGTGCCTCCATGTAGTAATAGGAGTAACCTATTAAAATATCCATACTCTCCCAGCTCATATAGTTGACCGCAACGCATGCCGCTGTGGCATTCACATCCTCGACTGTTGCATTTAGTTGCTGTACTGCATCGCCACAAATTGCTCGCTCACCATTTGAATTGGGTGAGATATCTGCTATGGATAACTTTTGTATACTTTTCAGTGAGGACTCTAACTGCAATAATTTGTCGGTGCACAAACGAGGATTGAGGTGAAAGAACATGGAACCATGTAATATGGCCACCTGACGATTGGTTGGCCAAATGTGCTCCAAATGATGATTATCCACCACATATAGGGCGTATCTGAAAAAGAGATGGAAAAATATATATATTTAAAAAAAAATACATACATAGAGGTATTTGCTGTTCGCCTTACTTATTTTCAATCAACTCATTGCCACATATGGTATCTAAATTTTTAAGAAATGTCAATGATACAAGCTGGGCTGAATGCACAACTTTTAGATAGCCTGTTATTTCCTTGACATTTATCAATGCTCTCTCCAAATCGTTGATAATTTTCTCTGCGAAATATTTAAGATGCCTGCAATTAACTAACTGTTATATTTTCCATTAATTATCTTTTGTCTCACCTTTAATGTCGACCAGCTCAATGATCAATGAACCATTTATGTTCACACAATCCTCCAACAGATGAAAATCTTTCTTTGTCCTCACATGGAAAACACCTTGGCATCGCAGTTGACAGTGAACGGTGCCATTGGCATCTCGTACTTCAATTTGATTATCTGGACATTTATCCACACACCGATAGCCACTAGTTAGGGGAATCAGACCCAATTGACGGCATTCCCGATAGGAGATACATTGTCTTTTGTTTAGCTCATATTTGGCCAGACAGCGATCCACACATGTTCCTCCCCCGTTCAAATGTGGCACATAGAGTGCAATTCTGGGCGGAGCATCCAGTCACACAGCTACGTTGACAACAATTTCCCGCCATGTCACAACCATTAAGGCCACACTCAGGACCACAATCGGCCAGCCTGGGAGGCTTTGGACGCACTTGAATCGAATAGAGATTCCAGCAGAATAATGTGGAATTTGCTTTAAACTCAAAGTTATCGTTGAGACCTCCACAAACTGGACAATGACCCGGCGATTTATTGTACTGGAAAAAAAAAAGACAAGATAATATTTGAGAAAAATATTTTCAATCTTTTACTGTGATTCATTCTCACCTTGAGGGAGAAATGCTGTTGTGTACCATTCCTCAATAGATACATCCAGTCTACAGTTTGCACAAAGCACAGCATGGGATTACTTTCGATGCGTATGAAGCCATTTTGAATGCGCAATAATTGTACCAAGCCTAGTTCCCTCAGTTTACGATTCTCATAGACAATCAGACTATACTGATCGAATGCCAAATTCTGGCCGCGTATCAAACGCAATTGAGGAAATATGGACTCCAGTGTAAGTAAACTATGGCAACGATATACCATTAAATAGTCAGTGATTTCAGTCACCTCGCTTTTCAATTCGTCGGATGTTACATTGGCAGGCAGCTCTACAAAGGCAATGCTTACATGTCCCACCACATATGTGCAGCTCTGCAACTTTCGGAAGTCATCAAAGTGTCTGACATCTATGGATGTGCATATTCTTTCTGATCTGAGCAGAACTGGATAGATGAAAACGAAAAAGAAGAGACGCCACCGCCACCACCACATTGCTCTGGCTATTGCTGCCACCTGACACTTTCAATTGAGAGCACTTAACCCCCAAATGGGTGGGGTTTGGGGTAGGGGTATGGGTCGGTGCTGGTGCTGGTGCTGCTACTTGGAAGGGGGGGCAATTAGAGCCCGCTTGAATGTCAATGTCGATATATATTGTATATCAGTATGTCTGGGTATTGTCAACCCTTCTTTTAGCTGGATAATGGTTATTTTTATACTCTCACTTGCTTCCTATATTTATTTCCAGATAAATGCGTTCTGTTGCCCACAACGTTTCGATTTCAACTGATTTGCCCGGCGGCATCAGAGCGCCAGCGCCAGCGCCTCTCTACAATTTCGATCGATCTCTTTCAATTAGCTCCACCAAGCAGAAGTCTACGAAAAAAAAATTTGTTTTGCCTTTGTTTTTGTTTTTTAGATTTTTATTGCTGTTGTTGTTGTTTTTTTTTTCTTGTATCGTTTCCATTTCGTTTTGTTTATTTTGTTTTGTTTCTTTTTCGCATTTTGGTTAGCAGCTTCTTCGTTCTAAAAGTTGAAAATCTTTACACCAGCTGCAAAATGTCTATAGTCTTAAAAATGGTTGTAGAACAAAAATAATTTTCTAAATCTACATATGTATATTTCGAAATAACCCTGCATTCCCAAAGCTGAGTCTATGATCATTCTCATAAAAATTAAACCCTTTATTTTTTGATCTTACCCTTTGATTTGACGTCAATAAAGTTTTTTCCACGTGTAAAGCTAAAAAATGTTTTCCTTTTCACATATTTAATTAAATGAGAAAAACATTCATTAAAAACAACATAGTACATATTACGTACATATTTTTTTTTATGTAGCTGTATATACATAAATCTAAAAAACTAATTAACAAGAGTGGCAAAGCTTCGATACAGAAAATTTACAAAACGTTTATAAACAAATTCTGCACATAATCATATCAATTTCCGACCCCCATTTATGAGTTTCCCCGAATCGGCACTGCCTCTGGACAATGTTTGATTCCTTTTTATACGTTTTGGAGATCGTTTCAGACAACAGATTGCCCTTATTCTGTTTACTACTGTTTCCCTTCTCCTTTTTCTTTTGTTTTTGATTCGCAGATTTGCAGCCGGCAAGTCCAAAGAAAAAGTAGAAGAAAACACACTTGTTGCGACCTTGCAGCTGCTGTTCTCAAACCGGTTCGGTTGCACTCAGTTTCTGAACCTTATTAATGCCCTTACAGAAAACAGGAAGAGCATAGCCGACCAAGTAAGCCTGAGCTAAAATTAAAGGTAGCCACAAGTTGCCTTATCTGACTTGCCAAACATTTCTATAATTTGAGATACAAAATGTTTTATTAAAGCTTATTTCATAAGTAAAAATAGTGTTAATGTGAAAAATTTGTAGTTCCCTAGAAGAAATTGTCAATTGTTTCTAAGAAAGACTCATCGAACCCGATCCTATGGTCAGTGTTTTTCTGCTGAGAATAAAAATGCGGAGCTATGCAGAAAATTAAATTGCAGTTATTGAGCATTTCAATTAAGGCAAAAACAAACGAAAGACAACAACAAAAATTGCAATCTGAACCATGACCCTGCGCGATTCCGAAAAAAAGCAGATGCAGAATGTAAAAAAAGTAATTTTACTGAAAGCCAAAGTAACTTTGCCTATGCCAACATTTATATACCCTTTAAATAAAAAGTGCTGGGTTACTCTGACTATCAATCGTGATGTGTTGACCAAGAATATAAATACATATTTACCTTGTATGGTCGAAACTGCTTCTTTTTATGCCGCACTTTCAAACCAAGTTTATATACCTCGTTTTTGTAAGGGTATATATATTCAATTAATATAGTATTTTAACTTGCAAATAATAGCAATATGAAAGGATAAAAAAATAGTACTCTTTTTGTCAAGATTTATCCACTGAGAGAAATGAAGGGAAAAGGTTTACATTAACTGAGCCTTTTGGCATATTTCCATGGAAAATCTCTAAAATAAGATTTTGTGGCAATCGTTTTGCTGTGAATTAAAGAAATTCTTCGGTATAAATCTATGTTTAGAGTGTAAAGAAAAAATGCTGGTTTAATAAAATTTTAGTTAACAAAAAATAATATGCACAAAACTGTATAGAGATACACACATACACACACACAATCGCAGG
The DNA here is from genome assembly GCA_018150345.1 of Drosophila equinoxialis. Classification (NCBI taxonomy): domain Eukaryota; kingdom Metazoa; phylum Arthropoda; class Insecta; order Diptera; family Drosophilidae; genus Drosophila; species Drosophila equinoxialis. The sequence goes on along the minus strand of JAECWI010000005.1, from coordinate 9,761,635 downwards.
AGCGACAGGCGCTTATATTTTTCGTCACTTTGAATCAATTTTCATAGTAATTTTATTTGACGAGTCAAGAGAAGAAAAAATTTAATGCACCATATTTTCCGGCGGCACGTCAAACTATGGCACTGAGCAGCAAGCGAGCAAGCAATTATTGAATATGCCAGTAGGGTGGATGGCGAAGAAGGCTGGCAGGCAGGCCATAATCCACTAGGGACTTCGACAAGAGGGACACCATCACCATTACCAAACTCCAAGACCAACCATTGCCATCACAAGGAAGGCGGCAAACACGTAACGCCATTTTGCGGCGCGTGATAGGAATCTATATACACATTGGCATATAAGAAGAGGCCAGCAAAGCTGGCAGGCTGGTAGGCAGACTCGATTTGGCAAGGTGACTCCCATCCGAAGTCTAACCAAAACGTGTGCATATGCCTACACAAAGGACTTGACTATATAGGAAACGCCATGTCCCACGCACGTCGTTGCATTTAAGTGCCAAATTAGAAGCGATGGATGGGTTAGTTTGCCATCAGTTCCCTACCATAGCAGTCATACATATATCCATCTATCTATCCTTGCAACCTACATACATACATATATGTGCTCAAGTTATAAATCAGCTAAGTCGTGGCGGGAATTTATGGCCTGCCAATTGAATGATCAAATGGCCATAGCCATCATCATGACTTGACAGTGTAGAAAATTAATTAATTTTCTAGTTCAAATCTAAAAAAAAATGCATTCTCAGTAAATCAAGAGAGCTGAGCTATCCATTGCAGATGCTTTTAGTATCGCACATATTCCGTTGACTGCTGTCCTAACAACTTGCACTTCAGTCAGTCATTTCAGACTCATCTTAAATTTGAGTGATGTGTCAGACACATATCATCTAAGGGCAAAGCTCAGTAAACCTTTTGTGATAAACAGACAAATGTATGTAACTACTTACTTTGGGTAGCCTAATGTAAACTTAAAAACCACACATGAAGTTGCTTTTTCCATTGGCAATGAAATTGTGTAATTTAAGGAACACCTTAGTTACTTGTAAAATGCCTTAAATATTTATAAATAAAAACCAATCCCATAAACCACATCTGTACAAATTAAGTATTTAGTCAGTTCATTTGAAGAAAGCAAGTTCATTAAATGAAAGTGATGATGACACTTTAAAATCAAATTTGAAAACAATTTACTAATAAATATTGTCTGCAGTGTCAAATTCTAATAACTATCTGCAATAATAGAACGGTACTTAAGCAAGTGAATTCCTCAACAATTTAATACTTTTTAAACAGGAAGAAAATAAAAGTAAGTTATTGCAATTATAACTTCAGTAGATCAAGTGCAACTTTAACTAACTAAAAAAGGAAAGCGAACAAAGTAAATAAGATAAATTCAGGTAAATTTGAAACAAGAATCTCTGATTTAAACCAACCAGACAAATGAAAGAGTGGACTCCCGCTAAAGTGCAATTCAACAGATGCAAATTTCACAATTCATTCAGCTGAACTAGAAAAGGCATCATTAGACTGCATGTAATTATTAATCCGCACGAGGCAGTGGAAACGGCTGCATTCAGGGTAACTCTTTCATTCAACTGCTGCTAAGGAAACTGTTGGATTGAGCAAAGTGTGGAAACAACTCTTTTCAACAACTACAATCTCTGTTTAGTTTATGGAGCGAAACTGCTGCACTTCCATTAAGTAATGATGGACAAGTTAAGTACAATTTCGTAAACTAGCCCATCTAGCCCAGTGGAGAATCTTGGAATGTGAAATGTTAACTATATAGTCGAAGAATTAATTGATATGAATATAAAAATCCTTTGAGTTCTTTTCTAAGGGCAGTTCTTGAGCGACTCACGAACTCACCTTTGATCTAACTTCTATGACGAATTCATAGCAAATGCTGATCCCTTATAAAAGCTTCATTCAGCTATTGAATGTCAGTTCTTGTTATTTTTATCTGGGTTATTTTGTTCTATTGTCAAGCAAACCGTCAAAAACCGTTGCATATTTTACAGCTGCTCATATAATACCCGTGCCACGGCCGTGGCATGAAGGGAAAGATGCACACACACAAACACAAGCTGCATATGGCGCATATTTTATGCCATTTGCATTGCGCATTCGCCCTGTCATCACTGAGCGGCAATGTAAAGAATAGAAAATGACTCTAAAATCATGAAGTTTATGCAAAAGGTGCAATAGCTGCAGTCCTGCCCGTACATCTGCACATATATTTGTATATATTCTTATTCCAATATATAAATTTTGCTGATATAACCAACTATATACATACCTTGTCTTCCCTGTGGGTCTACTCCTTTTATGCAATGCAAATTATTGAAGTAAAAAAATACGATGTGAATATATATGTACATATCTCTTGGTTCACCTTTTGTTGCTTAAGCATGTAATTTATGTTGAACAATTTGCATATCCATGTGGGTATGCCTTTGAGTGTGTGTGGTCAGGTAAGACAAAAATATTTCCATTAGCCTTAACATAAAGTTGAAACTTTACGATTATCAAAGAATTAAATTAATAAGGCACAAAGGAGTTGGTTGGTCTGGAATTTTCATATTTGCGTGCGATAGAGGAATTTCCCTCAATCCTTCTGCGTGCCAGTGTGTGTGTGTGAAAATATTTCAAAAGGCTTAACCAGCCAGAAATTATGCCAGCACAACGTCAACATAGTTGAAAATCAAATTAAAGCCATTATTAAATTTCCCTTCGCTAACTACGAACAATGGATCGAAAGGCAGGCAAATTGTGTGGTTCTCAGATAATGGCGTTTGATGATGGTGAATGGAGTTAGCTGTTCGTTCACCCAAATGGTGTTTATGGCCAAAATTAATTGCATATCTGATGGTAAACTAAGACTTATTGTATATGCAAAATGCCCGAGCACATACATACATTCCTTGTGACGAGACGTAAATGTCTGGCAGTCTCATTTGCTGGTACCTTTATGTTGGCAATTTTTTTTTTTTTTTTGTATCTCGCCTCACTGAGCCGACGATTGTTAAGCTTGCACTGAACGACAGCTAAAGCAGAATTTCTTCAAGTGAATATGCAAATTTCATTATGTTAAAAATCAGTCTAAATATTCGTATCATTATAGTGATCCAGCTTATGAAACAATTGCTTGAATATTTTCACCTTAAATCTTAACAATTTTGACAGATTTTATTTTCAAGATGAAATCTCATCCAAATAACTTGGCCAGTTGTGTCAAGTGCAATGACCACAAAATCAGAGTATAAAGCTGCTAACTTCCCACATTCCTTGACAGAAACAGAACGGACTGCAGCTTTAGCATAAACCTGTTGTCTATCTCTTTCTATGTAGGTCCTACCTTGTTTAATCTCAATACTTCTTTGTACGCCCTTTTTTGCTTTTCCGCCTTCCTAGCATGGCATTCATAATGGATTATGCCACATTATTTAAAAGTCTCAGGTTAGCACGTGGCAAATATTCAATTTTTGTTTTCTTCATGTGCTACCCTGTGTTCCCTTTTGAGTATTTATGATGTCAAAAAGCTGATGACATATGCTGATTGATGACAAATTGATGATTAATTTTCTGATTATTTTATGTCCGCGGATAATACGATCTTAAAGTTCTTCATCTTTTTATAATTGATCTTAGAAATCAAACAATAATTTTTTTCTCTTTCCTTAAAAGAAAACTTAATATTTAACAACAAAAAAATCACAAAAATTAAAAATTTAAAAAGGATAAAATTAAGTTTCATAATATGATCATAAATAAATTGACCTCTCTTGTTTGTGGTTCTTACTCTCATTTATTTCATATAGGGTATCCAAAAGTCAAGTCGTGTCTTGATGATTTTATTCTATGTTGAATAGTTATATTTTTTGGCTAGGTAGCCTGAGGTATGTATGTACAAATGAACTAAATGTTTTTTCAGGTGCGCCTGTATCCCAAAAACACAGGCGCAACCTCATCCACACCCACATAAGCACTAATACAAATACAAGCGCAGAGAGAACATCATGTCAGAGACCTATAAATAACACAATGTTAGCATTAAATATTTATATCCTTATAATCAAAGAAAATGGCCACGCCCACCAAAAAAGTACTTGCCAGCATCCTTTACGTAACGAACTTGCTTAAGCTTGTGGGTGTTGGCTTAGACTTTTCCACAAGCGAGAGAGAGAGAACGAGAAATGATCCAAATATTTTTCTAATCTAATACTAAGAAATCCATTTAAAATCAAAAATTTTTCTAACTATATAAATTAGATAAGATTGTTCGGTTAAAATTGTATTCAATCCACTTCATTTTCATTTTCTTAAACTTTTCAGTTGGCTCATCGGGTTTCTGTTCTTTTATTTTTTAGAGTTCTCTTCCCTCGCCACGTTTTCAAGTTGAGTTTTTTTTACGTAACTTGTTTTTTTGTGTGTCTGTGTGTGTTTTGACAACAGAAATTTGCGTTTTCCATGCACGTTTTGGCCAGGCACCTGAAAATAAAACATCAATTTTTATGCGACAATTTATTGCGTATTCCTTTTGGGTTTTTTCCTTCTCTTTCTTCTTACTTTTTCGGTCTACTTTGTGTACTTTTTTTTTCTTTTTTGTCCATTTTGAGAGGGGCACGTGTTTCTAGTGTGCTGTTGTTTCTGTGGCATACCTTTAGGCGTCTGATTACATAACAGAAAATGTCAATGTTTGTCAGCCAGCAGCTATTAGATTAGACAAGGTGGCGGCTTGCTGATTCCCACTCTCTCGCTGTCCCTCCCTTCGCCTTTAGCTTTGTGTTGGCCATGGCCATTGCCTCCATCTCTTAGCTCTCGATTTGCCTATCCCTCATCGAGATGGTACGCTGGCGATGGCGTTGACTGTGTGCGAATTGTGTGCTAATCTTTACAAATTTGAGGTGCGCATTTGTTTACGAGACGAACAGCACAGGCAACTCCATGACTTCTGGCTAAGCTTAGGCTTTTCACTCTGGCCGAGGTTTTAGATATGCGGAGATAGGACTTCTTACAAAATGAGACAGAGGCTAACAACAAAGGTGGTATGAAGCATTATCTCCAAGTAACTAATGAAGCATCTTGGCTTAAAGATGGCCACCAGAAAATTTATTGGTATGAAAACTACTTAATGGATTTAAAACTTACTGCAAAACCCACAAAGAGACGTGAAATTCGCCATGGTATGGGACCTAGAATTTGGCAAAAAAAAAAATAAGCTGTTTAGCTGAGGATAAACGACACATATTCATTGTCCTTATTCCCAATATTCTATATTATTCTATACATCAAATTCTTCAAATACTACTTAATTCGTCAAGTCTTTTCCATGACTCTTTTTGTTTCTCAGTCTCGTATTTGTGTAACTTTTTCCGATTGAATGTATTTATTGTCTTTTAGATACATATTTATTACACCCTTTTATCGGTCTGGTTAATATTCATAAGAGAAACTGAATTATTATGCCATTTGTTGTCACTCGCATGTGAATTCAATACAGGTTTAACTCAGTTTTACCCATACATTTTGACATTTTGCTCACTTATATAAAGGCATTTTTCATTGTGTGTAAACCTGCTGGCCCATTCAAACAAAGAAAAATACACACCGCCCGTGTTTTAAGAAAGAGATGATGGCAAAGTGATAGCATTACGGAAATTTGAGCAATGCAGCTAAATTGCGTTTAACCAAGCAAAATGGAAAATGGAGTTTACTTCGGGATCAGCACTAACGCTGTTTCACCTCCTCCGACTGTGCGTTGAAAACATAAATTCTTGATTGCATGAGACGTGGGACGTTTTTGTTGTCATCGTCATCATTTTGATGTCAGCTCCTCGTGAACTTGTGCCATATTTCACTCAAGAGTAACATTTCAAAAGGACATCTTTTTCCCCTACCCCGAGCTGTTCAGTTGTTTGCACCACAGTCAAATTTGCGTCCAGAAAAGTGTAATACAAAAGCCGAACACGTGACATCTGTGAAACATAAATATTAAGAGACATTGTAAATTATTGTCAGGCCCTTTACACACAGAATGGTGGAACTTGAGGTCAACTTATTTATAGTAGGGCAGCTCGAACCATTGAAATGCCCATTGCCAAATGCCTTTTGCCCCCAACATTTCGTGTACGTCAGCATCTAACATTGCCTTGTCTACTTTTAGGCAAATTAAGTGCTTAAATTTCAATTAAAACTTGTTCTTCCACGCTTCCTTTCTTCCTTCCTGCCTCATCTCTCTCCCCACGGTCTGCATCAGTGTCTCATTAATGCTAAATATCTGCGATATTTTATAGTAATTAGGTAAAGTCAAATTGAATTGGCATTAAGGGTTGATTTTCCAGAGCTATAAAAAGGAATCTTATTGGAGGGTTAAACTTAAATTGAACAATTTGGATTGGGGAGAGAAGTGAAATTGGTGTGGTAGACAACCTTTTAGGTGTCTATCCATAACAAAAATTTGTGATAAGGAAAATATTATATAAAGACATTTTAATAAGAAACTCAAGATAATCCATTAAACTCAATTTAAAATGGTTTTGAAAAGTTAATTTAAACAATCAATCAAAGTAAAATCTTAGGACTAAAAGAAAATTAAATAAAACAGCAGCAATTTGCTTATTTTTCTATATCTGAAATGTATATTGGGACTGTCTGCAGCTTGCCACAGACATTTAAATCGACCTGGCTAGACGAAATAACACACACACACACACACAATAGCTTTTCGATTTAAGTATATAAGTACATATATACAAAATATTGCATTTCACATTGAACAAACAAACAAACAGAAAGGCAAACAAACATCAGAACAATCAGAAACAAATCCTAAGGCCATTAAGTCAAAAGTCTCCGATGAGACTTGAGTCGTTGGCACAAAACCACACAAAATAAATGCAATTAAAACTTTAAAGCGAAAAGTTTTTAAAGACCTTCTTTGGTATTCCTTGGGAGCGTCATATCTATTTGCCATTTTAAGTGAGATGAAAATTAACAATACTCTAGTAGAAATTTAACTGAAAGTGTTTACTCCGCTTGCATAAATCACGCCTCTACTAAGGAGTTATGGCAAAGTTATTTTCGATCCAAGGAATGCGGCATGCGCCTTAAAGTATGCTAACTATGCCACAACGCAAAAGCAGCAAGTGAGCTTCTTCATACACACACGCATACACACACACATCTGCCTATTAGCGTGTGTGTTTGTGTGGGTAATGAGGCAGCAACTAGGTCAGCGACAATCAAAGCCAAATCCAACACACACAGAAAATGCTATTCAAATTGTATTGTATAACCTTTGTGGCACCGAAAGCAATTGAGCTGAAATTTTCAACTTGAAAATTTTCCTTTTCTGTTGCATTTCAAATGGAATTTTCTCTATATATTAACGAACAAACACTTCAAGCAGCCAAGAGGAATTTTAATTAGACATAATCTTTAAATAATATTTCTCATTTTGCCAAAGGAAATTCATTTCTAATTTAATTTTCGCAAAATAGAAGGCATCTATTTATATGTACATAAAAACTTTAATTATGCTTAATGTGCATAATTTGTTAATAGACTAAATGACTGAAATTCTTTGCAAACACCAAACATAACTAATTAACAAGCAGTTGTGAGTTAACTGAGTTTAATTAATTATATTGGTGCTAAAAGGCTTTGAAATAACCAATCAAATAAATAAATGAATATATTACAGATTTTCGAAGGCAAGTTATATCTGACGTTTACATTCAAATAATGAATTATTGGAACAGGGAACCCTTTTAAATAAGCGACAATGAGTAAAAGATTACAAGTAAACAGATGCCAGACGTTCTTTTTCATACTCTGCATACCTAGGCAAGTTTTTTAGAGACACAAAACCTAAAGATCTTACTTGTTTCAAATGATATCCCCTAGCATCTTTTTAGATCTTTAGAGAGAGAGAGATGGAGAGAGGGAAAATGGTATACATTTCCTTAGATTCCAAGTTCAAGGCATTAGACATAAACTACTCTAAATGATATTAGAAATATATTTACATAAGTATTATGCCTTTGTCCATTTTCAACTCGGTCTTCATTTATTTCATTAACAAGTTGAGAATAATCGTGTATAGCAGACGAGAGGTATAGGGAGCCATAGAAAAAGTTAGAAAACAAAAGACCCGCCAGGCACTTGGCCAAAAAGTGACAAATTGTTTCAATTCAACAAAAGGCAAGAACAACAAAGTACAATCTGAAGCAAAAAAGGAATAAAATAAAACAGTAGTAAAAGCAACAACAACAACAACAAAAGGCTAAACAATAATGGCCTAGGCCAGGCTCAACGGGAATGGAGTCAGGAGGGGGGTGAGAAAACATGGTCTGAGGGTTCGCGGTGGTTTTTGGGTTGGAGGGGGTTTGAAGAAATGTGTTTTATAACCCTTTTCTGTTTCTGGCTCGTTTTGCAACAGTTTTTTATTACGCTTCTCCCAAGCTCTCGGCTTTTTTTTTCTTTTTGCCTTTGCTTTTGCTTGTGTCATTAGCCGGCGTGTCCTTTTTATCTTTTTGTACATGACATTTTGGCCTTTCTCATAAGTCCTTCGTCGTCCTCGGACAAAAGGTAGTCCAAGAATGATGATGGCAATTTGCGGCTGATCCTCATCCGTATACCCTTCCCCCCGCTTCACCCATTTCCAAGGATTGTGTGTTTTCCACATAATTATCTTAATTTTTGGCAAAGGCAGGCACCAAAAGTGTATAGCCTAAGGCATTTCACAGAACGCAAGTGCAGTTTTGGACACGCTCTGGATATGTACTTTTGTGTATGCACTGTGGTACAGTTGTCAATGGTAAAGCTCATGAAAATAAAACAGATTTATTGAGATCAAACATTTGAGGTGTAGACAAAAATACAAAAATAATGTAAAATAATCTAGTACATGGAAAATTTAAAGTGAGCAATTATTTCTTTGTATACCCAAGTTTCTAAGTAATTAATTACTTACTCTTTTTAGAACAAGATGCAGAAAAACTACAATTCAAATTCTTTAAAACCACGGTGCCTGCTTAGGGAGCTGCACCTTGTCATTCCTTTTAAAGCATTTAAAATTTCGCTTTAAATATCTTTAAAAGTAATACTTTTACAAAAATTATTAAAAATTATAGTAAACTTCGCTGCAAAATATGTGGCCACAATTTCCCATATAAAAAAACAAAATTACCATTTATAACTTTATTTTTCCACATTACTCACTCTCCAGGATATACTTTGCTCCGCCGTTAGAGGTGATTGCAATTCCACCCGAACCCCTTAACCTGCATGTGCTAAACCAAAAGTCAAACTTCCATGTCCGTATGCAAATTTAACACAGTATACATTCGCTGTGATAAAAATTGACTACCATTTGAAATAGAAATGCAGTTTGGCAAAGCAAATATTTCAACGTAAGTAAACTACATTAGCTACACGAGAGCACACAGAGACGATGGCTACGACGACGACGATGATGCTGATGCTGAAGATGGGTGGCAAGGGAAGAGGGTCATGAGGATGAGCTAGTTGGCCCTTGGTGTATTTGCCCGTGCGTCAGGTGCAGCAGCCGCATAGCAGGATGCGCTCCATATACTACTCTCTTTTTCTCTATGTCTCCCACCACCAGCTTGCCCCCCTGACAGTCTCTATCTCCGGTAACTGGGTGCTTGGCCTCGCTCGCGTATCTGTGCGGTTGACAGCTTCGCAGCATTCGCTTGACTTGATTTTAAGAGCTGCCTTGCCCTGCCCAAAACCCATAGCCAATTCCAAAAAAAAACTAGAAGAAAACAGAAAAAAAAAAAACCTAAGCCCTGAAGCCTTATCCAGCTAAAATTGTAGCACAAAATATATGCATAATACCGCAGAGAAATCTAAATAAATGAAATGAAATGGTTGTGCATAGGATAAGCTTTTCAAGATACAGGAAGGATTCAAGCCACATTACATCAAACCCAGTTGAGATTTTGCCTTATATATAGTTCTAAAATTCAATAAGAACGAATCAGCTAAAATATTGTACATCGATTTACATCTAAAGACTTGAATTTGTTGTTGAACTGCATTATTAAAATTTAATTAACCGAAGCAGAAAAAATTTAATGGTTGATCGCATTTCAATTGCCTACTTATGGGCTATCAAATTGAATCTTGTGCTCTTTTAACCACTCATTGTATCTGTATAGTGAGATATATCTACTATATAAAATACACATACGATACTTATCCGATAAAAATGCATTTCATTAGCTTACCGCACACTCGCCACGTGCGAAATAAAATGTGCAAAAAAAAAAAAAAAAAAAAAAAAAATGATGGAAAAACCAAACAAGCAAATAAGTTAAATTGAAAAACAAGATGAACAGAGGAAGCAAGAGCAAGCGAGAGAGAATAAAAAAACCGAACAAACCGTAAAGAAAATCATCGTCAGTTAAATTTTATTTAAATTGCCATTTCATTTGCATTTCATTAAATTAATGCCAGATACACATGGCCACTTAAAGCAAATGAAATCAATTCCAATTGCTAAAGCAGTTAAAAAATAAAATAAAACCGAAAACAGCAACAAATAAAATAAATATACAAAAAAAAAGGGAAAGGAGGCAAAAGGCAAACCGAAAGCATTTCAGCTTAAACCAAGAACCCGGCTCAAACAATAAATAAAAAAATGTTTCTTTACTCGAGAGGGAGAAAGAAAAGTCCAAGTCCAAGCTGTTGACGTACTTAACCTGACTGACCGACCGAACAACTGACCATCTGACAGGCCAACTGACTGCTTTACCGTAAGCTCAAGGATTCAAAGTCCAAGTTGCCGTTTGATCTCTTGGCTTTAGACCCAAATTCCCTTGCCCACTCCACTTCACTCCATTCACTCAGTCACTCATTTGGCCAACGGTTGCCAAAGCGGCCTAAATGTCTAAACGTAACAGGAAATAAATTCTCAACAGCCCACACTCAAACACAACAACACCCACACACCCATACACACAGACACACAGGATAGTCACGCCCACTTTTGTAGTATTTACGTACTTTGGATTTGAAAGGTTTTTATTTCCTGCACTTGAGCAGCGCCTGGGAAAATGTTTGCTTACAAATCGTCCGGCTATGTACCTGAGTGAGCTTATTGCAATGTCCTTTTCCCCAAAAGGACGAGCAAGTAAAGCGTAGACTGAGAGCTTGTCACAGTGTATGTGGTGGCAAGGGGAATTATCCAGCAGGACCATGGATATGTAGTCAGAATCAAAAGCGTAATTGTGAGATAAAGTGCATAGAAATAAGATTAAAGGAAAGCGAAACTATCGAAATAATCTTGGATGAATCGGAGCAAACCAGAAAAACATTCGAAAAACGTTTGAAAATAATTGCAAAGGATCAAAAAGAAGAAACTCATGGAAAATGAAAATAAGAAATTAAAGAGAAATGGAAATGGGGCCTAGGAATAGATGTGAAAATAGATTAAAAATGGAAATCAAATTAGAAAACAAAGAATTTAACCAACCGTGAAAAGAAGATGAAAAAATGTATAGAAAAATTAGAAAAGTGTTGAAAAATCTGAAAAGAGTGAAAACTTTGGCAGGAAATCATTTGGCAATGAGTTTGTCCCATATCAAGCATAAAATGATATAGGCAATTAGGGAAATTTGCGTCGAAATGTATACAATAAGCAGTCCAAGAATTTTTATCTTAAGCTAAATGAAAAGTTTTACGAAAAGTTATAAAATAGAGTTAAATAATGGATGCCTGTCCTGCCGATAGCATACTTTAAGAGAACCAGTAAACTGGTCAGTAAAACTGAAGAAAAAATCTGAAACAGACCAAATGAGAATTTCAAAATTAGGCAGAATAAAAATAAAACTGATGAGAGAAAATGAAAAATAGGCAAAAGAAGAAGGCACAATTTGCATAAAGAAAGTGAGAGGAATGTGTGTTTGCAATTCCATTTGTCTTTACATTTATGCTGAAAACTTTGCAATAAACTTGAAATTTCCTACGCTCATTAAGTTGGCTTGTACATAAATAAACATTTAAATTTTATTTCTCAGTTTTTATTTGCATTATTTTTCTTTTTCTCCCTTTCTCTCTCTCTCTCAGTATTTCACTCGGTATCTTTTGTTTGGCACTTTTTTGCAGCTCAGTGAATCCACGAAAGAAATGGCATGCCCCTAGCTTAAGACCATACGTAAGTCCTTGAGGGATGGAGAGTTAACAACATTTCCAGCTCATTGAATTGGCCAGGAGGCAGTGCCTCAGCGAAATGCCTAGAATATATGCGAACCGTGGCTTAAAATTGTGGGTCCAGCTCACGTTTAATAGCAACCACGTGACAGTGGCCATAATCTAAAGTCACATCATCATTAAATATTTACACTACATTATAATTTCTGTGCCTCAGCCTCAGTAGGCTGGGGCCTACTTTCTCCCTAAGCCAGGCATGTCCTGTCTGCAATACCAAAAGAAAAGGAGTCACTTCTAGAGAGAGAAAGAGACACGACCGCAACATTCAATTAAATGTAATGTGTTGTTTGTTGTCCTCTTTCTCTGTTGTTTGTTTTTTTCTCTCTGTTGTTGCCTTGCATATATCTTGATAATAAATGTAAACTTTTTCACTTGAAAAATCCACAAAAAAAAAAAAAAAAAAAAACAGAACCCAGAGACAGAAAGATACAGATGCAGATACAATGAAAGTAGGCGAAATGTTGAATGGTAGGAGATAGGGTGAAAATTTCCAGTCAAAAATCACAAGAAAAATCCATTAACCTGGCCTTGCTTTTGCCCTTTTTTTCATTTATTTGTTGTTGTCTTTTCTCCTTGACTAACTTTTGTTATCCCGCTCCTGTTACGAGCCGGCCCCATGCCACTTGAGTTCTTAAAGTAATTTACCAAGTTTAAGGCCGCTGCGCCTGTAAGTAGGCACACTTACTCATACACACACCCACACACACTTTATTATCGCTTGGCTGAACAAAAATATGCTGCATATGCAGCGGCGCACCCATTGTTCGTTATTTTCAACAACCTGGCCGCTCGTTTTCTCTCTCTCTCTCTCTTTCCACTTCTTTAGGTAAAACTCGTACCAAACTGGTCTTTAGTTTTCTATAGACCGGAAGTTGGCCGGGCATATGAAAGCCTTTTCTTTCCGCTACTTTCCGGTGAAATGTTGCATTTGAAGCAGCGCAGGCGAAATGCTTCTAGTTGACTCTTAGACATGCCACACACACACAAACACACGTGGAGTACACAATGCACAACAACAAATTGTTGTGGCAGGGCAAGATGATTAGAAGAAGATTTAAATTGCAACAAAAAAAAAAATCAAATTTACTCCCTTTCCGACTTTTTTATGCCAATATCCTTAGAAAGGAAAGTAAAATTAGTTATTTGGGTCGGGACAAGAAAGTGAATAATGATTTCTACTAGATATTCACATTTTTTAAATTTGAGTCATTAAATTAAACAAACAAAAAAATATATATATATATTAATGCCATCCATTAATATAAGTTGATAAGAAATTTGTAAATTCATTTATATTTTACTTTTGAAACTGCAAAGTGCGTTTGGCTCAAGTGTGAGCAACAGATGTCGCCACAGGGCATGGTGCATTTCGATTACCGCATTTATATTGGTATGACCACAAATAAGTTATCGCTCGCGACGTCTGGCCGCACTGGTCGATAGCTTGTGATAGAGAAAATCATGTGATTGTGGTCATTTTTTTCTTACGCAGCAGTCACCTGTCGGGAGAAAATCGTAATTACGCCTGCAATTTGGTAAGAATTTGGCTTTAATATGCTAGAAAAGTGGTATTAACTCGGCCAAAAACTATTTCAATTGTTTGCACAGAAGAAGGAACAGCAGCAATATGGCGGCTCAAATACGCACTGTTGTGACGCAGACATTTCTGTCGCTCTTCGTCGCCGTCTCCATCATCCTCATCCTGTACTTTGTGATGACTGGCAAGGGCGAGCGAGTGAGTGTCGGTTGGTTCTTGGCCTCCTCGAGTCCCTACATGTGGGCCTGTCTGGGAATCGGACTCTCCGTATCACTGTCGGTGGTGGGCGCCGCCCTGGGCATCCATACAACTGGCACCAGCATTGTGGGCGGTGGTGTTAAGGCTCCCCGCATCAAGACCAAGAATTTGATCTCTGTCATTTTCTGCGAAGCTGTGGCCATTTACGGTTTGATCACTGCCATTGTATTGTCCGGACAACTGGAACAGTTCCAAATGGAGGTGGCCTTGGGCTCAACAGCCATTCAAAATACGAATTGGTTCTCTGGCTATTTGATTTTTGGCGCTGGCCTGGCCGTCGGTCTGGTCAATCTCTTCTGCGGTATTGCTGTCGGCATTGTTGGCTCCGGAGCTGCTCTCTCAGATGCTGCCAACGCCGCGCTCTTTGTCAAGATTCTGATTGTCGAGATTTTCGGCTCGGCCATTGGTCTCTTCGGTCTGATTGTAGGCATTTATATGACATCCAAGGCGAAGATGGGCGACAAGGATTAAGGCGACATAAAATTCATCTGTAAGTATTCTATTCGTGTTAATATTAATAGCTTTCGTTCGTTCATTTATGACCTTCAGTTGAATGACTTCATTGTTACGTTTTGTTTAAACTTGAATTATACCTTATATATGAGTATTGCCTGAGGAGGATAGAGTTCTAGAGTTAAATTTTACTTCTGGTGGTTCGAATATAGGCAATTATTTTAGAAATGTATTCAAAATTCAGAGTCAATCGAGTGGCAATATAAATACACTCAGAATACACTTCAGAGCAGTTAGCAAACCCTCACAACACCTATTTCAATGCAAGTTCCTTTTAAATTAACAAATCTATAGCTTGAATGTCTTAAAGTCTTAACATGCTGTAGATTTATATTAGATTAATGTGGATTGCTAGTTCATTTTATGTCCTTCTGGCTAGAAAAGAAAAAATCCAAATAGTTTGTCAAGTTCCATTATAATTTGAAAAGACAAGGTTGATTCCTGTAACTAATGGTTATAAGTTGATAATGTAGGCATTTAAATTCAGTCGATTCGAATCTAAATTCTTGTAAACTTTGAGATATTTAGGGATCTGTTAAAATAAGAGCTATTAGGCTCAACCAAAAAAGAATTGAAACTAACATAATATTTCAAAGCAAACTGATTGTTTGTTTGAAGAATTGGCATTTTGATCTCCAGCTCTCCATTAAGTTAAATATCAATTAATTCAAAGGATTTGATCAACGTTCTTAAAGATAATCTATTACAACATTTGTTTTAAAGATAATTCAAAATTATCTTAGTTCTTCACTATATACGTTTAATCTTTATCGGGCAATGTATCAAAAAAATGTTTCATTGTTTAAGGGTCATACATCTTCATTTTCTGTTTAAGAACGTTTCCCATTCTATTTTCTATATGTATATAATGTTAACACACTATCATATTATTTTATATTTTAAAATTTATGTTCTAATATAGTTTTCTCTTCTTTTCCTACAGCCGATCCATTGTCGATCCATTATCATCTGTCCGCATTGAGGAAAAAAGTCATCCAAAGTCATTCCCCCATCCTTTACCTCTAAAAAAAAACAACTAAAACAAAAAAGATATATATCCAAAAAACACAATAACATCCGTGTTATTTTTTTGGTTTTTTGGAAATTACAACAACTCGTTATATGCAGTTACAGTTTCTTTCGGTTTGAACAAACATGGGACTTTATGTTACTTAAGTTAAATAGTTACATTTGCATACATACATGCATATAGAATTAGGGTTTTTAATTAATCTACAATGTTAATCAATTTTCACGCCTAGCCTGTTTAATGCAATTGTCAGCATCAATTAAATTGTCATTGAATGTGCTTTGTGTGAAAATTAAAAAAAAGATAGTTTTTTCCTTTCCCTTTAACCAATTTATGTATGTATGTATGTCCGTACGTATGTGTGTGTGCAAAAGGATAATGAAGTATGATTCCTAGTTATAGAGTTTGTTATGTTGTATATTTTATGTATTGTCATTGTTTTTTTAAGTTGCCTAGTTATTGGCCATTTTGTATTTCGAAGTTAAATGTATTATATTTAAACAGCAACACAACAGAATGATGAAAAATACTTGTACTATATTTGAGCCACATAATTAATTATTATTACTATTATTATTATAGCAAGTATTCCATATTAAACAAGATAATAAATAATATATGCAATGTTTGTTTATCAATCAACATGTGTGTGAGTCAAAAAGCACGCGCAAATTGTTGTATTTAGAGTGTGAGATAGTACAATAAGGTCAGCTGTTCGTACGGGAGTTGAATTTTATATAAAAATTTTATCAATTCAACTGAATCATAAGAAACGTAAATTTAAACTTTACGTTTCCCGCCTTACGACCCCCTATTTTTTAACTGCTCCCCGCTGTTTGGCACTTTCTTGAGCTGCGCGGGAAAATATTATCCACACCCTTATGAAATTTTTCAGAAAACAAGGAGGTTGATTTACATTATAAATACGATGCTTAATATAAGTTCAAAATTAAGAGTATTATTTTAATAGTTTTAAATTAGTGAGTCATTTTAAAGAACCTTCTAGAGAACTAGTGGCGACATTTATCATACATAACAAAATAGTTGTTAATAATGACAGCTAAATATGATTCAAAGTGGATGAATCCGTTTACTTATAGAAGCAAGCGGCTTAAAATAATAGGAAGCTATACAAATTTTATTAATAATACGAATTTAAGAAGAAAAAATACATTAAATAAGCCAAACTATCGATATATTTTCTCGATTTCCCAGCTCTAACGAAACTCGGCCGCTTTCGAGATGGTTTCGTGTCTTGTGATGGAAACGCTATAAATAGGGGCATCGCTCGGTTTTTTTTTCATTCCTATACAAAACGCCAGTTTGATCGAACGTCTGTGCTCGACGTCGGCAGAATTGAAAAATATAGATAAACTAGGACACACAAGAAGTGAAGTGTAACGATTTATATAAATTTTAGTACATTTAATTAACAAAAGCAAAACACAAAGGTGAGTAAAACAACATTAAATGTGAAAACGATAGAATAAGCACGAACTGCCGACTAAAATTAACCACAAATTAAACACGTGTTCCAGACACATGTTATGACCTAGAACAGAGGAAGAAAACTTCCATTACAAAGATCCAAAGTTAGAGTGGGACAGTCATCTTAATTACAAGGTTTAATCAATAATTTAGCTGTAGCTGCAGTTTCTTTTTCCTTTCCTCCCTTTAACTGCAAAGTATGGCGGCGGTATAACTGTGAACCTTCTTGAACTTTCGACTGGGGGGTATACACACCTAAATGCACACTAAACACTCAAAAAAATGAAGTGAAGAATAAAACTTGCGTCATCCAGACGTACTAATGAATAATTCCAATGTACAATAATTTTATTTAGATAACGAATCTTTTTCGTTGTTAATTGCTAACCATTTTTTTTTTTATTAAGAAAATGTGTCTGGAATATTCCATGGGAAGTAATGCACACACAGACACAAACTTTATACATGATTCATAATCAACATCTGACGTCTTTACTTATTATAGTTATTGGTTTCTATTTATATAAAATATATCTATAACAGTCAGACTGATTTAAAAATACTTTAGGCAACAACATCATATTTATGCTTTTATATGGCTTTATTATTAATTAATAGAAAATATCCATTTTTTTTTTCGCCTTGCGTTGCCAACCGGCATGCGGCGTTTCTTAATTTTCCCTCGCTCTTTTGGCGTGTCTCTCCCATCCCACATAAGTGTGTATACCGTTGTCTCTTTTTCACGCACTTAAAATGTCGTATAAACATTTTCAGCGTGGTTTTTGCTTCCAGAATTTTCGCTTTTGTTCCATGCGGTTTTTTTGCAGCTGCTTTTTTGACAGCGGCCGCCATGTGTATATAATGATTATGTTGTTGTTGTTGTTAGTCATATTTTCTTTTTTGTTCATGTTTCACCAATTTCGGTGGTGGCAAACGAGTTCTCCAAGCACACAACGCAATAAGTTTGAAATGACGATGACCGCCAAACAGCTGTAAATGGTGAAAAGAAACATGAACAAATGCGATTAGTCATTATTGCAATTTGTTTTTTTTTTTTTTTTTTTTTTTGGGTTGAAAAATACAATAGCAAATAAATCATTGTCACTTTTTATATCTGTTCTACTTTCCATGGGTCGTTACTATGTGTCCTTGGCAATTTATTCGTGCAGCTCCTTATTTAGGCTACCTTCCATTGCCCTTTTTGGATTCTAACTTTTGTCCTATTTTCTTTACATTCATTAAGGGCAGTTATAGTTTTCTTAAAAAATCATAGATCCAAGTAGACAAAGAAATTTATTATAGTATTTACAACCACAGAGTATTTCATTATAAAAGTAGCTGTCAAGAAGAAAGTCATATTTATATTTGGAAATTTTATTAAATCTAAAAATTCCATAGAATTCTTGAGCATAATTATTTTGCATTTTCAATAATTTAACCCACGCCATCTTTTTTCTATTCAATTCTATTTTTAGATGTCTAAAGCACCTGCTGTTGGTATTGATTTGGGAACCACCTACTCTTGCGTGGGTGTCTTCCAGCATGGCAAGGTTGAAATTATTGCCAACGATCAGGGTAATCGTACCACACCATCGTATGTTGCCTTCACGGATACGGAGCGTTTGATTGGTGATGCCGCCAAGAATCAGGTGGCCATGAACCCAACTCAAACTATCTTCGATGCTAAGCGTTTGATTGGTCGTAAATTTGAGGATTCCGCTGTGCAGTCGGACATGAAGCACTGGCCCTTCGAGGTCGTCAGTGTGGATGGCAAGCCCAAGATTGAAGTTATCTACAAGGATGAGAAGAAGACCTTCTTCCCTGAGGAGATCTCCTCCATGGTGTTGACCAAAATGAAGGAGACCGCCGAGGCCTATTTGGGCAAGACAGTGGCCAATGCTGTCATCACTGTCCCCGCTTACTTCAACGATTCGCAGCGTCAGGCGACCAAGGATGCTGGCACCATTGCCGGATTGAATGTATTGCGTATTATCAATGAGCCCACAGCGGCTGCTATTGCCTACGGCTTGGACAAGAAGGCTGTTGGTGAGCGCAATGTCTTGATTTTCGATCTGGGCGGTGGTACTTTCGATGTGTCCATTCTGTCGATCGATGACGGCATCTTCGAGGTCAAATCGACGGCTGGTGATACCCATTTGGGTGGTGAGGATTTCGACAACCGTCTAGTCACTCACTTCGTGCAGGAGTTCAAGCGTAAGCACAAGAAGGATCTGACCACCAACAAGCGTGCCCTTCGTCGTCTGCGCACCGCTTGCGAGCGCGCAAAGCGTACCCTGTCCAGCTCCACCCAGGCCAGCATTGAGATTGATTCTCTGTTTGAGGGTACCGACTTCTACACCTCGATCACCCGTGCCCGTTTCGAGGAGTTGAACGCTGATCTGTTCCGCAGCACCATGGACCCCGTGGAGAAGGCTCTGCGTGATGCCAAGTTGGACAAGTCGGCCATTCACGATATTGTGTTGGTCGGTGGCTCCACCCGTATCCCCAAGGTGCAGCGTCTGCTCCAGGATCTGTTCAATGGCAAGGAGCTGAACAAGTCCATCAATCCCGATGAGGCTGTTGCCTACGGTGCTGCCGTCCAGGCTGCCATCTTGCACGGTGACAAGTCCCAGGAAGTGCAGGATCTGCTGTTGCTCGATGTTACCCCCTTGTCCCTGGGTATTGAGACCGCCGGCGGAGTGATGAGTGTGCTGATTAAGCGTAACACCACCATTCCCACCAAGCAGACCCAGACCTTCACCACCTATTCGGACAACCAGCCCGGTGTGCTCATCCAGGTTTATGAGGGCGAGCGTGCCATGACCAAGGACAATAATCTCTTGGGCAAATTCGAGTTGTCGGGCATTCCCCCAGCACCACGTGGTGTGCCCCAGATCGAGGTCACTTTCGATATCGATGCCAACGGTATCTTGAATGTCACCGCCTTGGAGCGTTCTACCAACAAGGAGAACAAGATCACCATCACCAACGACAAGGGTCGTCTGTCCAAGGAGGATATCGAACGCATGGTCAACGAAGCCGAGAAATACCGCAACGAGGATGAGAAACAGAAGGAAACCATTGCTGCCAAGAACGGCTTGGAGTCTTACTGCTTCAACATGAAGGCTACCCTCGATGAGGAGAATCTGAAGACCAAGATCTCGGACTCGGACCGCACCACCATTTTGGACAAGTGCAACGACACCATCAAGTGGCTGGATGCCAATCAACTGGCCGATAAGGAAGAGTATGAGCACCGTCAGAAGGAGCTCGAGGGTGTTTGCAACCCAATCATTACCAAGTTGTACCAGAGCGCTGGTGGTGCTCCCGGCGGTATGCCCGGTGCTCCCCCCGGTGCTGCTGGTCCAGGTGCCGCCCCTGGTGCCGGAGCCGGCGGTGCTGGCCCCACCATCGAGGAGGTCGACTAAATCAATCGATTACAACCGCAACCAACAACGCATTCAAAAACACATACATAAACTATCCTACATAAAATATTTTCAATTCATTATAAACACACACACTTGGATTCTAAATTAGAGACGACGACAACTGCTTTATATTAGACTCACAAACAAGAACAACTGCTAAATAATATATATTATATTATTCATAAAATTATTATATATATATATATATATAATATATCATCGATCGATCATCCAAACAAAAAAAGCCAACAAAACATACCGCAAATTAAACATTTGCTTGTATTTCAATTAACATAAATAAAAATTGTGAATTGCAAACACTCCAAAAAAATATCCAAAATTAATTGTTATTTTAGATTTGATATGGAAATTTATGGGGTATCTATGTATATGTGGACTTGATACGGATTAATATCCAGATATGGTTGATAATTGTTTAAGAATCGATGTATATATTACCATATGCTAACGTGCGAGTTCCTCACATCTATCTTTATCATTTAGTTAGTTCAACAAGTGACTAACTGGGGCCAAAACTTGTGAATGGCTTATCTTTATTATATGTGTTCCAATTACAAAGCTATCTTATCTGAGTAGGGGGGGTTGAGTACCCAGTGAAATTACAGGAGATTACTCATGGTGACTGTACTCTCCCTGTGTCTGGGTGTGGGTATCTACGCAGTTGATGAAAATAAGATAGGTTTATCAAGCAAAAATAACAAAACAAATGGTAAGCAAGAATTACTAGGAAATAGATTAACTTTTGGTTTATAAATTTAAATTTGTATTTAATCCACCCAGGCAAAATTGGCATCCTTCTCCGACTTGGGATTACCGATTACAGGCAATTCACTGTTGTTGACTCTGTACAGACCATGGCTGAAGGTCTGATCTTTAAGGGGAACGGATCGGAGACGGCGGCTGAAGACATTTCCGGTGCCCAAAAAGCTTCGATGGCGACTGCATATTCAGTTTGATGTCTCCCTCCATGGGTTCCTTTTGATGTTTGGATTGGGAATCCTTTTTACCAATCACTTGATCCAGATACAATTGCCACTGTTGCAGTTTATCCTCTGCGGCGCGTAATTGATCGATACTACGCTCATGACCGGGATTCATGCCAATGGGTTGCACACCCGACAACTCATTGAGATCCACTTTAATGGGTGCCAAGGCGGAGATGGCACGGGAAAGTCCAATTTGGGTGTGGCGTATACGATGCTCGGTTAGATCAGCTCCCAGCAGTTCTTCATGCGGATCCATGCGTATGGGTATAATCTTATTTACCACATACAGCAAAAGAAATGTCGAACAGATGCCCCAGCAGGCTAGACAGAGGGCTGATAGTGTCTGAATGCCCAGCAAGTACCAGCCACCGCCTTTGAAGAGACCACTGCGACCGTTTGTCGTGTCTAGCGGAATGGGATTGTCGGCAAAAAGACCCACTGCAATAACACCCCAAATCCCACAGACGCCATGCACAGCGCTGGCGCCCACAGGATCATCCACGCCCATGCGATCGAACAGCGGCATGGCCAGAACGCAAAATAATGAACCAATCGCACCGATTACCAAAGCTTCCCAGGCACGATATAAAAAGCAACCAGCTGTAATGGATACCAAGGAACCCAGCACGCCATTAATTAGATCCATGATGTCCATGCGTCCTTCATGACGCCAAAAGGAATAGCTGCAGAAAAGAAACATCTTAGAGAATGCAGACAAAGTTAGAGCTTATTTCTACTTACATGGAACTGATAAAACCCCCACCGAAAGATCCCATCATGGTCATGACAGCGGCTCGAGCTGCATATTGCCATTTGGCGCCACTAACTCCATAAGTGCTACCCGAATTGAAAGCCAACCAGCCCCACCACAGGACAAAGAGACCCATGCAGGCATTCACCGGATTGCCTAAGGGCAATGGATCATATCCCTCGGCATAGCGTCCCAGACGTGGACCCAGCATGGCAGCCGATGCAAAAGCCGAGGCTCCACCAATCAAATGTACTGGTCCACTTCCTGCTATATCGACCGTACCAAGATTATTAAGGAATCCATGCTCACCCCAAACCCAGCCAGCGGGTATACAATAGACAACAGTATTCAGGAACGAGAACATGCAGTAGGCCTTAAAATTGCAACGCTCCGCCATGGCCCCACTCACAATTGTTGTGGCCGTTGTGGCGAACGAAAGTTGAAATAGAAAGGCGGCAAATATTTGACCCATCAGAGCATCGCCTACAGGAGGATCGAGCAGAAAGTCTCCCAGGGCTATAAATGGATTCGATAGCGGTCCGCGGCCAAAACTCATGCCATAACCAAATAGCCAATAGGTAAAACCACCCAAAACAATATCAATCACATTTTTCATCATTATATTCACTTCGTTCTTGATAGACACACAGCCGGACTCCAGCATGCCAAAGCCCGTTTGCATTGTGAATATAATAAAGGACGAGGTCAACACCCAGTTGGTATCCTCCGTGGAGAGATCGTAGAGACCAGGTATCACATAGCTGCTATTCCGTGGAATTCCCTTTAAAGCCGTCAGATGGCTTGCCGTTGCATTATCCAATTTGGAAGTCATCCCAAGACCCGTACCGACCTAGGACTATGACTGATAACTGAAAACTGAATGGCTGCATCTACATCGAATTCCTACTATTCCAAATGACATGAATAAATTAGAAATTACCCCCGCCATTTAATTTGTGCGAAAAACAAAGTTAATCGCTGAAAAGTTCGTTCTATTATTATTTCCAACCCGCCCATGCGTGTTGTTTACGCCAAAAGTACCCTTTCACCAGGTGTCTCTTTGAACTTGACATTGTTTTGATTCGAACTGAAGTTGCATGTCTGAAAGCATTTTTGTAAATTAATGAGCTCACTTTGCATTAAATTCAATTAAATTGGCAACTAAATTGATTAGACTTTCCATTTGTCACAGAAACACGGCATTTTAAAGTACACTCAGTCAGCATTTTAGAACGGCCAAAAACTATTGAGATTTTCAGTGGTTAACTAGTTCTTAACAAAGTTAAATGGTTCAGTTGAACTAATATTAAACTTTCGCACATTCAAAACTATGTGAAAACTATAAGTCCCTAGCCTCGGGGGTTTTACGCGAATATTACTATTTTATATCTCTAACATTTTGTTATTAAAAGACAACAAACCAAAAAAATTGCAGAACGTTCTCAATAAAACTTTCTAAAACTTTCTTTCCTTGTTTGTAGTTTCTTCTTAAATATCAGTTTTTAAAAACTGCACAAATAAATCTTGCCACAATTTTAAACGATATTTAAAATTAGCAAAAAATGAGTTCATAATTTCCAGTAATTAAAAATATATGTAGATGTTCTAAAATAAGAATAAAATAAATCTTATTGAGCAATTTGATGAGAATTTATGTTTTTGGAATTGGAAAACCAATTAAGTAAACTTTATAAAGCTCTAATTTTTGAAAACTTTTGTGTCGGATAATTTCTTAAAATCACTTTTTGAAAACCCAACATCCTAGACTGCACGATACTCTAAGTATAACTCTTAAAATGTTACGTTTCTAAATATCTTAGTTTTCAATTAATTTAAAATTTAATGAAATTAATTTAATTAATGAAATTTACAAAGATTGAAGAAATAATTTAATGAAAATTGCAGCTTTGTTACAAATTGAAACAATCGGACTATTAAAAATTAGAACTAAAAAGGAAATAATATAGTCATTACATAGAAAATTTGTTGAAATCAATCAAACAACGACACGATTAAGTTAAGTTGCTATTTAGTATGTCAACTAATCCTTTTACGCGCCATTATTTCAAAAATACGTCTAGTTCCATATCTAATGTCCTGGAACTAATAAGTTCCAAATGAAAAGCTAAAAACTCGTTATTTCTGGAAACTGTGCAACACTGTTCATGGAATATCTCGTTAGACAGACTCTGACTCTCGATGTGTATTCCTGTCGAGTAGTCGTCGTCGTCGTCTTTTGGTATTGCTCGAATTTTCGTGAAAAAGAGTGGACAAAAAAATATATATATCAACGACGGAAAACTGTTGAAAAATAATTAAGAATAGAGTGATCATTTAGCATAGTGAACTGAATTGTGCAATTGGAACAACTGAAGATAAACAAGTGCAAAATGTATTTTTTGGCATTGCTGGCGTTCATTGGAAATGCCAAAGGTAAAGTGCAAAAATGGAAAAAAAAGTCAAGTGAAAAATTTGTTATATAGAGACTCACACACACACTCGCAGAGGACCTAAATTCTCAAAGCTGAGCTGAGAGAGGAAAATTGCAAAGAAGTTTTCTTAAATATATTGATTGAGAAAAATGAAAGTTTAGTTGGAAATGGGGAAAATCATTACAAGGTTTTTTCTTCACAATCAAAATCAATTTCAATTGCTTTTGGCTCCTTCGGCATAATTGGAAATATGGTCCATGGCCATACACTCACACAGAGAGAGACACACACACATATACATATATACATGTATACGGAACAGGACATGTACAGAAGAGTTCGGAATTTATGGGACACGGGGCACACGCACACAGTTTGCTCTGCGAGAGAGAGAGAGAGAAAGTTCTGCGAAAAAAGGGGGCATAACGGTATATTTTACGAAGGAAGTGGCCTGCAAAAATTTTTGCTTCATCTGTGTGTGTGTGTGTGTGTGTGTGTGTGGGCGGTTGGGTTTGTTTGTCTGTGTGAGAGGGGGTGTGTTTTTTATTTTTTCCTGCTGCTGTTGCCGCCTCTTTGGATGGGTGTGTTCGTACTGTTAGGTGGGCGTTAAGACTGAATTTGGGTGTGTGTATGTATCACTCTCTCTCACCCATACAGCAAATTTTGCTTGGTAACTCATACAACATTTCTGCATGTTGCACACACACACACACCGACAAATGGAGTGGCTTGTGTGTGCATATGTACTATATGTGTGTCTGTATTTGTTTTTAATTTGAATTTCCTTCATTTTTTTTTTTTGCTGTTTAGCATTTAAATGATGTTGAAAATTTTATGCGTTTGCGTTTAATTTTCATTCAAAGTGATAAATATAAATATACATACATATGTATGTATGTGAGGGGTCGTGTGTGTATGTGTGTGTGTGTGAGTAAGGGTTGGAGGCTGTTTTTCTAGCACCTGCTGCACTTTGTTAGTCATATTTGTATGTGTGTGTGGGTGTGAGAATGAAACTGTTAAACTTAAATCAGCAGGACGAAAGTTGGTCAAGTGTGTCAAAATAAAGAATCGAGAGCAGGCAGCAGGGCAAAATCGTACATACATACAAATACATATATTTGTATTTTGGCCTCTACTTGTGTCTTGTGGTTAGCCATTTTAAAACGTTTCACTTTTAGTTGATTAACAATTCCTTCTATTTTTATGAAATTGGGGCAGATAGAAATTGCATTGTTATCCAATAGACTTACTGGCTCTGAAAAGTATGCTTCATATTTCAATTTTAGATTTCATTGAGAATCCTTTAAGCAATAAATAGCTCTGAGAATTGTGCTCGAATGTGAAAATCTATTTCAGTAAAGTAAAATAATAGGCCTCACATATTTATAGAGTAGAACATTAGTAATAATCTTACTTGTTTGAAAAAGTTATGCCACAAAAAGCTTGTTGTTTCTTAAGACTAATCGTACAAGTATTTGAATCAAGTTCTTTTTAGTTGATGGATATCAGAAATAGTTGACTAAAAGTTAATAAAATAAGAGGAGCATAATCTAAGCCAGTAAAATCTTGGTTGAGAGCCAAATCCATTCAACTTAAAGACTTTAAAGAATCTAATGGAGATATAAAATAGTCAACAAAGATGTTTACTATCCTGTTTGGTGGAAACAATAATTGTACATTTTGTTTGCAGATGGAAATGCAGTCAGCTCTAGCCTTATACCCGGCGGACATTGCCGGGATTACAATGGCAAGCTTTACGAGACGGGCATGCATTATATGCCCGGACCGGATTCGTGCCGTTTGTGCATTTGTGACAGCGGTTTGCCCAAGGCATGCAAAATGGTACTTTGCGAGGCATTTAGCAAATGCAAATCCTTTCAAACTGTGGGCAGTGGCAACAATTGCTGTGAGGTGATCTGCTTGGATGATCAATTCAGCGATGGGAGTACAGATTTTGGCATTTGACTGGTGGCCAGTGGCATAACAGCCACATTGTCGCTCTCATTGCTCTTCTTTCTGGTCAATCGCTTGAGGCAACGCAAGATGCGGGCTAGGGAGAATCGCCAAAATGCCGAAGATCAACGCAGCATTGTGGGAAGCATTGGGTAAGTGGTTAAATTGATTAAAGACTGACTTGTTTCAATATTTTACTTGACCAATTCGTTATCCTTTTAGTTACATTGCCGGCAATATGGGCTATATGGAGGGCAATCTGAGTGCCATAGATTATTCATATGGCGGAGCAGCCACCCATTATCCATTGTGGAAACCGCATTTTCCCCGTGGCGAAGCCCCACCACCGTATGAGGAAGCTGTTGCCATATCCCAGGCCGAGGCATTGAGTGCCCAGTGTACCGTAAGCATTCCTGCGGGCAGTTCCCAACGCGGCATCGTAATGGCCACCCAACAACAGGTTCAACAGCATCAGCAGACAGTGCAGCTACAACAGGTCCAGGCCCATCAGCAACATCTGCAGCAGCACCAGCACACATTGCAGTTGCATACCCAACCGCAGCAACATCATCCACCTTACACCCAGCAATTGGTGCCCGTCGCGCAGCATCCCCAGCCGCAAGCACAATCCCATCAACTGCAACACCATCATGCTCAGATGGCTGCCGCTGCGGCAGTGGCTGCTGGTTCTGCGGCTCCACCGGCCACAGCAACTGCTGTCTCGGTGTTGCCACAGACAAATCAGTATACCCAAAGTACCACAAATTTAATTAACATCAATATAAATAGTGGTGGAGTGACAACCATTGCTACGGGAGAGAATCATCAGCCACCGTATAGTTTACAGAGTAGCGACGAGCCTTCTCAATCATCGCTTTGCCTGCAGACATTGCCCAAGCCACAGCCACAGGCAACACAACTTCCCTCGGCCGAATGTAGCTATAAGAATTGCCATTTAAATATCAGTGCAAGTGTCACGGCAGGATCGGCACATATGGCACACACTGGCCGAAGAACAACAGCGACAGCAACATCCACGCCTCGTGGCTCACAGGAGCTACTTAATCAATTTCCCCAGCAGCAGCATCAACAGCAACAACAACAGCAATATCTTACCGTGGCCGATGTGGAAATCAATGCCAGTTCAAGTGCGGCAAGTTTTCATACTCTGCCAGTATCGTCGGGAGAGCTAATTGCCACGCCTACTCATACACAAAACCAACTGCTTCAACAACAACAACACCAGCAGCAGCAAATAATGCCCGCCATAGAAATATTACAACCATTGGAAATTGCAACGATAACATCGCCAACGACAACGTCTATGACGGATTCAGTTACTCAGACCAGACAACAACAACAGCAGACGCAGCAACAACAACAATTGGCAACGGGTTCCAAGACGCCTTCAAGTTCGCGACGTTATCATCGCACGATTCCACGTTACTTTGCCTTGGCCGATCCCCTGCAAGTGCAATTGAAACCCAAGTCCAGTAGCTCCAATGCAAGTTCCAGCACGGATGTGGCCAAGGTAAACAATGGCACAGTAACGACAAGCAAAAAACCCATGTGCCAATGCCCGATTCAACATGTGCCCATGTCATATATGGGCAGTAATGTCCATGCCAATGCAAATGCTAATGCCTTTAAATTGTTCACCTCCTCTGCCTCCTCCACCTCGAGTCCCACGTGTTCGCTATCGCCAGCTGGCGGGGTGCGACACGCTGCCACCTTGGCGTACGGTCAGCGAGCCAAATCGTCAACGAATTTGCAACTGCAGCAGGAACTCATTCCGGTTAGTGGGGCCACATTGAAGCGTCTTAGTTGTGCGCATGAGTCCATGAAAATTGCCACCATTTCAAAACAGGTGGGCGATGATCATCACACCCATGCGGCATCGGTCAGTTCGGTATCGAGTGGCGGTGTCAATGTGTCGGCAATTATTCCACCGCCCCCACTGCAGCATGCCGAAGAGGTGTCGGCGCCACCCATTGTCTTGGGGCGTGTCCAGAAGCGTTCATCATCGAGTTCGACCACAGATCGCGGACGCAGCAGCAGCGGCGGACGCAGTGCATCGTCGTCGGGGGCAGGGGGCAATAATTCTGGAGCCGATAGTCTCTCCACTGCCTATTTGAATCGAAAGGTGAGTTCGAAATGTAAGTAATCCTAGAATTGCCAAAACAAAAACAAACACACACGGCTAGACGGGGAATGAAATTAAAAAGAAAGAAAGCGATCGTCTCTTTCTCCCTCAATTGGTTGAAACTACCTGCCATCTAGGACCTAACTGAAGAAAGACTGTCATTCCTAAATCTATATCCAATACAAAATTATATTGCACAACAATTTCATTCCTCGATCCTCGAAGGGAATATTTCAAAATGTGAATCTTTTATGATCTCTCCTTCAGGTTGATGCCTACTTGAGTTTGACACAGAAACAGCAGCAACATTTCTATAACCAGCAGCAGCAACAGCAACAAAAGCAACATCAGCAGCAACAACAACAACAAATCGATCAAAGCAATCCAACTTTACCACCGAAACTCTACAAAAGCCTAACGAATTTAAAATCAGCCACTGGACCAAGTACTAGCAACAACAGTTCAGTGTCCACAATCTATACGTTAAGCAAACCATCATCCTCAACGTCGTCAGCATCATCGTCGACAACAGGAGCAGCAACAACCACAACGAGTGGTAGCGGTCAACGTAAGGAGCAACCGACACCAACATTAACACTGCCACCAACAAGTCCTGCAGCTGCCTCAGAGAAACTAACAAGTGGCAAAATCAATTCGAGCACGTTCTACCCATTGGCCAATCATGTGACCTATACCCTGCCCAAGCACATCAGTGGCAAGGTATCGCTAAATAGCACCATCAACAGTGTGGTCAGTAAAGTGCCCTCAGTCATTAGTATACCACCCATGGAGAATAACAATGGTCCCGTCGGAGGAGCTGCAACCACCAGCAGCAGCCTTAGTAAGAGCACAACACTGCCAAAGATTTTGAGAGTGAAGCGTGACACAACGCCAGCAAATCCATCATCGAATAATAGCAATGAGAAATCTGGTTTGGCCATTTCCCACTGTCAGATGCCAAGCTATCCACTGAGTACACTGAAAACAGCAACTACAAGTGCTGCTGCTGGCAATGGCCGTTCGCCTTCGAAGCAACTGCCAGTGTGCACCACATCGAAGAATTGCCTTAATCCCAAGGAGCATTTCTTGCCCAACGACACCAGTCTGGATGATGATTACCTGAGCGAATGCGAGAATTGTAAGATAGCCCAGAGTGCCAAGTATTATCTAGATGCCGAGCTAAGTGGTGGGGCTGGCGTCAATTCGTCCTCGCCGCATGAGACAATGACACTGCAACGCAAATCACTGGAGGAGACCAAGGAGGAGCCTCATGATAGCTACTATCGTAGCTCCCATACGCTGCCCAGTAATGCCAAGAAGCATGGGTAAGTAATAAGTCATAATAAGTAAGCATTTTTGAGAAAATGTTACTAAATTTTTTTTTTTTTTTTTTTTTTTTTTTTTTTTTTTTTTTTTTTTTTTTTTTTTTTTTTTTTTTTTTTTTTTTTTTTTTTTTTTTTTTTTTTTTTTTTTTTTTTTTTTTTTTTTTTTTTTTTTTTTTTTTTTTTTTTTTTTTTTTTTTTTTTTTTTTTTTTTTTTTTTTTTTTTTTTTTTTTTTTTTTTTTTTTTTTTTTAATTTTTTTTTTTTTTTTTTTTTTTTCTTTTTTATTTTTTTTTTTTTTTTTTTTTTTTTTTTTTTATTTTTTTTTTTTAAATTTTTTTTTTTATTTTTTTTTACCTAAAATTTTTATTTTTTTTCTTTCAATCAAAAATATATATTATATTATAAAATTTCGTTTCTTTATCATAATGAACATTTTCTTTATCTATCGATTATTTCATATGTAAAACCAGACCGAATAAGAATAACAATCGTGAAGCCTGGCAATTCTCGACAATTCCTGCAGCCAGCTCTTCAGACGAGGATGTTAACGAATGAGATTTAAGCCATTTTCTTTAAGATGCCCACCTCCCCCACTCCGACGCAGAGCCGGGAAAACGGAACGAAACAAATTCCAAACACCAAAAAACCAAGAGCATCCTAAAGAAAATGTAGGCTTTCGAAAATATTAGAATCGCAATGAAACTGTAAAAATCCAATCCAATCCAAACTAATTAAGAAAAAACTAATTGATAAACTATCAAAAATTTCGTATAAACTATAAATTCTATGAATATGTAAATGTAAGTAGGAGAATATCTAATAATTATTATTATTTGATGGCATGTAAATTTTCGCGTGTTTATTATGCACATGTATATTTGTTTGTATGTATGTAATTGTAATTCAAAGAGAAAGAGGAGAAAGTGATCAATGTACCATATAATATATAGATATACAGAGATATCTGTAATTATTTACTACTAATATGTCTTTTGCCAAACAAACAAAAACCAAAGAAACCAAAAAACCAAACCTTAATTGTCAATAATTGTATATTATATAACTGTCTATATGTAATATGAATATTTGCTAGGCTCACAATTAGTTAGCATGTCAACCACAAGGTGACGACATGCTTATGACACAATCCTCTGCTCCAACCATAAATATAATATGGCACTAGAATATAAAGAATATATTTATATTTACCAGATATATAGAAGTCACACGTGAAATTCTTTAAATGTAATTTTGTATTTTCTTCCCCCTCCCTCCACACACGAGAGAAATCAGTTTAGGTATAAGAATTGATAAATGGATATAAGGATATATGTGTTATTAGATGGTTTCCTGATTGAAGATCCTTCGCTAAAATTCTTCCCTAGCGAAATTGAATGCAATCCAAAAACTAGTTACAGAAACTAAACCAAATATCTCATTGTATATGTAGGTTGAAAAAGAAAAACAAAACAAAATAATTAAATGCCATTCAATAAATGTAATAATATTTGAGTTCGATTCTAAAAACTACGTAGTTATGATAAGCAAATAAAAATATTAAGCCAAAACAATGAGTAAAGTTTACGAAACTAGTCAAAAGCTTCAAAACATATAAAATTATAAATAAAAAAAATAAAAAAAAAAAAATAAAGCCAAAGATATAGTTGTATAATAGACAGATAACTAATATTTTTCTTCTTTATTTTTTATTTGCCTCCTTTGCTGATAAGTCTCTGAAGAAAATGATAATTTTATCTTTAATTTACATATAACATTTGCTGAGTTCTTCAGTTCAGCCCTTGGTTGTAAACGATCTCAGACGATATTCGGTCTGAAGTAAATGATATAAACTGAATTGTGTTCAACTACAAAAAACAAAAAGAGATGCTCAAATCGAAATACTCTACGTATAAGTCAAATCGTACAATATATATAGAAAAATCTAAGAATTATTATTATATACTTTTCATTCTTCAACGAAAGTCTCGATTTTGCTCAAAGCGTGTACTGATCACAACGCAAAATATATTTAAACAGCAACAGAACAACAACAAAAAAAAAAGTATTAAACAATTTACTTAATAGTATTACATAAAATTTCAAATTTCGTTTCCAAAAACTATTTCTGAATAGAACAACAAACATATGTAAAATTCATGGCTAAGGTACGAATTTTTATTAATTAAGCTATTTAATAATAAAACAAATTGCAACAAAACCAAAAAAAATAAAATAAAACACAAAACCAAAAACCATACATAATTAGTAATTAGCAAGTTTACAATTACAATTAGTGTGCGATAGTTACAAATACATAACAAAAAACTAAAGAAATTAAAAAAAATGAAGAACTAAACTAACAACAAAAACGATTCAAAAATGTTTCCAAATTATTTCAAACGCATACCAAAACCAACTCGTTGTCGTCGATGTCTTGAGATCATGTTTAAAAAAAAAAAGGAAAAATAAAACAAAAACAAAAAACACCCCCCCATAATTAACAAATATTACGAGTATCAATGTGTTATTGCAATTTAAAAACAACAAAAATGAAAACGAAAGAAAAACAAAAAATCTGTATTGTAACTAAAATATTTAAATTTACTGAACTAAACCGAGTAAAAAACCAAAATAAATTGGTCTATAATGAAGCATTCAATGTGTCCCAGTTTTTAGTTTCAGTTTGTTGGCGGCAATCGAAGTCGATGGATGCAAAAGTGTTATCTTTAAAACTAAATTCTTAACCATCTGGGGTTTGCTATTTTCCATATAGTAGATATAGAAACAGACGTTTTTATCATCTAAAAAAAAAAACAGATTTTTCTATATAGTATACTCATCCATTTCCTTTGAATCCTCTCTTTAGCATAGTAAAAACAAAAACATTTGGTTTTAGTTTTAATTGTAAAAATGCATACCATTTTTTACTTCGTTTTGTTTCTTTTCTTTTTGTATTTAAATCATAAAAACAATTTTACGATATATCAGAGTTGATTTTTGTTTGTTTGTTTTTCTATATAATTATTATGGTAAACCTATTAGTTTCTCGTAGTGCCTGGATTTCTCTTTTTAATGAGCATAACATTTACGAGCGAAAAAGAACCTTTAGTTTTCGGTCTTTTCGTCTCCTATTTTATATATATATATATAAATTATATATATACAAAATTGTTGTATAAATTAAGTTATGTACGATTTGTTATTTTTTTTGTATGTTTTTGTTTTTGTAATTTTTGCATTCAGTAACACGGACAAAGACGCAGGCAAAATGGAGAGGGATTAAAAGAAGACAATGTGAATGAACTAGCAGGAGGTTGGAGAAGGGCGGGCGACCAAACGTCCAAGGCCGTTTGTAAATGGTGTTGCCACAAAATTCTACTTCTTCGCTGGCTGACTATCCAAAACGGGTGTGATTGTCTTACCGCCAAAGATCTGACCCCAACCGATCAAACTGAAAGAGAGAGAATAGTAGTTTACATGGAGAATTCTCTCACAGTGTTTTTTACTTACCGCCAATGATTCTCTACACGTCTGCTGAGGGCAATCTTCTCTCCCTTCTCTGTGCACACGGGCGTTGTGAGCACAATCTTAGCCAAATCGCCCTTTGTGGCCGAAATACGACCGCCAGTGCTGAGCGATCCAATGTTAACCAACAAAATTTCATTACGCTGGAGTTTCTCAACGCGCGCTCCCTTCTTGTCACCGTCCGTGCGTACGCCGAGCAGACGACGCAGCAGATAATAGGAAATTTCCAATTCAATGTAAATGTCGGGTAAATTTCCAACGGCTCCCAAGACTTGACCCACTAGACGATCAGCCCTGCACAAGGTGGGATCAATTTTTGTGCCCACACCAATGAGACCACCGGGCACAGCATACTGCAGTTCATTTTGTTCAGCAAAGAGCGATACAATGCGCGAGAAGATTGGTCGACAGGTGATATTGCCATCACTGTCTTTGGTGACCACACCGGGACGCACTTCGATCTCCTGGCCCACTTTGAGAACACCGCTCAATATGGAACCACCGGCCACACCACCCTTCAGATCCTGAACCTCACAGCCGGGCTTGTTCACATCAAATGATCGGATAACAATCAGACGAGGCGGCGCATTAAAGTCCCGCTGCGGCACAGGAATCTTATTCACAATATACTCGCACAGCACATCAATATTGTATTTTAGCTGAGCTGAAATGGGTATAATCGGTGCTCCCTCGGCCACTGTTCCCTGGACAAATTTGGTGATCTCCTCATATTGTTCCTTCGCTTGACTCTCCTTGACCAAATCGATTTTGTTTTGCAAAATCAAGATCTGTTTGAGTTTCATAATCTCAATGGCAGCCAAATGCTCAGAGGTTTGTGGTTGTGGACAGGATTCGTTACCTTTTATCATACAAAATATAATTAATACACGTTTAAAGGAAAAAATAAATGATCTTATTACCTGCAATAAGTAGGAGAGCGGCATCCATAACAGCGGCACCGTTCAACATAGTGGCCATGAGAATGTCGTGACCAGGGCAATCTACAAAACTGACATGGCGGACCAATCGAAAACGTCCAGAGCAGGCGGGCCGGGCACAGGGCATGCTATCATCCTTGCTAGAACCATCGGATACAAAGCTAGCCGGACGCGGGCACTTGGGATTATCGCACTTATAAATTTTGGCATTCGCATAACCTGAAAGAAGAGTTCAAGATCTTGGAATAATCGCGAAATGACAAAATAGTGACCATATACGATTCCTTTTCAATTCTATTGAATCTAAACTCCTTCCAATCTAAATACATTGCTTCTAACTTTTGTGGTCTTGAACTCAAAGGTCTAAGATATTTTACCCCACAAATTAACAAAGTTCCCAAGCTCCTTCTTTAAATAAATCTCCTTGTACTTTTCAAGTTCTTTTTTGAATTGAATATATTCATATTTTTTGTGATGTTTAATATTTTTGTTGTAGTGCCTAATTTATTGCCGATTTTATTGTTGAAATGTTTATAATACTTTAATGCTTATCTAACAAGTCATACAATAGCAAAAGGAGCAATTTTATATATAGGTATAATAATTAGAATATTGATAATACAGGAAATAAAACGTATAGGTATATATAACGTCAGGCTGACGATGAATAACTTCATCGAGTGTTGGCCATTTGGGTGTTGCATTTTCTGGCAGTGCAATAAAATGTAGTAAGCAAATATTTAAAAGTAAATTACAAAACAATCAAAGTCAATTATTTAAACATAATGAAATTAAAAAAAAAAAAAAAAGTAATAATAAGGAAATTTTTAATTTGAAACTTAAAACAAAACCTTTCGACAATTGTCAGCGCCACAACGGCATTCGACACGCGCGGCTGTCGATAGGTTCTCATAGGGAATATCTTCATTGTCCGCACGAATATAGTCAAAGCTGAGTTCCTCGCCAGCCTTGATGGGTCGCAGTGTGAAGAAAACCAAACGTGGCAGGGCAACATTCAAGTGCTCGACCCAGCAGGGGAATACGGCCAAATTGGGATCACACGAATGATTGATAAAGTGCGAAATGTTGCCATAATTAGCCGCATCGATGGTAAACTCGCTCTCCTGGGCCACATTGTAATCCAAATCGAAGAGATATGTGCGACCGCGATCGTCGTAGATCTTTCCCCTTTCGTTGGCCTCATCACTGGTTATAATTTCGCCAATATATTCGCAGATAAATTCACCTTTGCGCAATGCATGTGGAGTACGTACACCCCAGCCACTGCCGTTGCTGGTCTTGAAGAGAACCAATTCGTGTTTGCGTCCGTGTTGGATAAGTCGATTCGAGCATGACGAGTCGCAGGAACAACGACTGTTGCACTCAAATATGGCATGTCCAGGTTGCAGGCGCAATCGTTTTGTGGTCCGATCGTAGGCAAATAGTTCACCCGCCAAGCGGGCGCAGCAGCGACTAGACGGAGTACACTCTGCTGCCTCTTCTGACCCATCATCTTGGCATTTGCAACCCAAGATTCCACTTTCCTGGTTTGGTATGTTTGCACACAAAATGTTATTCTTTATGTAGTTAAAACTCGAATCAATAGTATCAAGATCTACATTATTTTCTACACGAATCGGTGGCGATGGTTCCTCCACTTTATTTATGCGCTCCTCAAACTTGGCCAACTCAATCAGTTGCTGGCATCTTTGTCTATGAGAGTCCTTTAATCGCATCAATGATAGAGCTCTTTCGGTTATGCGTGTACGTTCCACAAGGCTACGACTACCCGATGCCCGATATTGAGCCAGCAATATAAGATCCAATTGAAGTTTCATTGGTTCAAATCCATCTATTTGCCTTATGGTGAAATTCTCCTTATTTTCTAGTGTTTTCGACTGCTCCTGTAATTCCTCCAATACTTGAGAAACATACTTTTCATATAATTTCAATTTGGTTTCCACAAATTCGTCCAAAGCCTTACAATTGGCCAGATTATCCAAAGATTCCCAGGTGTTGCTACTCGTGTCATAGCCCAACCATTTCACATAGAAAACGGGTTCATATCGCTTCACTTCTACCGATTCAATGTACTCCACGATGTATTCGCCCTTGGGTGGCTTCTGTTTTGGAACTACCAGGCCAACATTGTCTTTAGCTCGCTTGGCCGATGGTGGAGGTGTTGACGTTGACTCTATTTTGCTGCGCCGTCTCTTCAGTGATTTAGATTGCCGATGTTGTTCCTGCTGATCATCGGAGCCCAATACGCTGCCATAGCCACTGCTACATGGACTTGTAGAGCTCTGACTCCGACTGCGACGATCTCGTAATCTGTCCAATTCCACCAATTCCAAAAGGCGCATGCTCCTCCTTGTCTTTGTTTTAAAGTCCGCATATCTCTCTCGCTGCTTAATCTCATAGATTTCTCGCTGCTGTTTAGATAGCAAAAGTTTTTGGATTTTCTTTTCGCTTAAGCGTTCTGCAAATGATATTCGTTTTTTGTTTTGATTTTTGTTTTGTTTCGTTTTGGGTCGAGCACAATACAAAATAAAAGAAGAAGAAAAAATTTGGCAATTAATTAAATTGCTGGATTATCGAACACAACAAAAAAAGGATTGAGGATTGACTACATAAGTGTACACAGAAAGACAGAGAGCGAGAGAGACAGAGAGGGAGTGAAAGTAAAGGCAAAGTCTTCTACTTTCTACTTCTGGCGACGACACAGTCAGGAGGAAAGTCGGTGGGAGAAGGAGGAACAAATCCAGCAATTTAATAGAAAAAATCAAATTTAAGACCATTAAACAGAACGCTTAAACTCATTTTTGTCCAAAAAAAAAAGCAACAGCAGCAAGGCTTAAGACTACACATGAAGACGGGGTAGTACAGTCAATAAATAGTTAGCGAGAGAGACAGGATGTGGATTACCCGATGTGCCGTCGTCAAACAAAAAAAAAAAATTACATGTTGATGATAGCCCCCCAAGGTGTCTTGGCGGTTTTTTTTTAGTTCTTTGAGAATCAGTGAGAGATTCCGTCTTATATTCGCAATGTAGAAACTTTTGAAACCCACCTGATAAACAATCGGATGGCAAAACTCTATTGTAAGACCTTTACCTAATGATTGCGTTCTACTACAGACTTCTAGCTAAATACCTCCGTTTAAACCTATCCGTTAATAGTTTTACTTAAACATGCTTAGGTTCTAAACTACACTTAGTTAAGGATATGTTGTAATGCCCTGCTGGATTATTTGTCCACCACTCACCGAGTTTAATCGTAATGTTGCGTTCCAATTCATTTTTGAAACGAACGGTCTGGACGCCAGAAATGGCTTTAACCACCGTGGATTTACCGTGGGCTACATGACCAATTGTTCCAATGTTGATAGTGGCCTGACGGGAGATGACCTCAGGCGAGAGAGGTGTAAGATTGCTAATTTCCTGGAAAAAAAAAATAAACATTTATTAAGCATTAGAAGAAAAAAAAAAACTCCACCTCCTTGCAAATCTAGGGGTGTGTGAGTGTACGGGGTGTGCGTCTGTGTGTGTCAATAAAAAGCCGTACATATTTGAGGTTAGAGACGACAATGACATTGCATCAGCCTCTCAGAGGCAGCAACAGATGAGCCGTTCGCATAAATGGCATTTCCAAATGATTTTAAAATTTCCATTCATATTGACGGCATATGTTTCGGGCAACAAAAAAAAAACCAAAACATCTTGTAATTTAAACAGACTGCCAAACGCCACGTGCTGATTTTTTTAACTTTTCTGCACCACCCCGCAAAGAGTTAACAAGCTAAAGATTCACAAACAATTAATTGTTGCCATTTATGGGCACATTTCTGTGTTGTTTGCAATTTTGGTACTTTTTTCTAAAGTTTCAGTCGACAATTAGTGTCAGGGCGTCCCCGCATCCCGCTGTTTTTCTAGGAAGCGGCACAATTTTTTTTTGAGGACGCGTACACTTTCCCACACACACTTACACATATATACACACACACGCACAAAGGCAAGCAGCACACGAGAATGATGCACGCTCAGTTTTTGGGTGTACTTTTCATGAATTGATAACTTACCAAATTGCTAAGATCCTGCTTTTGCAAATTTGTATTCACACTGACTTGAGTTTCAGCCGTGGCCATGTTTTCAACGTTGTTTATAAACTGCCTTCTTAATATAAAAAATTACAAAACGAAAAGCCAGCTCGCTCTTAAACCCTCGACGGCATCAAAAAAAAGAGCTAAACAGTGTGACTGTTTGCGGTAACTGGTAAAAATCTCAAATTGTGTTGAAAATGCGCTTAACAGCGCAGAGCCGGTTAACATTTCTGTTAGAGATGGCAATGTTAAATGGAACCACCTCAATATAAATATCTGTAAATATAGGGTGGCGCCAAATTAATGTGTTATAGATTTTTGTTTTGGTTTTTATAATTTTTATCTTGTAAATAATTAATTATGATTAAGTAATCAAAACTGTAAAAACTAAACTATAGGAAATTAACCTGTAGATTCAACGTAAATCATACACACTTTTTTATAAATCCTATCATTTGAAACTATGTAGTTCCGAACTAGTGACTAACCGTTTTGCGTAAAAATAGTTTCATTTGGACATCGACGGTCACACTGAAAGTCATAGAAATACCAGAAAGAGACAGATTTGCGCGTCCATTAGAAAAACAACAAAACGAAGAAACAAAAAAAAAACAAACTCGTAATCCCCAACAAATTACGCAAAAAGTAAAAATGGATAGGCCCTTCAGTGGAGCGGCTGTTGGAGCTCAGCCAAGAAATAATGCAGATACAGACGAACTATTGGACCCGGTGCTTTTTTCAAACTCTACCAGCGGCTATAAATTGAAAACTGTGCCTGCATTTAGGTAAAGTCATTGTTATGGTACGATCAACATCTATCAGAATTACCGGTCATGAGTCACATGAGAAGGGTGCCAAGCTGATATCATCAAGAGCTCATTTCAAATCAAAATAATCACTTGTTAAATCTGTATATAATATATATTTGATTATGTATGTACATATGTATTTTATAGCCTCCATTTGTTCATCTCGACTGCAATTTCCGCTGTGGGCGTTGGACTGGCTGTTCTCATGCCAGAGGATAAGCGATGCGATGCTTATTTCATAATGCTCTATCTTCGCGCCACCTTTTGGGTGATTACATATGTAAGTAATAAACACCATCGACCTGCCTCAATACTCTTAATTATCATTTTCCATTTTGTAGATCTTTGACCACTTTGTCAAGAAGCAGCATGATAATCTTCGTCTCAGTGGTTTCCATGACTTTCACCGTGAAACGAATATGCAAAAGGGCATTCCCCTGCAACTGGTTTCGCTGTGGAACTCTATGTTGTTGGCTGTTCAAGCTTTGATTCATCATTACTATGGCACTGATTTCTATACACACTGTGCAGCTGGTTGGTTATCGCCTGTGAGCTATGTGACAGCTTTTACCATATCCGAGAATATTGTTCTAGCTGCCACTCATGGTTGCTACATAGGTGAGTGGCAGAAGGAGTATACTATATGTATACAGACCAATCTAATGAATAATCTGTTGAATATCTATCAAAACTACTTCAATTTACATCTAATCATTTACATCTTACTCTTTAGACAAAGTACGCAAATTCAACAAGGCAAAATTGGCACCTGATGTTCTACGGGGCTCGGATCGTGCCGCTGGTTCTTTGGGTCTCATGCAACCGGGAAATACTGCCGAATTACTGGAAAAGCAAGCCGATCTCATAAGCTATCTGCGCGATCATACACACAAATTGAATCAAAGATTGCATCAAATGCAAACCTCTGTGCGTTCGACAAGAATACCAGAAATTCATTAAAAAAAAAAAAAACGAAATACTTGCAAAACGTATTAATATATTATTATTCTCTTTTTATTTATACCAACGAAGAAATGTTCTTCAACTCAAAATCAATTGCTAATACAATTCATTATTCATTTTAAAGAAAGATGTGTAAATACAATGTTTACAATCAAAGAAAAGTAATTGGTGTAAACTTCAATCCTGTATACGTTGATTGTGACAAACGTAAAAATGTTAATCAAATATTAAATCAAAAACTGTATCTATTAATGCTCTGTGTTAATCATTTGCTGTGGAATTTCCAGGACGACCAAAGATTTATCTTTTGAAGAAGTAACAACCTAAAAAAATACAAAACAATAGTGAATGGTCGGTCTAAAAAATATGCAATCCATCTTACTTTATCGCCAGCAATTGCCAAGGCTAAAACCATACGTCCGGCGCCTTCAAAACGTCCCATTTGATTGCATCCAAGCTTATCCAACACATAGATATATCCATCATAGCAGCCCACCAATAGATATTGTTCACCATAAGCTACCATGGAGACAGCGCCATTGCCACAGCTCACTTTGTCAACCAAATTGCCGCTCTGATAAGAGGTCAGAGATAACTTATTAGAATATGTTTTACCACACTTTCGGCTAATTATTTGCCTACCGCAAAGTCAAACTTGTAGATCTCATTCTTCTGCGTGCCACAATAAACATGGCCATCATTTAAGAGTAAACTGTAAACATTTAGATCGTTGGGCAGGGTGAGACGCCGCAATAAGAGTCCAGTGGTCGCATCATGCATATACACAAAGTTTCCCTTGCAACCAAGGATAACGATCTTACGTGGTCCTTCTTTAGTTGCTTTGACAGCTATTATGGATTGTCCAGTCGAAAGTAAAGGCGATTCCATGACTTTGTTGGTCTGCAAAAATAATATACAAAAAAAATTAATTAAATAAATTGTCAAAAAAAAATGTACAAGTCCTTGGAGATGCGGGGCATCGATCCCCGTACCTCTCACATGCTAAGCGAGCGCTCTACCATCTGAGCTACATCCCCGTGATGATTTGCTGTGATTTCTTGGCCCTTACAAAGTTTGGTAAACGGTCAACCAACTCTTGGTCAAAATGTGCTTGGCATAGTAATTTTTTGTCATTTGTATTTTAAAGAAATGCATTGTCATGACTGATGTGTGTATGTACATATGTTTGGTTTGTTTATATCTACACTTTACCTATTGCGGGGAGAGCAACGAACCAATTTGAGGTGTCTTATAAATAGATTTTCCATTTATTTGTTACGAACAAACTATTTATAATACTTTTAAGCATATCTCCACATTTTATAGAGATAGCATAAAAGGCAAGCAAGACAGTGGGGCAGAAGCGAAATCATATGAAATAATATATTGTTTGGTTTATATGAACTTGTAGACGTTTTCGACGATTTGTCTGCGAAAATCGAAACTGATATACATCCAAAAATAACTAATTCCATAATTTTTTTGTTCTCGAGCTCGAAAGCTAACGCAGGCGGCGTTTCTCCCGTAATACTCGAGAGATAGTTACTAGTTCGAAATAAAGGAAAGTACCCCTTAAAATTCTTACATAAATGTATTCAACTCAAAACGTTTTTGACTTGTGATTAGAATTAATTCAAATCAATAGTTAACACCGTTTAATCATTATATTTGAGAGCTAAAATCGCGGCTACGTCCATGGCAATGACGTTTTTAAGAGGTTCTGAAAAAAGTTTAATTGATAAGATAAGAAATTAAAAAAGATTACATTTTTTTTGTTTAAAAAACGAAATAAAAACTAAACAACCTAATAACTGGCAACAAATCTACTTAAATGAAAACAATTTTCTGATTCTTCAGTACTAATCTTTGCCCTAAAAGTATGCTATGCCTTTTTAAATTTGAGTCTTAAATGAATATGCAAGTTTTACATAAACATAAATTAGTAGTGGAAAACTAATGAAAAGTTAATACTAAACAAAGAACGTAAAATATTAGAAATTGCAGAAAATTAAAATTTTGTGCTGGTAAAGTGAAAGAAAATACAAACAAAAGCTGCCATTAGGCAGGGGGTGGGGGGCTTCTGCATTGATAAATATGCACAAGCCCTTATCCCTAGGCAGTCCTGACAGCCACCCGATCATCCACAAGAGTGGAGGGAGTATATCTTTATATAGCGTCACTATTGCTTTTTGTGTGTGTGTTTTTGTGTAGGAGGCAAAGATGGCGTCATGGACGATTCAAAATAATACAAACAAAGTGCAGTGGGAGGCGCAATCTTTTGCTTATTCAGTGGTTGCAACAACTAACTAACCTGCCACACCCACCCAAAACCGCCACCCACCCACTGTATGCAATGCTACAGAGAAGAAGAAAATCAACAGCAATGAAAAAGAGTTACACGTCCCATACACACAGACACAAACATACATAAACACGAATACACATAACGGTATAAACAACCAACCCGCTGAAGGCCCAAGCAACCAATGAGAAAACGGTACATACACATAAGCGTCATTTTCCAAGAGACACAACACAACAAAACAGGAGCCAACCAGCAAGAAACAACAACACCATCAGCAATAGCAACAGGCACACAGAGGCACAGGATACGAAGACAATTCCAATTGCAACGCCTTGGAACGACCGAAACAACGAAAGAGCGATAGAGAGAGAAATGACGAGTTTCGGAGAGAGAGAGAGAAAGTTCCTCTGTGTGGGAGTGTGAAAGAAGCATAGAGAGCAATAGCTAAATAGAGAGAAAGAAAGAGAGAGAGTATGGGTAGTTGTATTTTATTTAAAATTGTTTTGAGTAAATAGCATATAAACATTTTATTTGCTAGTGCCAAAAAACTAACGAATGGCGTAGCGCAAGGAAAAACCAACACACACACACATTGCCGGTTTTTCTAACGGTAAACTATTATTGCAACAGCAATGCACTAGTGCAGAGGGACATGCGCAAACCCGAGAAACACTTCGTATCCTTGCAGAGCAAAAACGAGAGAGTGAGAAAGAGCAGAGGACGAGGCAAAACGAAAGCAAGAGAGAGGGAGTAAGGCTGCGTCGGCAAAATATACCGTTAACTAAACAAGGCGCACATAAAAACTTAAATAAACAACAATAGAGGAACCTAGCAAGAGAACCAGACCAGCGAAGAGCAAGTGAGTCAGAGATATGTACATGAACGAAACGACCAAGAGACAGAGATGGAGGTAGCTGCACTTTGTTAGTGTTTGTTGCAACTACTACTAACCTAACCTCCACCCGCCCATAGACAAGCTTGTGCTTGCTCTCTATGTAGTTTTCGGCCAAACAACGTGCAGCAAACATCTACAAAATAAAACACAAAATAAAATATCAAGCAATAGCAGCAAAGCAGCTCTAAAACTGCAATAACGCCTTCCACTTCACTCCTATGTATCAACATAAATATATAAAAGACTATATAGCATGGCTACGCCCCAATCTTGGCCATATTTGGCCAAATATCTACACACCTCTTCCCACAAAGTACAGTTGCACCCGTACCGGAACCCATACCCGTACTCTCCAGAAAAATAGCTAAAAGTACAGTTGCGTTTGTTGCCTGCATTA
Organism: Drosophila equinoxialis; assembly: GCA_018150345.1. Lineage (NCBI taxonomy): Eukaryota > Metazoa > Arthropoda > Insecta > Diptera > Drosophilidae > Drosophila > Drosophila equinoxialis. The sequence goes on along the minus strand of JAECWI010000005.1, from coordinate 9,717,596 downwards.
TCATCTGGGCAGCACGTCGCAGCCATAAATCGAAATTCTGCCACCAAAAAATATGAAGACTTATAGCACACCACTAGCTCTTAGCCACATTCTAGGAGGGCAAAATAACAGAAATATTGTAATGAAGTGCACTCCACACTCCACAATCGATTGCAATCCAATTTGTATATTTAGCGCAAGGCAAAATAGTAAAGTATGGATTGGGGGACAAAAAATAAATCTACTTCGATTTGATTCTCATTGTCTAGACATTCGTTTTTCAACAATGCCGCTTAATGCCAATTCGTTGTTGGCGTATTTTTTTTCCTCTGCCCTTCTTTTTTGTTTTTGTGGTTTTTTGGCAAGGTGTGGACTCGTCCTGATAGTGCCAGGGATGAGCACATTAATTGAAATTTTTCAAGTGTTTATTTGAGAGATAAATATTTTATAAGGCAAACAGTAATTAAACGTTAGGTTGTATGATGGAATGGGACAGCGACAGAGAGAGAGATTGATTAAGATGCCTTGGGAAAGACTGGGAACAGGTATAAGCTAACCAAGTATATAGTCAATCTACGAATGAATTGTGAGTCAGAGAAACATTTACCAAATTTATACAACTTAAATTTCTATATTTTAATTAAATTATACTATGAGATTCCTAAAAAACCCAAAAGTTTTAGTCAATTTTTAAGTAATTAAATTGTTTAATTGCTTTCAGTATTGTGTACTTATTTGATTTCTATATACATAACTAGCTCTTAGCTCTACCTGTTTAAAAGAACAACATTGATAATTGGGTTAATTTTGCACAGTATTATAAGGGACAATCCATAAATTCTCGAATCCTAATGCTTATGAGATTTCTACAATACGTAGCCTATTTAAAGAAACAACATTTGTAATTGAGTCCTTTTTATATATAAGGAAACAACATTTGTAATTGAGTCTATTTTATATATGTATAAGGAATGCTACATGCATTTTCTAATATTGGTATTTTGTTTATTATTTGCCTTACCTTAAAAATTAATGTCTGAGGATAATATGAAGGTTATAAACACTTAATTTAATGACTAATTTTGACTTCAACAAACAGTTAAATAGTTTCCGAACATATGTAAATTTACGCACAAGCTTTCAGACCCCCTAACCCCTAAGTTGTAAATTGCATCCACACAGAGACTCCATGTCGCCCCAAAAGGATCATTTATAAACAGGGACAGACGTATCGGAATATAAAACCTAGATATTGGGGTTTTCCTATATTCAGATTCGACAGTAATATGTAAAAGCAATATCTACTATTAGGTAGCAGTTCAGTACAAAACTTACAGATTAAGTTACATACATATGTACATATATCCTCATGATTCTTAACATTGTTTCGTGTTAAATTGGTTTACTAATTAACGTTTCCTTGCTGCTTACTTAAACTTGAAAATAGTTACTTACCATAACATCAAATGTGAATAAATTTCCCCAACGACTACCAATAAAGGCCAGATCCCAGGCAAGATCGATCGATTGTAGTGGTTCCTTGAAGTACACTGTTTGCATGACACGCTCCAAATTCTATTAAAAAGAGTAATATAATAATAATAATAATAGCTCGAATCTCGTTATTGCGATCTAAACCCACCTCTAATGATGATTTTTTGAGGAATCCATCGAGAGATGTGGTATACAAGTATGAATCCTTTTTGCATAGATACATATTCGTGATGGCCTCACTGTGCTTTGTTATCTGACGTTCCAGTTTGTGATTCTTTATGTTAAACATATAGATATCGCCATCCTCAGAGGAAGCGATAATGTATATCTTATAGATGCGAATGTGTGTGATGGGATAGGAGATACTATGCAAACGTCCACTTGGAACACAGTCAAATTCAGAGCTACTCTCCCCGCGATTTGGAAGGGAATATGAAATATTGGCAATGGAATCTGGCAATGTTGGTGGCGGTGGCAATGGTGGCACAATTGACATACTATTAACAATGGGCTCTGGTGGCGGTGGTGGTGGGGGAAGAGGTGGTATAATGGCCAACGGTTGCTGCTGTTGTGACAGATTTGATTTTGTTATACGTAGTTTTTTAACAGGCGGATGTGTATTTGCTGCTAAGGATGTATCCTCGTTGTCTGGATCTTCTTTGATCCGATTGATGGGCTTGGGAATGGATATGGACTCTGTTTCCTGTTGTTTGTTTTCCGATCGTAATTTTCTTCGGGCGTTCCGTTTGGATTTTTTACGGCGGTTCACTTCCTTAGATGGTTTGCTGGTCACAGGAGGAGTCGGTGGCTGTGACAGTTCCGTTGCAAAGAATTGCAAATCAGGCGATGGCGAAGTTGTGGGCGACACTGTTGGTGTAGTTGCGGCTTGACTTTGATTACCTCCCGCTGGATTTTGCGTAAAGACATTATTCAGAATAAGAAACTTTCGATTGTGCAGTTCTAGGGTAAGCATTTCTAAATCTGATTTCTCTTTTTGAAATTTCATTATTATCTCATCAATGAAACTGCGTCGATTCTGATATTCCAACAGGCGTCGATCGATTTCGAGTAGACTTTGTGTAATGGAATCCTGACCATAGGAGGATTCAGTGTTAGTTCCACCATTAGCTAAAAGAGAGTAACAGCTACCTAGCTGAAGGCGTGGCATGCTTGAGTCCAACCCAAGTTGAATGGATGGCAAATTAAACGGCTGCTGACGTAAACATTGCATATTCAAGGGGGCGTTTTGACTCACTGGTGGCGGAGGCGTTGGCGACACATCGACTTGATTTCTTTGATGTATCACCTCGGCTGACTCAGCATTTTTCGCGACCGTAATCCCATTTGCCCCATTTTGTTCCTCTTTGCCACGCTGTGACGCAGCCACATTGACAATTTCCTTGAGCAAAAATTCAATGGCAATACGATTATTAGTTTCTTTGAGATTCTTTTGAATTTTTGATATTTCCGTATTACTGAATACTTGAGGATTATGCTTGTTACTTGTTACCACGCCAAAGATAAACTGCAGACGCGTATAGAGACTGGCAGAGTGATTTTTGCGATAACGTTTAACCATTTGCTGTGGCAATTGCGGAAGAATAAGTTTCTCAAAAGTATCTATAACAATGCCACTTTGCAGTTCCTCATTATAATCACTTTTCGAAAAAGAAGAACAACTATTGGAATCGCTATCAGTCTTAACGTCTTCATTCTCATCCCCATCCTCCTCATCACTATCATCGTCACCATCATCATTTTCTGCATAATCTTCGTCATCCGATGAACTGATCACAACTGTAGTGCATTGGACTTGTTGAGCACACGAACACAGGTTCATCTTTCATTTCCACTTCTAAACTATCCAAGACTGGAGATCTAGCAAGTTCAAGTTCCGGGGACTTGTCCTTTTGGGGTGATTTCTTGTCCTTTTTGATGCCATTATTAAGCATTGTGTTGCAATTCAATCTTTCATTAAATTCTTCGGAAACTTTAAGCCGTGCCATTGAGTCACTGGAACGTTGTTTGGCCATGTCCTTAGGTTCGTTTTCCTTAACACTTTCGTTGCCCTTATTGTTAGATTTAACAGTTTCCTTTGGTTTTTTTACGGGTTGTTCATCCAATTTATCCTCCCCAGAACTTTTTCTTTTGACTGTAAGGAGCTCTACCTCTTTAGCAAGAACTACTTTGATCTTTCTCTATAGCTTTTTGAAGGGCGTTTTCTGTGTTTTCAACTACTTCATCTTTCTCGTTATCTATTTCATGTGGGTTCTCAGTATTTTCAGTTGCCTCTTTACCAAGAACTACTTGGTCTTTGTCTTTATCTTTTTGAATTGAAATTTCTGAGTTTTGAGAAAACTCATAAGGCTTTAAATTTACTGCTTTATCTGCGGTAATTGACTCTTTTTGGGTTTCTTTAGTCACCTCAGTCGATTCTACAATAGACCTTTCGCTTTCGGTCTTCTGTTTGGAAGCCTCTGTACTTAATGCTGTAGTTGTGGTAATTAAATCTTTTGTGTTTTCTTTATTCACCTTACTCGACTCCACAAAAGACTTTTCCCATTCGTTATGTTGTTCAGTGTATTTCTCCGGGTGCACAATACTTTCCTTGGTTTGATTAGACTCTTTCTCCTGATGGTCTTGAAGGGTTTTTTGAGTTGTAAATATTTCTAGCCCAAAACAATTTTCAATTTCTTGCAGAAAAAGTGCTGGTAGTTTAGTGGCATCAACAATATCGTCCTCAATTACTTGATTGACTGGATTATTTTTGGGTTTTTCAAATTCAATGCCTTTTAAACGACGACTAATCTGTTCACAAATACGCTGACGTGCTTGTTTTTGTAATTGCTCTTCGAAAATTGTATCACTATTATTGATTATGTACTTAAGACTCTCCTTGTCCATTCTAGCCAGTCGATCATTAAAACTAACAACATTATCCCGACAATGGCTAATTGTACTACGTCGAGAAATTTTAAGGGCAGGCCTAATGGGTAACTTTGCAGGTGTGGGGGAAGAATTCTCCGCTAGACGATCATCCTTTGTGGTGTTGCCTGTTCTATTTTCTTCAAGTAGCTCAGCCAGTGGTCTTAGTTGTATTTTAGGATATGTTTGATGCGAATCGGGTTTGTTCTTTGGTTTACTACTAGATTCACTGAGATTTTCTTCGGGCTTCTTCTCTAAGGCTTTATCATTGTTCTTACTTTGAGCAGTGTTGACATCAGTCGGTTCATTCAAAGAGGTTGTCTTGGCCGAACTATCTGGTAGGGACTTTCTTCGGGTTTTTGCAAGGGTTTCATTTAATTCACTGGGCTTTTTATTTTTAACTTCTTGGTCCTCTTTTTGATTAACCCTTTTATCATCTAATTCTTTAGGGATTTCTTTTTGCTTATCCCAATTATTTTTGCTATTTGATCTTTGATCATTATAACAATTTTGATTTGTTGGCTCACTAATTCTAGTTCTACTATTATCATTATCGCCGCATATCGTATTATGGCGAAAATTGATACGTCTTTGACAATGCCTATCTTGTTGCCAATTTCTATTTAAATGATAGTTTGACGATTGTCGATAATTATTTGAAGAATTGGACGAGTTATTGTTATGATAACCGCGTCCACAAGGCGTACAGTTTCTAGATTGGTTTTGCCTCTGAAATCCAAATATTTAACTTATCCCAATTTTCAGTAGAGTTCCAAAATTGTGTTACTTACCCAATCTCTTTGGTTGTTATTATTGTTGAAATGCGTGCTGTAAGCAAATCGAGAGAGAACGAAAAGGTAAAATTAGTATGCCAATTAATTACAATTAGACACATTGCGCCGCTCATTACAAAAACATAACCAATGTGTATACTCTCTTAGCAGAGATTAACAAATAAAAAAGGAAAAACTCTATGCAAAACAATAAAGGAATAATTAATGTAATCAAGTAACGTGCCTCAACTTCTTTCTCTCTTTCAACTTGCAACTTTTATGTAGCACGTAGCGAAGGAAAGAAAGCTGATGCATTAATTTAACAGATTTAAAATTTATAACCACAAAACTCCATTCCAATTTTTCTTATCCTTCTTCCCACCACCCAACCACTCTTCGTTAGTCTGCTATTTGTGTATGCAAAGGTGCAAATTCCTTTATTTTTTGTCGGTCCGAACTTTTCTGTTTTCTTCGCAAAGAAATACAGTGCCACAAATCATTTGCTTGCGCCTTTTGTTAATGTAATTTGTAACGTGAACTAATTAAGAATTTAAGCAAATACGAAGGCTCTATGGGAATAAAAGCTGAATGAGGCTCAAACCAGTTCTACCAACTCCACCAAATTGTAGAAAATCATCACATTTGAACTATTTAAAAAAAATCCTACACAATGCTCTTTTCATAAAGTTTTTCTGTGAAAGATTCATTAAATTTGTAAATCTTAGAAGAAAAAACTTAGTCAAGAATAAAAAGGAATACAATATCTTGAATGTGAAAAACTGAATGCCTTTGCCAATAAATTAATATGCATAACGCATTGTGGCAACCAAAACACTACACAAAAAAAAAAAGAAGAAAAATTGGGGAAAATTTATGCAGTGATGAGTGAAAAAAGGATGTCACTTGGCCCAACAACACGTTCTCCCCCTTAGAGCCAGGAAAAAACGCAGTGAAAAGTCCTGACTGAGTCTGAGTGTCAGAGACGTGTGTGTGTGTGTGTGTGTGTGTGTGTGGGACACAAGTTCCTTCTAATGAACAGGAAGAATATACTTTCTTGTGAACGGAACCTATTGCTCAAATCAAGCCCAAAAAGTGTCCCCCTTGTGCTCAACTAATAAAGTTCCAGCAACAAAAAGGCAAGTCAATTAAAAAAAAGTCACAACAGCAAAAAAGTAAGTAGTACGTGACGCCTTGAGATAGACCTCTCTAGATAAATGAAATGTAATGAGATGAGAGACTTTCGACTAAATATTTTGCAATGAATGGTAACTTAAGAATAAGCAAAGGTTTGCGGGTTGACTTATGTCAAGCTGAATTTGATACACACTACCAAATATATACATACATATGGAGATATCCTTATTCTTTTAAATATATTTAGTATAACTTTAATCCTTATCAAGCTTAAATTTGGTTAAAATAATATGAATATTTAGTTTTCCCTGTTGTTTCTGTTGGATGACAACATTCTTTCCTGCTATATTAACATATGAAACAGGTTACAGGTTACTCAGAATCAGCAGAATCTTTGTGGAAAGAAGTGTAAAAAAGTGCAAATCAATCAGATAGGCATGAAGCAATTGTCTTTAGATTTTAAATGGTGGTACTTCGCTGTTCACATCAGCATCTTCTGCTCAGTGAATATAAAAGGTTAGTTTGTTAATAAATAGATCACTTTTTTTTGGTATGTGTGAGGTATAAGCCGAATGTTTTTTTTTGGATATGAGTTATAAATGTGAGAAAAAGAAAATTGTGATCGCTTTGTGTTAGTGAAGGACCTAGCAGCGAAAGGAAATTAAATAAAATGATAAGGTGAGGTGATGCGTCGCAGACTTGTAGCTTGCTTGAAGATACATACATACATATGTATCCCTTGCGAAAGAGTATAAATAAAAGTCACCGACTGTCTTGAAATTAAAATTACAAGACGCCTGAATAACTTTTGGCTTGACTTCCTCGTCACCTGCTCCTCCCACTTGCCGCTACTGTCTCTGACAGGTAAACGTTGAGAAAAGTTTTGAGGTAACATTTCTTTTACGATTCGCCAGAGAGAATGGAACGCGAGTCCTTCGCGAGTGTCTCACAGAGAGAAAGGAAAAAGTAAAAGTAGAAAAGTGCCACTCGTACGTTTTTGTCATTAATTTTGTATATCATTGAGTTTTACGATTCTCATAAATATGAAAACGTTTAACTCTTGCCAGGAGTCCCCCCTAACATAGAGGAGAGATGTGGGGTGGAAAGAAGCATCCTCCCACTCCTAGTTGTATATGAGACAAACTAATTGTTGCTGTTTGCTTGTAATGTGTTTTTAAGCGGAGACATGCTTCCCACATGTTTTCACAATGTTTCTCCATCTCAAGCAGTTCTTATAGAACAATTAAAGTGGGTTTGGCTGTAGAAGAAGGGGTGAGGGTGAAAGATGAGGATGGGGATGGCGTTTCTTTGAGAAGGGTTGATGTGCAACAGCTTGAGGTAATTTTCAAGTTTGTTTGTGGCTCTGTTCAGCGTTGACAACAACAACAATAAGTTTGTTATTTTGCTTTATTTTGTTTGGTTTTAATTAAAGCTCCAAAGAATAAACATTAAAAAGTGAAAAATATAGCAACAATTTGTTGTAATGGAAACAATTAAAATTGCTGTCTGGTAACTTTACATGATTTGTATTGTAAACTGGATGTTTAGTATGTATGTAGGTACATATTACTGTATTAGTCGAGACATTTTGAATATTGGAAAACAATTTATTTCGTTATTGTTAAGAAAACATAATTTTTAAGGTTTTATTTCAACAGAGTCTATGATTTTGATCTTGGGATATTTGTTACCAAACGTCTACCAAGTTTCTATTAACTTGGTCAATAATTTCTGTATTATGAAGATTGGGTGGAAAATAAAATAGGAAACAAAACTCCCATAAGAAACATATCTCTTTCACAGTATCTGATCTTCTAATTTATAAATTTGATTAGTATTCAGTACTGAAAGACTTGGGGTCCATATTCAGTTTCAATATGCTGATAAAATGATAACCTTCTTTTATTGCAAAAATGCCGTATGTTCACTATGTAAAGTAAAATCAAAGTAATCGATATAAAAATAAGTTCAATTTAGTTTATTTTCAATCGTAATAAAAACGCCTTTCATTTCTTGGCATTGGCCCCACCCAAACGCAACAATTGACCGAGGCAGAAACCAGTTCACAGACTTGGCTTGACACAAAAGAGATAGACTGAAGTCAGGTAAGTGGTAACGGCTTATGCATTTCAATTGCCAGGTAATTGCTTTTCGGCCAAGAGCCAAATTAGACTAGATATTGAACCGTTATGTGGACAATATTCATATGGGGATGTAGCTCAGATGGTAGAGCGCTCGCTTAGCATGTGAGAGGTACGGGGATCGATGCCCCGCATCTCCAAATAAAGAGGAAGAGGGTCAAAACGGAACCCCTTCTTCTTAATTTTTTTTTGCCTACGCATCTTTAAGTTTCCTTTTACATACATTTTTCAGTTAGCTAGTTATGATGAGAGTCGACAAAAAACAATGGCGAGGCATGTGTCATGTATCATTTACAACAAATGTACTCAAAATTCTCATCCATGTTGTTACAAATGACTGCCTAAGGCCAATTCCGAGGTTGGTTTGGTCCTTTTACTTTTCCTGCCTGTTTAATTGCTGGCAAAGTTCGCCAAAATGCAGGCAACAAAGTAAACAAACATTGGCATATTGTGCTGATTTATGTGCGACAATGTCGTGTTGCCTTCTTCATTCTACAGCCCCCTCTCCCCCTCGTGAACAACAGCAGAAGCATAGTCTGCATGAGGGCGCAAATCAAATTACGCGACTTGATTGTCGACATGGGGGCGGCATCTAAGGGATGTGTGTATCAATGTGTGCAGGGATAAGTCCTCTTTTGGCAGTTACAAAGCGAGACCTTTGAATATTCATTAGTGGCAAACATCTTCGACGGCATTAAGGCAAAGAACAAAAAATTGCAGACGTCTGCATATTTGTTCGAAAACCAAAATAAAAAAATTCAACCGAGTACCTTTCGATTTTCTGGAGATGCGGGGCATCGATCCCCGTACCTCTCACATGCTAAGCGAGCGCTCTACCATCTGAGCTACATCCCCATATGCATTATTTGACCACTTCAGTTTATGTTAAAAAACAATTGTTGACATTATTGGCCAATTGAGACAAACAGTGAAAGCCAAATTGAAGGCCCAAAGGTAACCACAAAATTGGTAAATCAATTTTTATAGTTTAAGATCTTTTGCTAACCAATAATTTTAAAGGCAATACTCTAAAACGTTTTCAAATTTAATCTTCTAATTAAGATTTTTTGAAACTGAATTTAAACTTTTTTTCTCATATCTATTTATCTTACTCTTTATTTATTTTAAACCCAAAACGTTATAATCAAATTGTCTTTCCCTTTCTTTTTATTTTACTCGTTACGTTGTTTTGCCAAGTTTTTTGTTCCATGAAAGAGCAACAAACAAAAAACAAACAAACAATAAAATATTGAGCACATTAATGTTTAGTCAGACGTAAAATTACTTTTAAGTCTTTGGAAGGGGACAGAGAGTTTGGAAACAATGTCTAGGAAAAGTGAGGCTATAAAGACGTTAGATAAACCTTAGATGCATATTTATGATTTAGCACAGTCAGTTCAATAAAAAAGAAGGTAGAGGAGGAGGCAGGCAAGGCTGTAAGGGCCAGCAGGAAGATGCCTTGACACTTTGGGGCTGAGTGTCAAGACATTTCGTGCAAATCTTTCATAATGCTCAATAATGAAAAATGGAAAATATTGTCACTTCAGCCATTGAGGGAAGGAAAGAGCAAACGTTGTGGGGGCTAGATGGGAGAAGGAGGCGGCATAATAAAAGTTTATGTAGAAGTGTTTTGCGGATTTAATTAAGAAATAAGAAAAAATGAACAAACCATTTTTGACAAAAACTTTTCAATTGCCAGATGCGCAAACCGAAGACGTCTCGCCTAAGCGGATTTGTGAGAGACATTTATTATTATTATTTTTTAAGTTGAGCAAATTGTTTACGTTAATTAGAAAGGAAGCTGTGAAAATTTGTGAGGTCGAGAGAATTGCAGAGAGAACGAAAAGAGGATGCTATTCGAATTAAGCATTAAAGGGAATTGTTCTATTTTACTGATTAGAATATTGAATTCAATTAAAGTGAGAGTTGGGGATGTTGAGTTTTTCGAATAAATAAGTAAATATCAGATATGGCTAATAAAAACATTGCGGAGATATAACGAACAAGAACAATTCTTAAAAGTTGTAATAGACGACATCCGGATTTACTACTCTAAAAATTTGACAAAATTTTCTTATATCACAGAGCCAATGCTTTTATCGAGTTAAATGGTAACCAATTTTTGAATTTCCTTTAATTTTATTTTTACTAAAATTAAGTAACTAAAGTTTACATTTATGGTGAAGTTCCAGTAATTAGAAAATTCAACGGAAGACCATTTCTCAAGTATTACAGATAATTTCTATGATTTTTCCCCCAAATATTTTATAAATGATTGCAAATTTGTTTAAGGGTTTTAATTTTGAATTATATAAATTAAGTGGGTTTGAGCATCGACACAACAACAAAAAGATTGCTTTAAATAAATCACAATAGACTTCAAAATATTTGTGATCCACAACATTTTTGAATAAACGAAACGTTTTAAAATAATAACAAAATACTGTTTAGCTGTGTAATTTCCAGATTCACTCACCTCTTCTTTGTCCAAGTATTATCTCGGATCTTATATGGGTATTTATTAATTTAGCAACTAAGTTGCTTCAGTGAACTAAATGTCAGTCAATGCTTGTGAAAAATAAAACACAAACAATTTAATTGTTGACCTGACCAAAGCACATTATATTAGGCAAGTTAACTCAATCACAATAATTTAGTTGGGCGTTAAATGGTCTCTCGTTACAGTTCACACACACACGCGTTCAAGTGGCACTTAATTGTGTATGAATTGCGGCCTGTCAGTAACTCAAGTGTGTGTGCGTAAAATATAAATCAGCCTGCTTGATAGGCTACAAATATTTTTGCTTTTTGGGTTTTTCACTTGAGTAAGCGGAAACGGAAGTTTGTGTGTGGTGACATTTTGTTTTGGGGGCGTTGTACGATAGCCTTATTTGACGTATTGTTTATGTCAATTATGATGCCTTTGAGTGTGTTTTTACAGGTTTATGACTTTTTATTTGGAAATCTTTGGAAAATTCATTGTTGAAAAGTATTTTGAAAAATATTAGTTATTCAATTGTCACAATAAATCACCTGTCATTTGGCTTTATAAACTATAAATCACATTTCCACAATAATAAGTTTATCAACATGGTACTAGACAACATTCACTTTGGGCAGCAAGTCCTTACTGGCCTGGCAAGAAGACCCGTTAACCGACGGCTGTTAGCAGGAGCAGGAGCAGTTTAGAGAGCACAACAGAAATAGCAACACAATCATCATCATCACCATCAAGGATGGTGGTGGTGGAGGGTAAAGGGGGAGATACATAGACCAAGCAACAACAACAATGCAACATAACAACACACACATACGCACAACTCATACATACAACAGCGAACGAGAGAAGTCGACGAGCCGATCATCATAACGGCAAATGGGGGAAATCTCTTGTATATAGCAACACGAAGTCACGGCCCGAGAGCTGCAGCAAAACAAAACACAGCACAAAACAATGCAACAACAAAAACAACAACGTCAGCAAAATGTAACTAAATAAGATGCAGCCAGGGCGGAATGGGACGAATGGTTGGGGGAGGCTGAACGCCGCCCCTTTCCCCAAAATGCCCATACAGCCCGCAGAGCCCGTGCACGACTGCTGAACGAGCGAGCTGGAAAGACCGAACGAGACTAACAGGACAGACCAAGAAGCAGAATAGACTTTGCCCACGAAAGGCTTCACGAGACACGAACGGCCACAATTCGGACCCGACAGGAACGACTAAGCAAGAGAGAGAGAGAAAAAGTGTATGTGTGTGTGAGAAAAAGAGAGCGCAGGAATTTGGGGAAATAAAATAAAATACAAGCAAAACAACAATAACAGCAAAATGCAACTGGCACATACACTAGCACGTGCAATTAATGGCTCGGGATGGGATGGTGAAGGATGAGAGGAAAGCGGGAAAAAGGAAAAGTGGGTCCCCATTCCATCTCTATCTTGCTCGATGTCTGCTGCTGCTGCCTGGTTGGCTGTTGCATACTTCTAGGCTTGCGTTGGCATTTTTGTTTGGTAAACTGCATATACAACAATACAATAAGCAAGACATGATATAGCAGGGCAGGAGGATCTTTTTTCTCCTCTACCCCACCTTCTACTCCTGTTGCTGTTTACTCCTTTGCTTCTTATACATATGTATGAATGAAATTTTCCGGTGCGCATGCCATTTGTATGCCTTTCGTATAAAAGTCACTTGGTCTATGTGAATGAGCTCAGTTGAGATTCAACTACCAGAGTCTGGACTTCGAGTTGGCCACACTCACACCCAAACTTACAGACTAAAATATACGTATACATTTTCCCTCTCCGGGAAAGAGATATATATGTTGAGAAGTAAAGAAAAACAAACAAGACAATTTATAAACTAGAGACCCTTAAAGGAATTCAGTATAAGCGACGGCAAAAAACGAACTTTTCTCTTGGACTCAGCTTGTGAGCTCCTAGTTTACCAAGGTAATTATCTATCCAGAAATGATCTAACCGATCCAATGCATTTCTTTCACTTGATTTTAACCTGTTAGCCTACTTACGAAACTACTTAGCCTTGTAACTATAGTTTCTATCTCTTATCTATTTGCAGTTCAATAAACCGTCAAAGAGGTGTGCCTAACAAAGCACCTGGTGAAATCACGCAAATCATTGTTGCATATCATCAGTTCAGTTCGCTTAAAGAGTAAGCGTACCTACTGTAAGTAGTACTCCATATGTACCGACCAGATGAGAAACGAACTCAACGAGATACAAATGTGTATCGCATTGCATTGTACACCTGCGAATCAGAATATATACATTTATAGTAAAATGGGGCAGGGCACAAAGTATTATAATCTAATATTATATAAGCGTAAACAAATAGGTAGAATCTATATGTAAGAGTATCGCTACTTAAACCATCACGAATTAGGATATAGTTTTAAGAAAAGGTACCAAAAACAAAAACAAAACAAAATCATGTAGAGAAATGAAGAGAACAAACTATTAAAACCATCCAAAATTTAACTCGATCGATTTGAATAGTTTTTGAAGAAGTTCCCCCCAACAAGAGTTAATCATTGGCTTTATCCGCTCTATCCGGGGCATGTGTTCCGCATATCAAATCACAAAACCTGACCAACAAAATTATCCGGGTAATAACATTGTGTCCGATCTAGCATAGACTTTACGCGTGCGCGTTTAATATTCAAACTTAGGCCAGGGTCCGGACCTCAGCCAAAAACGCGATCTACGTGCCGTACGTTTATCGGCTGTCGCCCCACGCGTCGGTTGGGCGGGTGGTGGGTAACACATTTGACTGTTACACGTTGGGATTACGTTCGTCTAAAGCACCCTATGTTTTTCTTTTTAATCGTGATGGCTTTAAATGGAGTGTAGTGTAGAAATTATGTTTTGTCGTCTTCTTCTAGCATGCTGCATGTTTTACTTGTGTATATTATTAACGCATGACTTTTTAATATTATTTTCTAATATTTTTATTCAAAAAGGAAAATTAGATCAAAAATTGTTTACTATAGTTGTCAACGAAGTCATGATCTTTTGTTTATGAGGTTTGATAGAATCGAAGAGGAGAGTACAAGGTTATTCATGAATACCCTTTCTAAATTATCTCTAAGAAATTGTGTTTTTTTTGCCTGGGTCTTATTAGAATGTCGAATGAAAGTATCAAAGAATACGTAAATCTTTTAATGTTTCAATAGTGTTAATTCGTAAAGGAAGATTCGACCCAAACTTTGATAATAGGTTCTTAGAAAACACAGATTAATTATAATCTTTGACAATACGAACGCTTCAGCTAGAATTGGATATGGGATATGGGATCTATATCGTATTGGTTCATTCATATTTCTCTCATAACTTCAACAAGAGATATCTTTGGATGACTTTTTATAATCTTTGAATTAACACAATTTGCATTTATCCCTTTATTTACTCGCGATCGAGGTTGGAACGCACAAACCTTGTTAACGCTTTTTATTTCGTTTGGGTTTGGATTATTTTGCTGTCAACAGCGTCCACCCAAGAAATGCATATTTAGTCAAGTGTTAATAATGTGGCTGGCTCTAACCCCAAGGGGGAAATCCTCATCCAAACAGTAAAAGCCATCAAAAAAAAAAGTGCAAGCGTGCGTTAAGTCCCAAAAAACACGCAAAACAAACAAATGGGGAAGAAAACAATGCAAAACACCAAAAATAGAGAGATGAAAAAATAAAGAAAACTTGCCTCTTGGCTTGGCTTGGACCGTTTTGCCAGGGTTTTGAATTATATTTCGTTGAATTCGTTTGGCGCCTGTAAGAAAAAAAACAAAATCAAAATGAAAATAAATAAAAAAATTCAGATAAACAAAAAAAGCAAATAATAAAAAAAACAAATGCATAACTAAGAAAAATATGCGCTAAGAAGTCGGTAAGCCGACCTTTTAGATACCCTGTGTATAGGAGTTGGACAATCCAAAAGAAATCGAAAGATTTTATATAATTCTCATTCTGAAAACATTTCCATTTTGGAATGGAAACTTACCCATTTGTTTTCCTTACCATTATCAAAGCAAAATAACAAATTTAACATCATGTGGATGATATTTACTTAAAATTATTATAATTAACAATCCCCATATACCTCAATAGTTGTGTGATAAAAGTAGGAAGAAAACAGAAATCTCGGAATCGGTGTAGGAAGGAATGGGCGAATCTTGGCCTGTTAATTTTGTTATTCAAAATGTTGTCTGAGATTTCCCCAACAAAAGATGGAGACGATTATTTATTAGCATTTTTCTTTTGTTATCTTAAAAGTTGTCGGCTTCCTTTTGCCCAGATTTTAATTTAGTGGCAAATAATTAAAAATCTACTGGTTTATCAATCTCATACTCTAGCCCATGGCTAATTTGCACACCATAAAAGAAAATGTATCTCTGTCTCAGATATATTTTACTCGTTTACGGTTTACCTCACGTAGTTTCAACGTCAATTGACATTGACCAGAAAGGTAACTGTGGTGTGGGTGGGTTATGGTGGTGAAGAAAGGCAAAAGTAAGGATGAACATTGAACGCACTCGCATGGAAATTTCAATGACAGCCTCGAAAAGGACGAAAGTATCTCCTGCAGGCGCCCACTTGAAAATTTATGTGTTAATTTCAAGATGCCCAGCAGTCCAAGACAGGCGGTTGAGGGGGGTGAAAGATTTTTCTTTATGTTTTTCAACTTCTTTCTTTCGTTTACGCTTTCTTTTTTTATTGTATTTTGTTTAAAAAAAAAAAGTTTTGCCAGGTGCTGCCAGGGTCAGTTTGCCTTTGGCTGGGTAATAAATGAGCTAATAATAAGCGAAATGTGCTTTTGAGTGACCCTAAACAATGCCCCAAACAAAAATTAAAGCAGATGCGTAGAGAGAAAGAGGAAAAGCATAAGGAGCAAAGGTAAAAAAATTACCTCCACAGGAATTACTAGAAAATTGAGTTTTAACAAAAATGAAGTAAGTAAGTCGTCTCGCCGACTTAGGTATACCATACACCAGTAAAACAAATATTTCAAATTTGTAATAACTAATGCATTTGCCTATTTTCCACAATTCTGTTCACATGCTTGTTACAAGCATATCTCAGTATCTCGCGCACTTATGCATATAAGCACCCTAGCGCCCCCACCCGCCAACGGCCATCAAAGGCCTTATGCAAAAACGTTTATATGCATAACTCAGCTGATTTTTGTCCGATTTTCATCAAATTTGGTATTTTGCTCGGTATTAGTATCAAATTTAAGTGTGCCAAATTTGATTGCACAAGGTAAAAAATTACGGGAGATAATCGAGTTTTTCAAATTTCGGGGGCGGAAAGGGGCGTGGCAAAAACTTTATACATACAAAATGTGCGCATTTACTATGCAAATATACATACCAAATTTGGTGTCTCTAGCTGCAATAGTTTTTGAGATAAACGTTTTTTTTGAATTGCGTGGGCGGAAAGGGGCGTGGCAAAAATTTGAAACAAACTTGATCACTCTACATACTACACGAGCCTACATTCCAAATTTGGTGGCCCTAGCTTTTATAGTCTCCGAGATCTAGGTGTTCATACGGACAGACGGACAGACGGACAGACGGACGGACGGACAGACGGACGGACAGACGGACATGGCTAGATCGACTCGGCTGTTGATACTGATCAAGAATATATATACTTTATGGGGTCGGAGAAGCTTCCTTCTGCCTGTTACATACATTTTGGCGACTTTAATATACCATTTCACCCTATGGGTGTATGGTATAAAAATGCGTTGAAAAATGCTCGCAAAGTGTCGAAAATTCCTTTGGTGACATGAAAAGATTTGTTAATATAATTAATTTCTGCCATTTTTGTTGTTCTTTTTTACTTTATGGCGAAAGTCTAAAACATGTGACGCTGAACGAAATTAATTATATTAATACCAATGGTCAGCGTAAAATGTTTTTCCTTCTCCTTTTAACAAATTGTTAACCATAAAAAATTAGCCTGAAGCAATTAAAACAAAACCTTTGGTTGGAATTTCGTTCCGATGCTAGAAAGTTTAACGGAAATAGAAGGGAAAAGGGCCAACAAGAAGAATTCCAACTCAGTCTTCGACATTTATGAGTGAATCAATGTGTAGCGATTTATCTAAATTTATGAGCACCGAAGTTCATATGCTCTAAGGTCTCAATTTTCAGAAAACTAAGACGTAATTCGACTTGATTCTTGCTGAATTCTAGGCCCTGGAAAATTAGCCAAGCTAGGGAGCCAAATTTCGTAATGTTATCATTTTCCACTGGCAAAAACATATTTCAACCCAACTAAATAAGAGTATAAAAGCCACAAACAAGCAGCAGCTCAATGTGTGAAGTTTTGACGTTAAAAAAAAAAAAAAAAAAAACAGAAACAAAGTTGGAGAAAAAAATTCGAGTTGCTTGTTGCAAATTTCAATCAATTTTTGGTGGGTCTGGAAGAAGACTAAACCAGGTTGAATTGAGCTCTAACCGAGGACGACTAGAAGGACTAGTACTACGACTCATTTACCGGAAAATTGAGTAGACATGCATATCCGTTGTCGTGGAGAATGAAGAGAAATGGTCAAGATGTCTACTGTGCAACATCATGACCAAAACAGGCTATCAATTAGACATTTTTTTTGTTGGTTGTTGCTGTTTGTTTTTGGACATTGCTTTGTCTTAGGCAAAAGAGTTAGTAGCCGGTTGTTTGGTTAACAAGATGAAGCTGACAGGGCCTCAGGTTATGGCTAAGGACACGTCACATCATTGAGACAAAAACCTGCCACAAAACAAACAGATCGACATACAACAAGTTGTGCGGCCTAATGGAATTTTTGCACCAACAGCAAAAAAAAAAGTAAAAGAATGAAAAGTCCACACATGGTGGGTGTTTGTTTGTGTGTGTGTGTGGGTGGGTAAGGGGAAAACTCTTCGAATTGAAAATCGAAGTTAATATGATGGCTGCTGCTCTGCAGACTGTGAAACAAATCATTTTCAAGTTGTTATGCGAAATCGACACGTTTTTGCCATTTTATATTTATTATGAGCCTTTTTTCGCAGCAGCAGCAGCAGCTGTTACCCAAGTAGAAGAACCGCCTCAGTATAGACCAAGAAGGAATGGGAGGTGGGGTATAAAAGCTAATAATTTGGGGATATTTCATGGTTCTAGTAGACTTTCTCAATTTCCTTTTGGTTTTGACCGACCACCTTAGTTCACTGCAAAAACGTGTCGAAACTGGAAGTTGCCCATCAGTTTGCTTGCATAATAATTTGTCTAAAAATTTGCAATTAATTTAGCTAACGAAAATCAAAAATTTATAATTTTTCTGGAAAAGTCCATAAAATATTAGTGCTGATTCCGAATATCTCAACATCTAGAACAGATTCTCCACTCATACTATGAATGTCCTGAGAAAAGCACACACACATACAGTGGTTGGGTAACCAGGACCCCCGAAGGGCACTTGAATATGCAAAACAGCGAATAAAAAATTCGTTTAGGTAAGCTATTTAACATTGTGGGGAATGGGACATGGGGCACAGGACCAAAGGCGAAGCGCAAAAAAAATCTCATATATAACACATTATGTTGATGCGAGTTTTTTGTGCGCCACATAAAATTAGTAAGCACGTAAGAGCGCGTTGATGGGAAGGCTCATTATCATATAACAATAACAATTTTGCATGCCGGCAATGTGCGAACGTTGACACTGCTCCTGGCTAGTTGGCTCGTTGGTTGGTTGGTTAACAAGGAAGTAAGATGAGAATAGATGACTGAGAAGGGGGAGAATCTATCTTGGAAACTCACCAGTTTTTGTTGTTGCTTAAGTTCACATTTGTGGGTTGCTCTGGTCCTCGGTTAATGTTATGTCCCTGCGATGAATCCGTTGGGTATCTACTAGAATTGGATGGTAGTGGCCCTGATCCTCCTCCGTTGCCACCACCGCCGCCTCCACTTCTTCCTCTATTACTATTATGATCCTGAGAAGGCACAGCTGCCGATGCAGTGGTATTTATTGACGGTCTTGAACCAACTCCAAACCTTTCCTCTCTACAATCGTTTCTTGGTGGTCTTGGCTCGGTGGTCTTGTCCCTATTGAATTGGGCAGTAGTTCCCTTAGCTCGGCCATTGATTTGTATGTGGCTGGCAATGAGAAGATGGAAATTCATAACTTTTAGGATGCTGTTAATAACAGGAAGAGAGATTCTGACATATGTATTTAGATATACAACCATCTCCCTTCCTCTTTTTCTCTGATAATCACTGAAATTAGAAAATTTGCAACTTACCAGTTTTTGTTGTTATTTGGATTAGCCTTATTTGGACTTGGTCCTGATCCGGCGCCAACTTTTCCTTTGTTGTTATTGGGGTTAATGCTCAATGCCGAATTAGATTTTGCTGCCGCTGGGGCATTTTTTGTTGTTTTTTTGGTACTCATGATGGTGTCAACATTTAACAATATTCATAACGATGTCATAAATCTTTTTATACTATAATATATTTCATTTGTTATTTTGTTGCTTAAGGCAACATTTAACCGGCTTCCTTTTTTGTACTTTCTGGTGTTGGCCAAGCCAAGTTTCTGCTTATAAGATAAACCTGAAGCTCTATAACTGTATTAGCCGCAATCTTAATAATTTGTTTAGAGAAATATACAAAAATACAAAAATCACTTTGTGTTCTAAGCAAACAGCTGTCCTCCTAGAGATGGACTAACAAGCGATTATGACAGACCGGAAAAAAGTTGGGAAAAACGAAAACAGATAATGAAAGACAATTTGAAATATTAATGCAAATTGAAAAGAAAATTAATTATTAAGATATATTTACAATGATCTAGACCTTTACAACTTACAATATTTTATTTTAGATATGTAAGACTGACACATTATCTTGAGTTTTCTTCCTGTTAATATGCATATATGCAAACATGCAACTATTTTTTAATTTTATAACTTATTTTTAATTTACTGCAACCTACTAATTTAATATTAATATTAAGAACTATCGCTTGATTACGATGAATGCTTTTGTATTGAACCCACCTCTAGATACATTCCAACAAGCGCAGAGTTGTCAACCTGCTACCAGTATTGCCATCCCTTAACAATGGATGAGCGCGCATTTTTGAAATCACAGAAATTTGTGTTTTGTCTGCTTGGCAAATCATTTGCATTTTTCTTACTGTTAGATATGTATATGTAAGTGTATATAGAACTTGGAAGTTTTATTTACTTTGGCCAATGATTTTTCATTTCTTTTTGTTTTTTCATGGTGGGTGGGGGATGTTTGGATGGGGCGCACTTTTAAATTTCCATAATTATATGCATCAGCTGGCAGGTGGTGGCTAAAGAAAACAATACAATGCAAAGCAAAGCAAAGAAGTAAATGTGTTCGTTTCTGTCTGCTTTGTGTGTGTGTGTGTATGCGATTCTTTTCTTTTCTGTCTTTCTCTTTATTTTGTAATTTTTATGGCAGAATAAACCTGCGTCGAAAAGTGTAAATATTGACAGTTTTAAAATTATAATCAAGGTGAATAAACAATAAAGCGGCAAATGCCATTAAACAAGAAAAAAAACCAAATGTGTCTGTTGTTTTTCACATTTTGTGTGGACTGGATGGACTCTTACTAATTTTCAGATTTTATATGCATCAGTCAACACTATTCGATCTTTACTCACCAAGAGGATCGTTAATCTCAAAATAACCATTTGCCACGACCTGCATCAAGGGGATGTAGCTCAGATGGTAGAGCGCTCGCTTAGCATGTGAGAGGTACGGGGATCGATGCCCCGCATCTCCAATGAAATTAATTTTTTTTTTAATCTAACTAATTTTTTTTAAATATGATCAAAACACTTATTACGGTTTTTAAATAAACGTTTTAATATTAAAAAATAAATAAATCTTTTGAAACGAAAGTTGACTTTATTAAATATTTTTGGTGGGCAATCTTAAAAATTTAAGAAATTGGACATCAAACAATAGAAAATCAACCAAAAATAAAAAAAAATTAATCCAAATTTGGAGATGCGGGGCATCGATCCCCGTACCTCTCACATGCTAAGCGAGCGCTCTACCATCTGAGCTACATCCCCATGGTGTTTCACCGAAACGACAAGGACTCCATAAACTGAAATACATGGCAAACCAAAATAAAACTATTAAATATATCTAATTAGTTATTCATGGCCACTGTCCGTCAATACAAGAAATTGACCAAATGCATTGACACTGATTAATTCAGAGATTCAAGTTTTAAATTATTCATGATTGTTGTTGAGGTTTATTATGCCTAAACTGGTTTCATTTCTTGGGTAAAGCACAATTTTGTAAACAAAGGCTAGCTAGCCGGTCAAAATAGTTTTATAACTTTGCTATAACTTGATTTTCAAAAACATGTTTCCTGATTGTCACTGCAGTTAAATTGTTTATTGATAAAGTTAATAAACAAAAAAAAGTATTGCCGGGCTCAACCGGGATTTGAACCCGGGACCTCTCGCACCCAAAGCGAGAATCATACCCCCTAGACCATTGAGCCTCTTCGAGTTTCGACAGCCAAATTGGCCTTTATAAGCTATGGATCGATCGGTTTTCAAATCTATAAATAGCTAATCATGGCCAAAAGTGAAAGTCAGCAATAAATTATGCAATCAACCAGTTTTAGGTTTAGGTTTTGATATCTTATATTTAAAGAAGCAAAATGCATATAAATCACGGCCCGTGTTGGTGGTTTTTGAAGCCGAATTATTTGCGGCGCAATGCAGGAGGGGATGTAGCTCAGATGGTAGAGCGCTCGCTTAGCATGTGAGAGGTACGGGGATCGATGCCCCGCATCTCCAAATTGGAAGTTTTTTTTTTTTCTATTTGCTGCATTTAATTGCGGTGGAAAATTTCCAGTTTACTGCACTAAAGGATAATTATTTGCATTAGCAAAAGGACAAAAGAGATGTGAAATGAATGGTAAAAAACAAATGGTAGGTTAACCTAGTTCAAGTTAAGGTAAACCAAGTCCCAGAAACCGCTATCTTCCTCCTATTACTTTATTTGGTATTCCATCCATCAGACATTTTAAATACATTCTACTGTTGGATTCTCTCTCCACTTACCAGAAGTTACCAGCTCGTAACCTGCCCAAATATTTAATTATTCATAACTTTAAACAATCACAGCGACATCAGCATCATTTTGGTATAACCCAAGGGCTCTCTGCCCCCCCATTGCCCAAGCCACCGCCCGCCGTTTACGACTCAACAAACACAAAAACAAAACACGGGGGGATTTCTGCCTGGCTCTGTTTCCGCCTGCCGTTTAGCTGCTGGGTAATAACATTGTCGTAAAATCATGTTTGGCTTATCATGAACCCAAGGACCAAAAAAGGACCTGAAAGTCGCGCACGCGTTGCATTCAAATTGAGAAAATGGCGTGAATTATAGTAGCGTAGGTTAAATGCCCTTAGACAGCCACATAAACTACAACCGGAAGAAGTAGCAGCCTAGGGGAGAAACCCTTTCACATTTTGACAAGCTAACAATTCTCTTTCTCAAATGTGTTCCCCCTCACTATTTCGGAATGAATTTTCAGGCAAAAGTTGACTGGTGTCTGCTTTTAATTTTTGCCAAAAATCTTATTCGAATTCGCAGACAAAAATTATATCCAAGATGTTCTTCATTTTGCCAAAAGTCTTGAGAGTCTTGTGCATTTGCTTAGGCTGTGGCTTTACTTGTTTTCTTGTAATTATCGCTTTTGTTTGTTAGTTGAACTTTTGCCAGGTCTCCTGCCCGCCGGCTAACATACAAAATTAGCGCGCCCAAAATTGCTAAACAATATTTACCACCAGCATGAGAATGCCCATGAAGATGTTGAGTCCTTCTCAAGACATTGGCAGCGTAGGCAACATATTGTCGTTGTATACAAAAATAACAACAACATCAACAATAAAAACAACAAATTTGAAGGTAATTTTCTAATTGGCCAAAAAGTTTTCTGCCAAGTTTTATGCTCGTTCTTAGTTTTTTGTTTGCTAATTCAATTTTAATGCTTGATTTCATATTAATTGAAATATAAATTTTTGCTGAATTGCAGATACAAAACGACAACGAAAACAAATCGTATGTACCTACATCTAATTGTAAGAAGAAAAATAAAGTTTTGTTTCCATGAAGAATCTTTTATTTTAAACCAAAATTAAGATTTCTTCTTTTGAGTGTACTTTTTCTGCTTCAATTGATTTTTGTATATGAAAAGTTTAATTGAACTTGTGAACTCGAAATCTCTCTTCGGTTTTCCCAACAAGAGGAAAGAGAACTTTGTATTTGCTTAAAGGCTTCTTAAGCAGTTTCGAAGGCGTTCATAACAGATGACCTCATATTTATGCCAACATGGCACCCTTCCTTCTTCTTTGACAACAGTTTGATTTCTTAGATTCATTTTTTTCTTGGTTTTTGGTTTCTTTTTTCATTTTTTATGGCTATGCACAAAAGCCAAAAGGCAAACACACTCGAGTCATAAAAAGATGCCGGCAGACAAACAAAGCGACACACGATGAGAGTTCGAGTATAGACCAGGACCAGGACCACGGCTAAGACCAAAAGACCAACATAAAGATCAAATGTCAATACAAATGGTAAGGGAAAGCGTTGTGAAATAAGAAGAAAAGTCAAAAGGGGGAGGCTGCTACATACATACAATACTAAATGTGGCCAAAAAGCAGCAAGCAAGGCAAAGACAAACAGCGACAGGAAAATGTACAACAAATTTCTAAACGTTGTCATAAAAATGAAATGAAAACAAGCAAGAAAAAGAGGAAAAACTTAAGACATTCAATAAGTTTACTTACGGCTGAGAAGGAAGAGAAAACCAAAGGGATGGAGTTTTGACCTTTTTATAGCTTTAAATATGTTTATGACTGGCAAATGGAAGGAGTAAAGGCGGTTCTTAACTGCTTATAAATCTTACAGGTTTAATGGTCATGTGTACGAAATTGTTTTTAACGACAACCTATTCATGTGTGTGTGTGTCCATGTAAGTTATTAGCTTACTAATCGTTTTAACCTTACGACAAACTGTATGTATTCCTTTGATCGACCATATTAGAAAATTTATATTTACCAAAAAAGTATGCTACATTTTTTGTTGATAACAAGGACAAGGGAAAATTAGTGAACTAAATGGAAATTCTTTCAAGAGTAAGTTACATCACGTCTCGACGAAGTCAGAACAAAAACCATCAACAAAACGTTTTAAGTGTTATCATCTTTACTAGCCAAAAGAGCTTAATTTGAGCCCTTACTCATATTCATTTCAAGTCTGCAACCCCATGGACAAAGTGAACAATATAAACTTGTCTCTTAATTAAAGTTAAGCCTCTGGTCGCAACAACAAGAAAATGCCAACATGAAATTAACAATTATGAATTTAACAAGAAATTATAAGGGGCGAGAAGACGAAACCGAAAAACGACCAAATTAGATTTTTATTGTTTAGAGAAAATTATGCAAATGTGAGACCAAACCAAAATGTAAAGAGAGCCTGATAGAGAGAAGAGACACAAGGACAATTATCATTAGATAGAGAAAAAAAGGAGAATGTATGGAGAGAAATAATGAATGGTTTCGTCCAAACGTGCGTATGAGTAATATTATTCAGTGTCTTCATCTTCATCTTGATCTTGCGGTTAGCCCATGAGCTTGAGGTTTTTGGTTTTGTCAATGTCCCTTCTCTATTCCTCTCTCTTTCTAGTGCTTTCTTTGGTCAAAGTTTTTGCCTTCTGCATCAATTATTCATAACAGAAGAGAACCAACGAGCCACAATCTTAGCCAGTTTGTGCGGGTCCGCCTCGAGCGTGTAGCAAACTAATTACCCCAAACTCGTCTAGTTCTACCTTCAACTTGAGTTTCTCTTTCCACCTTGTTTGTTTGTCTCTTGTAAAGGACAACAGCAGACAAGAGTAACATAGTCTCTGTGTGTGTGTGTGTGTCTCTGGTAGCCTTTTAATAGTTTCATAAGCTCCATTTAAGATTCGCTGACACATGTTCTATGTATGAATTCGTATCGGGTTTGGGTTAACATCGCATATATTAAACCCAAATCCCAAGCAGAAAACATTTTACGTTGACATAAATTGATATCACGGCGTTTATGTCTCCATTTAAGATAAGCAAAGCTATCACCAGCAGCCGAGTGTGTGTGTGTCCGTCTGTGCATGTGGGTGGATGGGCGTGCCATTAATTGACATATTTATGAGGGTATACTTATGGCCATTTTGATCTAACTTGATTTGATTAAGCCCTTGTTTAGTTTTTGTTAGTTGATTTTAGCATGAATTAAGACAACTTGAGATGAAACGTGCCTTGCCTTTAGAGTCAGTTTCCAATTGATAAGACAATTGCCAAATGAAATAGAAGAACATATTTGTAATACAGATTGTTCTATCTAAAATGTTGTGTGAAAAAAGAAAGTAGAAAAAGGGTTCAGTTTTCAAGGCTGAGACTCAATCAAAAAATGGTTGATTATTTGAACTTTTCAATGAGTTTTTCATTTTTTTGTTACATTTCCAACAATGAGATAGGCGAGCGATAAGTTAATAAATCTCGATTTCCATCCGAAGTTAGGGCATTGAAAACCAAAAATTATATAAAAATGCAATGCTAAAAACCAATTCCAACCAATAATCCATAATTATGGTGTTAAACCACCAACAATTTCCCCACCCAAAGGTGGAGCTTATGAACTTCTTTTGTTTTCCAAGAAGACAATTTAACAGACGAACGCCTTTAAACGTTTTTCGTTGGCCACAAAATTGGTCTCTCATACCCCTCTATACACCCGCACCAGCAACCATTAAAAAACAAACTTTAAACGGCGCCAAGTCACACTTTACCTGCCCCCGCCTTTCTTCATTCCACCACCCCAAGTAAAAGCCACCAAGAAAATGTTAAAACAAAAACCATTAAAACAATTTAATCGCACTCGAAAAGTAGCTGGGCAAAGAAATATCAAAAGTCGAAATAAAATGCAAAAGTTTTTGTTGTTTTTTCAGTTGTTGTTGTTGGTATTATTTTTTTTATTTTGACGCTTGGCTCGTCAGTTGATTGTAAATCGTTAGCTCCTGCTTCTACTTCTCCAGCAATCTCTCCCAGGAGACGGTTGGGCTGCGCTTACAAGTTAATTTTCACATTGGGACATGACTTCACTGCCACCTCGTGGCCCCGCTGCTTCTCTTCCTCCTTTTCCTCTTCATGGACAGGCAATTTCCTTGGCACTTTTTGTTTAGTTTTTGATTTGACTTTTACTTTACTTATATATATTTTTTTTTTTTGGTTGGTTGGTTTTTGGGTTTTTGGTTTGGCTAATTATCATCATTTTCTGGCCACGAAATGCCTAAAGCGATTGGAGTTTTTCTGCTGTTTAGACGCAAAAGTTTCAATGGCTCCAGAAGGCGGGGAGGGGAAGCAGGCTCAAAAGGATGAGTCCTGCGGCCCATTATGTAGCCATCAACATAATTTGTTCGTCGCGTCACCGAAAAGATGAAGGAAAGGGAAACACACAAAACTTGACTGAGATTTTTATAACCAAAAAACAATCAGTATTTAATGTGCGGCGCCAGTTTTGAAGTTCTGTTTCGGTTTTCGTTTATTGAAAAATAAAATACTCTCCAGTGTAATCAAATAAAAAAAATGTGCAAAAATAAACTCACGGCACTCTCGCACGCTCCCTCTGCCTCTCTGTTTTTTGTCCCAAGCCTCCTCATATTATTACGAGTATTTTGGGTAGTCCTATTCCGAATGAAAATTCCACCCGCATTTGCACGATTCGTTAAACAAAGCACACGTTAACAGGCAGCTGACAGGCCAAGGATGATTCGGAGGATATGACTGTCGATGAGACTGGGTGAGCAACCCAAGCGGTCAGTTTCACTTGTGGCCCCGGGGCTCTGAAAATGTGCGACCTGGGCAGAAGAAAAGTGCATACCAATGTGAAAACAACAACCAAATTGACATCATTCATTTGTGAAAGAGTATATGGAAATTGTAAATTGCCCAGGAACCATCTAATAATCAGCTAAAGTGACTGAATTTGTATTCAAATGGAATAAGTTTTTGGCATTCTTACCAATTATAAATTAGAATAAACTTGAATATATAAAGAATCTTCTTGTTCCCGAGACTTATTTAACGTAGAGTATTCCAAATTCGTTAATTCTTTGTTTCGACCTCTTAATTTTTCCTGTTTCTTCTACTCCTTTTTCTATGTGGTCCATCAAATGCTTTTAACTTTTATTTGTTTAAAACATTTTTTTGTTTTTTGTTTATGCGCTGTTGTTGTTATGGTCTTTGTTTACTTGTCCAAAAAAAAAAAAAAGGAAGAGGAAAAAGAAAACCGAAATAATAAAAAAGAGGAAAAAGAAAAGCAAAACAACAAGGAAACATTGCAAATTTGTTGGCAAATATTGAATTTGCAACATATTCGACTCATATGTCACAAACTGAGCGTGGGCAAAAGCTGTCGCGAATGAGTAACACAAGGTTTTCTGTTTACCAAAATTTGCATACATGCTAGAGGGGAGCTAGAAGGGGAGTTTCGTATTTGTGTGTAGTTGCTCTTGGCTACCTTTTTGAAAGTAGCCAAAAAAAGAAGAGAAATGGTGTCCCTTGTTTGGATCAGCAAAAAAAAGTTGAAATGAAATTAAATATCAAATCCAGCGCAGCTGTTGGGCAAATAGTGAGACATTAATTTTAAGTGTTGTGTGAACTTTTTATCACATACATACGTTTTCCATCGAATATGAGGTAAAAGTTCTTTAAGTTTAAAGAAAATATTATTAAAGTTTCTATTAAATAACGTGTGTGGAGTTAATATTATAGTAAAAGAATGAATACTAATAAGTAATAATACAAATACATATAATACATATATAAGAATTGCTAGACAGAAAGTACAGTTTGACAGTTTCGAATAGCTGCGAGTAATAGTTGGAAAAATCTATAAGAGTTATACAATATATTTAATTGTAGTTCTTGGAATCGATCCGTTGGATTCTGAATATACATAAACCCTTTTCATTTTGAAACACAACTAAAATGTAATTCTCATTTCATCTTAATTACCATTAAATCTGAGAAAATTACGAAATTTTAAGAAATATTTTTCAGGAAAAGGCTGATAGTGTATAAATTATACAATTATATTTTAGAATTAAAATTACCCATTAAAGTAAATTAAACAATTTTATAAGAAAAGCCTTTTGAAAAGATTTGTTAACCATTAAAAAGTAAATTTTCCAAATATTTTTGTTCAATAATTTGATTGAAGCTCTTATCTATGGAGTAAACCTAAGCGAAAGTTAACACAAAAATCTATAGTTTAATTAAAAGTTTCTATGTATAATGGCTTTTGTTACCTTTCCCACTGTTCCTTTTGTTGAAAACAATAAAAATGAATGTGTATTAAACATCATGTGTATGAATTTTAACTGCTATCAACATTTTGCAGCTTTGCTTTGCCCTCTTCCAGTCATAGTCCGAGGCGAGGACAATGTCTGGTGAGACTGACCGAGTCTGATTTCAGTTTTCTCTGTGGTCCAAGTAACTATAACATTTAAGCGGATTTACGCAAAAGTTGTGTGCCATTTGATAGCTGGCAAATAAATTTGAAATAAAAGTATTTTCCTTTTTTATATATATTTATTATTGTTGTGTGTGTGTGTGTGTGAGAGTGTGTTTGTTGTTGTTTGTTTTATGGCTGACAACTAACAAGGTTGAGGCCTAAGAGACTAAATCATCTAAGGATTTGCGTTTTAGCTGGGGCCACCTTTTTTCTGACAGGAAATTGAAAATTTCCACAACATCAGAGTAATCTCATGTAGACGTGTGTGTGTGTGTGTGTGTCTGTGTGGGTGTGGCTGATGTGTGAATGGCGAAAGGGGTGTGGCATTTTGCTAGCACTATGCTGAAGGCCAATAACATTTACGCTAATTTGATAATCTAAACACGCACAAGGGGTTAACAGACATTTGCATAGCTAAGCAGAAGGCAAAACCGGCACCTAATTGGCTGCAATGGCCCTCGAGGGACCGTTGGGGCCATTGCCAACGAATGGCAGCGGGCACGAAGAGAGTATGGGAAGATAGTCCAACTGTTTATGTTTATGTTTATGTTGGCCTGGTCTTAGTCTCACTTTATTCTGCATTATCAGCGCATTATCATCGCATTTTCTTTTCACTCTCGAACGAATCGAGAATCCAAAGTCCAACCAGACCGGACTCAACTTCGGACTTGTGTGGTCAGCGGGAGTTGATTATTTTTGCCTTTTTACACATTTTTGCCGCTTATCTGTGTTTAGCCAAAAATCTGTTTTTGCCATGCCTTCAAAAACCGTTAAAGTATTTGCCTTCGTAATCGCTTTTACACGCTTGACTTGAACCCAAATTAGCTGCGGGTTACTCGGAACAAGGCAAAACATTTCTTTTGTATCATATTCGTTTGGTTATTGGCCTAAAAGACGGGAGGGTGAAGGAACTCCTAAAATTTATCTAAATGAAATAATTATTTACTTAAGCCGAAAAACCAAAAATTTGTTGAGCTGTATAAAAATCAAGAAATGCAGACCATTATTCCTTACTTCGCCAAAAGATATAGGCAAGATATGTATGTATGTATTTTCTTTCTTTTTTAAGCTTTCAGCATAAAATCAAGTCAATTGTTAGTTTGGTTTTCTGTCATTAGCCAGGCAGGGTTGGCCTGTTGAAAGTCTGCCAAGTCGAAACGGATATAAATTGATAGGTCCAACCCACTTGGCGTATGAGCAATATGCTTCTCTTTTCACCCACAGCCACAGGCACATACACATGCATATTCATAAGTTTCAACATACGCCCCATGAGACGACGAGTCCTGAATGTCCTGGCATCCTGGTGTGCGACAAAAAGATTTATGTCTGTTTTGTTTTTCTGTCGGCGAACATTTTAACGCCTGCAAATTTGCTAATTAATTGGTTTAAATCATGTGCGTGGGGAAACCCAAAAGAAAACACAAAACACGAATTGGGGGATACAAAAAATTATATTAAATCTAGTTACTAACCACAAGGAATCATTTGATACCTTAGAACATGAAACAAAGTGTATCCTGTATATACTGTTCAAATTTTGCAATTAACAAGTTCTTAATAGAAATAAGTATTTATATTAATACTTTCAAGACCCAAATTTGGGTTCATTTTATGTAGAAAATGTTGTGTCTTTGTCACAACGCAGTGAATAAATTGACTTGTGAACAAACTAAACAAACTTTTATCCAATTTCTTTTTGGGATATAATCCATCATTTTATTATTTTATTACCTAGGTGACCTATAAAAATGATGTGGAATAATAATGTTCCAGTCAACTTAATACTCTCTTCTTTAAAAAAATGTTTAGAGGGTATTTAAAATGTAATTTCTGCAAAATTTGTTAGCCCTTTTTCGCATTCTTTTGCAACAGCAAATAAAAAATTAATTTCACGCATGTTATTTTTTTTTTTTTGGGGTAGCTTTTGTGTATAATGAAATTGATTTAAGGTTATTAATGTTAGTAGAGAGAAAATGTTTTCTATATATACTTAGGTACGAAACATATAGATATATACAGATATTTGTATATGCAGATATAGTCCGCCTAAGTAAATGTTTGGCATAACCTTTAACGTCAATTTTATGCAAATTATGTTGTTTCTGTTTGTAGATTCTCTACCCCGCTTCGCAGTCTTTTCTGGTCTCCTTCAGGATCTCTGCATGGCTAGAGTGGAGGGGCGTGGCACTTTTGAGTATAGAACGACGGGGCGTCCATGGGTTATGGGAATGTTGTTATTGAAGTTTTTGGCCGTCTACTGACTGCTGACTTATTCAATAAGCCAAGTTGAAGTATGCCTTCATTATTGTTGTAGTTGTTGGCTGCTGCTGTTGCTCTTGCTGGTTGCGGCTGCTTAAGTAAATACCGTGTGCGATGCGGTGTGTGTGTGCGTCGTATATGCAAAAAGTGCAAATAATAATAATAAAGAGTACTTATTGTTTGATTTATGTGTCTGTGTGTGCACAATGCCAAGAAGAAGAGGAATGAGTCAAGACACACTAGAAAGAGAATGAGAGAGCGAAAAGAGAGGGAAAAGAAAGTATCTCTAGTTGACTTTTGATATAGGAATCTTTTTCTCTTCTTCAACTAATTTAAAATTCTTCAGTGCTTTAGCTTTCGAAGCTAAGCTATGGCCATCAGGAACTGAAACTGATAAAGTCACCTTTATTTGTCACTCTTAGGGCCCAAATGTCAGTTGACTGCCTAGGCACGTTCGTTATGCCACACAATCCAATGGTTTCTTTTTTTATTCTTTTATCCTTATTCAACCTGAAGCGTTAAACCGCACACACAAACACACACAGAGAAATACACCTATCATGATGATGATGGCCGTAATGATTATGTTTTTGTTGTTTTTGCTTTTTGGCGTCACCTCGAAACAGCACGCAATGTGGCGACCGCCACCGCAGTTTCAGTTCCTGGAGTGTTGGGGCTAAGTGAGCCATTTATCTTCCCAGGAACCTCAAGCGCGACACAACAACAACAACAATAGCATTAACAACAAGAGGACTTCCTATACACGCGTCATCCAATCCAGGCAGACGCCAATAATACCGCTTTCCAAATAAAACGATTTATATGCCCAGAATACAACGTAAAACATCACTGAACGAAAATATATAATGTAAATTAAAAGAGAAACTTAATCCTTAATTCATATAATATATAGAGCCATAATCTGTAAATATTTAAACTTTGGCTTTTTAGAGATTTGCATTTTAACTTTATGGGACAAGCTTCCAACGTCTTTAAAATTCCAATGTCAAGGGAACTTAAAATTGGTGAACAAAGGTTCTGATCTTGAGAAGCCTGTTAAAATATTCCCAGTATCAGCCACCTTCAGAATATTACTCATTTAAAAACAATGAAAGAGAGAACTAAATTGCCCATTGGTCCCTTCATATCTTCACTATGTTGAATTCCTTTGCAGAAACGTCAACTAAAATGTTCCTTCCTTGTTCTGAGTTTTAACTTGCAGTGTATAAATTGCCGAACATTTTTCGGTTTTTTGTAGTTTTGTTCTTGTGTTTTTTCTTTTTGCTGCTGCCTTATCCCAACTGAACATCAATTGAACAGCCGCAACAGCAACAGCAACAACAACGGCAACGGCAACATGACGAGTAAATGAAACCCCTGGCTGGAAAATACGAAAGCAAAAAAAATAGGAAAGGAGAAGTAAAATCGAAGATTGCTATCTTTGACGGCTTGTTTTCCTGCCGACCTACACCATCCGAACGATTTCCCCCGCTCTGGTTTGCCCATGTTTTTTGTGTGAGTGGGCGGGGCAGCTATTATGTATTGGCGTTGAAACAATTTGAACAGCAATCGTAGTCACAGTCCTGGTAGTAGTCGCAGTCGTCGTCTTCGTCTCGGTCGAAAAACAAATGAAAGGAAGTCGTTTAAAAGTACAAACGGACATTATTTATCGCTCAAACCATTTAGCCACAGAAACTACCCGAAATAGCATTAAAAAAAAGAAGCAACAAACCCAAAACCTGTCCACTTGCTGCTCGACTGTTGTTGTGTCTACTTAGTTGTAATAAATAGGAAAAAACTCAAAGGCAATGAGAAGAGGTTCTACCACAATGCGTTGCATATAATTTTTGTCTTTTTCTTTCATTTTGCTTGCTTTTATTTTGTATTGTTGGATTGGCAATTGGATTTTAGCAGCAGCTACTAAAAGACGAAGGGAAATCGATTGATTTTTGCTTATTTAAGCACTTTTCTCTCTTTCTTTTGGACAAAGTAATTTACAGTTGCCATTAAATGGCCAAGTGCGTGCGGGTGGTTGGAATGAAATGAGTTTTGTTGTCTATGTCACAGGGTTGTGGCATCTGATGAATTGAAGGACTTTAGGAAACGAAACGATATTTAAGGAAGATGTAAAACCATAGCATACATTTCAGCGTTGGTTTGGTAAATGATCAAAGACAATCTTCTAAAATAAAATGTTTGAAGATTCAAAAAAAATAATTGCCCTTGCTATAGAGCTTAAGACCTTTTAAGAGTTTTGTGTGATGTTTCATTTGTTAAAATATATTTTTACCTACATATAGAACTAAAAACAGTTGATAAGCATATAGAAAAAGTGAATAAGTTGAAGTCTTTCAAAAATCAGCGGTTTTACAAATATTTCAAAACAACTTGTGAAAAAATGCTTTTATCTTCATTTTTAGACAGCTAACACAAGAAGTTTAGCTTTTAGAAGTATCCGTTCACTGTTTAGGTAGAAAGGCAGGGCAAGTCTTTTATCTTCATTTTTAGACAGCAACACCAAGAAGTTTAGCTTTTAGAAGTACTCCGTACACTGTTTATCAGTGTTATATCAACTGCGGGCAGGTGCAAGTCATAGGTATGGTGTTTAGAATTTGCATACAAGCTCCATATGTCTGGTTTATTAGCATATGAAGGAGCATTAGATCTCACTTCCTGTGCTGTGCTCATTAACCATGTGTCATGTGAAACCGCTCGGCCAGACCAAAAACTCCTCTCATCACACTGACTCTTTCCCACACACAGAGAGACAAAACCTCAGGCGTCTTATCGCCTTAAACCACTTTCAGTGTCAGCAATGACAGCGGTCCAGCCTCAGTCTGAACCGACGGGCGATGAGATGAGCCGCTGACTGTGAATATTGTCGCCTTCTTTTTTTGCTGCTCTCCCCAGTTGTTGGGGGCGTTTGAGTTGGGATGTTGTCTGTTAACATGGCCAGTGGTCTTGTCGACATTGCGATAACCAAAAAAAAAGAAGAAGTCAAATCGTCTCGCCGACTTAGGTATACCCTACACCAGTAAAGCAAATATTTTAAATTTATTAAACATATGCATTTTCACATGCTTTTATTACAAGCATATCTTAGAATCTCCTCACTTCGTTGTTTTTTGTCCGATTTTGATCAAATTTGGTGTTTTTGCTGGGTATTAGTATCAAATTCAAGTGTACCAAATTTAATTACAAAAGGTAGAAAATTACGTGAGATAATCGAGTTTTTTCCAAATTACGGGGGTGGCGTGGTTTTTTTTCGTTGCATATACAATATATGCGCATTTATTAAACAAATACACATACCAAATTTGGTGCCTCTAGCTATTATAGTCTTTAAGAAAAATCAAAAGTTTGTTTAAATTTCGTGGGCGGAGGGGGCGTGGCAAATTTTTTTGCAACAAATTTGTGCGCACTTACTAAAGGATTAATCATACTAAATTTGATGTCTTTAGCTATTATAGTCAATTTAAGAAAATCAAATTTGTTTAAATTTCGTGGGCGGGGCGGCAAATTTATTTTCATCAACACAAATTTGTGCACACATTGCTAAAGGATTAACATACTGAATTTGATGTCTTTAGCTATTATAGTCTTTAAGAAAATCAAATTTGTTTAAATTCCTCGTAGGGGGCGTGGCAAATTTGACCAAAACTTGACCACCGTAGGTAACTGCATCGACTACGTACCAAATTTGGTGACTCTAGCTCTTATAGTCTCTGAGATCTACGGTTCATACGGACAGACGGACGGACGGACGGACGGACGGACACGGACGGACATGTCTATATCGACTCGGCTGTTGATACTGATCAAGAATATAATTTATGGGGTCGGAAAAGCTTCCTTCTGCCTGTTACATACATTTTGGCGACTTTAATATACCATTTCACCCTATGGGTGTATGGTATAAAAACGAACGAAAAGGAATTTACGCTCTTGGCCATAATGAGGGTGATTTTCGTATTTGTGGTAGATTTGTCCACTTAGCAGGAATGACCACAACGAGCAGCAGGGATTTCGTACATACTTATATTCCAGAATGTTGCTGTTGCAATTTGCTTGGCAAATCATTTATTTGTACATTTTCACAGTGGATTATGGCCAAATGCCTGTTCCCCTGACGATAATGGTCATAATTTTTCTATGTCTGTGTTTTCTTTTTTTTTATTTCTATTTTGTATGTGCGATTTGTGATTTCTACATAGAATGCAAATGTAGTTTGAGCTCAGGAAAAATGGAAAAGTTTGGGTTTTTTAATAAAGAAAGTGTAGAAAGAAATGCAAATTAAAAACCAAATTTCTCGACACTTTTCTCGAATTTCAATTTCAATTCCAATTTCGATTTACTTCATTTTCAATTTCAACCCAAGCAACGACCTCAAGTGCGGGTCCAGCATTTATTCATTCATTCATTCACTCAGTCATTCAGTCATTTGTGTACACAATTGTCTACGGATTTTCAATATTATTTGCTGCGGTAAAAAAAAAACTTCCATTCCTCCTATGTATCTTTATTCCCTTCAACCAGCTGGTGCTACCTTCATGCCATCTTGGGTGTGAACTGTCATTGCGACTGAGGTAAGGGGCGGGCAATTGGGCATTTTATTTTATATATTGGAATTTTAAAATTCCTTCCGCTCCGACGACAGGCGACAGGAAAATGGACAATTTGTGTTTGTGGCAATTGATTGGCAAATATTGTCCGGCCAAATGGTTAAGGCGAAAAGGTTTTTTGTATGAATACTGATTAATACGTACTGACAGCAAGTCATTCAAAGGAAATACCTCGCTCAAACAAACAATAGAGGTTCAAGAATTTAATGTTCTATACATATCTTCAGAGAAAACTCTTCCAAAAGGGGCTGGGCTATAAATTTGTTTAAACCTATACTTTTCTGTAGTTGTTTTTACTTAAACATGCGATTTGACTTGTCAAAACTTTGCACTTAACTTTATCTCCGACTTAGCTCTGCTCTTTTAGAACTGCTTACAATAACTTTGGCTCAACCATGCACCATTTGAGCGCCTTAAAGACGACAATAAAAATCGAAAAAATAAAGTTACTCAATGGCAATGCTTGCATGCAAATTACAAGCAATAAAACGTGGCAAAAACTTCCTCCTAGAAACAGATTATTCTTTATTGTTTAGAGTCCTTGTAGCAATTCTCACATCATGCTATTGGCATTGAAGATTGTCTCTGTTGTCTGTCGGTGTCTTTTGCTGTCTCCCTGGTATTGGGCGATATTCCCAAGGCTGTCATATGTATGTAAAGACAACACCACAGGAAATATGTAAATTTGTCATGCCAGCAAACAACAAACACAGACAAAAAGACTAAAATACTCATAAAAGGGGGGGGGGGGGGGGGGGGGGGCCCATTTCCAAAAATGTCAAGTTGTGTGTGAATGTGCGAAAAGAGGCAAGGAGAGAGAGAGAGAGGGTTATGTATATGTGAATGACAAAATCCTGAATTGAATTTTTATCTATTGTATTGGCAATAAAGTCACATTGTCACATCCAGTATAAAATGATTATTATTTACCCAAATAAAAATGAAATGTTCACAACAGAAAGCAAAAAAATTGAGACAGGGCTCAACCGGGATTTGAACCCGGGACCTCTCGCACCCAAAGCGAGAATCATACCCCTAGACCATTGAGCCTCTCTTGAAACGAGGGAAATATTTCTAAAATATAAACCATGAAATTGAATATCAATTTCAAAGCTACAAGGTCAGCTATCTTGTAGATACAACTTTTAACTTAAATGCTAATGAAGCAAGAGCACTTAAAAACTCCAACTTGTTTAAACACTTTTCAAAAATATATATTAAATTAAGTGATTCGAAATACTCTTTTATCATCTAAAGTGGATATCGATCTTCGTATCTTTTCAAGTGCCTCAAGTGGTGAAGTTTTCCCTAGAATATGAGACAGACTTCTTAGCAAGTTAAATAAGTTTTATTTGAACTATAATCAGAGTCAACTAAATCTTTTTAAAATTCATTTAAAAGTCATGAATCCTATGATATATTTTACATGGAAAATCCAGCGAATAGAAACGAGGAAATTATGTAAGTTGTTAATTAGATTAATGTAAAATGCTTATATTAAGATCAAAACAATAGCAAGCGTTGTAAATGTCAGAATGAACAACATTCATTAATAACGAATCACTTAAAAGTAGAACATATACAAACATATACATACGTGAAAAACAAGTTTGTAAGATTGAAACCCGTTTAGTTTAAAGTCATGTCTATAAGAGAGAATAGACTATCTTCAAAACTAAACATCCACTTTTGAGTCAACCATCTTCCATGAAAGAGTATTCAATAGTGTGTTTCTATGCTCACCAAAATAAAGTCAACCCATACCCTACATGTAAATTTTTGCTAGCCATTTGCATGCATGCATATTAAATGCACTTTCGTTTCTCAAAAAACCCTCTAAATTTTGGTCAAAAATGTAGGGGATGTAGCTCAGATGGTAGAGCGCTCGCTTAGCATGTGAGAGGTACGGGGATCGATGCCCCGCATCTCCAAATTCGTCTTTTTTTATCCAATTTTCAGATTGCTGTCAAATTATAGTTCAATTTCCTTGCCACGCCCTTGCACATTTTATTAATTATAGCTTTTAATAATAGACCAAGCGCCTATTCCTTTTGGCGGCTACCCTTATCAATGGATTGATGATTTATTGACTTTTAAATGCCTTTTTACTTTCTATTCAACAATAGCAGCAGCTGACTCATCAAAATTTGTTTTGTCTTTGTTTTTCTCTTTGGGCATGCTTTTAATTTAATTTGAAAAGTTTTGCATGGCCATTTGGCGCATTTAACCCTTTACCCAAGGCAGAAAAAGAAAAAATCAGAGTAAAATAACAAAAGGGTGAAAAAATATCATAAATAATTATGATAACTGTCTGAAGTTTTAAATCGCCTCGCAACTCACCCACACTCAAAGCAATTAACTGGACTTTGCCTTGAATAGGAAGAAAAGACAAAAAAAAAGGCAGGAACTAAGGAAAAATATGACAATTAGGCAAGTAAACTAATTGAGGCTGGCATCAAGCTTGAGAGATTAGACACCAGCCATTAGGCACAGGGAAACAAATGAAGCAAGATCGAAAGAGCCAAGAAAACTTTAAGGAAGATATGGGCAGTTAGGTAAACGCACAAAAGAAAACCTTTTCAAGTAACGTTGGAAAATTATTAACTATTAATGACAGCAACAAAATGGAAAATAGCTTTTGATTCCTTGTTAAATTTATCTAGAGTAATACTGAAAATATTTTGTGAACTTTATTCCCAGTTCTTTATAAAAGATAAAGAACCCAACCAAGCAATATCATCAGTCCTCTTATTCTTAATTTCTACAGCTTTTTCTTAAAACTTTTCCATTTTTCTTTTCGGTGTTTCACTTTTACTGTTTTGTTTGTTGTTTCATTGTTACCCGTGCTCAAGTTTTTGTACCGTGATAAATCACAAAACTGTATCCATTCAAGATTTATGAGCTGCTAAATATGCTGACAAAACAGCAGGAGGATTCACCAAAGAGTAGAAACTTTGTCCACATATCCAAAATTTAAAACGCAATTATCATATATGTATTTGTATCTATATATATGTATCTCTCTATGTATATATATGTGGCTATATGTATCTTTATGTATTTTTGTCCTGTTGTTTTACCCATGTGCCAAAGAGAGATAAACAGAACGAGGTCCTAAATAAACAAGGTGAAAAATAAAAAGCAAATGTTAGAACGGAAAAATGAGAAAAAAAATTGCTTCAGCAGACAAAAATACAATTTGGTTTTAATTGAAAATTTCGACATAGCCACGAAAAACAAAATGTGATGACATGATACATGTCAAGCTAAATTCCAGACCAATGTACAGTACTATTATCTTATTATAAAAAGTTATTCGTCCTTAGACTTGTTCCTGGTTTGTCTCTTGCATTCCTTCTCTTCTTAGAATTGCCGGGCGGTGACCTCAAGTCAAAGTTCATCAAAATAATTCCAATTAATACCAAATCTCCTTCTCTGGCTCTTCTTTTTACAACATTACCCCACTTCGAATGCCATTAACAAAAGCACAAATACAATTTTTACACTTTGCCGTGCCAAGAAAAAAAAGCAACAATAACAAACAAACTAACTAAAAATGGCTAAAAGCAACAAAAAACAAACGAAATTTTTCTTTCTATTTATTTTTTCAACAACTTTTTACCTTTTTTTGCCCCCTCTTTTCTTTCTCTTATGCTTTCAACTCATTTTCAAGTGTTTCCACTTAGTTTGTTGTTGTTGTTGTTATTCTCGTTTCGGTTCGGTTTGGGGCTTACAGAGGGGTAAAACCATTAGAAAAAGGCAAAGCCTGGAGTGTTGAGTGCCATCTTGATGGGGTTAGGGCATTGTTTTTGTTGGCTTAAGTCAACACACACAAGCAACAATCCAGCAGGAGTTGAAGAAGGGTCGAAGGGTTAATGAAAGTTGAGGTTGCTGCTAAAGCAGTTGGGTTCACGGTTAGTGCTTAAAATGTTGCATACTTAACGGCGCTGTAGGTGAAAGATTTGGACACTATGATTAATGCCCGATTAAAATTGTTTATATAAACAATTTTTTGGGGTTGATGGCACAATTAAGATGGTTCATGACTACAGAATCAGAATACTCCAGTTCTAAAGAATTCTTTCAGCATTGTATTACTTTCCTAAAAACAACAAGGTAGAAAATACAATTTTATGTTTATTTATAAATATATTTATACATATGTTTTACATCTGGATCATGGCCTTGAACTTATCGCGTTGTTTCTGCTTCAATGCCTCGTGACGTTTGCGTTCAATGTTTCTGAGTAAAATTTCTTGAAATTTTCGACGCATGGTCAATGATAGACCTGTATTACGTAAATCCAATTCCTCTAGCACTTTATTTGAACTCATGATCTTCATCAAATGTTTACCAAAATCCTATAGATAGTAATTTCACAATATTTGCAAGAAAGAAACTTGTTTAGACTCACCTCTCCCAGTGTATTATTGGATAGATCAATATCAAGCAGAGTCGTATGCTGGCATATTAACATCATAAACAATTTGGTAATACTCGCCGTAATGCCACATGAACTCAGATCTATTTCCCTAATAGGCATGGCCTGAAGAGTATGAAATATGGCTGCAGCTCCATCACTTTGTATGGGATTGAGACGTAGGACCAATCGCTGAAGGGGCACACGTCGCAGTGTGCGGCTAAGTACATAGGCTCCCTCTTCGGCTAATGATTTTGGAATACAATATCAACTATGATATCATAAGAGTTGTAAATACTACTCACTAATCTTATTGTTGGTCAAATCCAACACAGTTAATATGCCAAATGATTCCTTGCCACAAGTTTCCAGAAATCCACGAATACCCGCATCACCCACAGCACAATGCAACAGTGATAATCTACTCAAATGATGGCAACCCTTGTCCAAACTGTGGGCCAGAAAACGTAACTGATATGGCATCAGTTTTGTATTATGAATGCTGACCAAAACGAGAACGTATTCATATTTGCAAACAGAGACAATGAAAAGGCAAAATGTGAAATTAAAACTCACCAGAATTGTCGCAGCTCATGACACTGACTCAGTCCTTTGACCAGAAGCAAAATGTCCTTCGGTGTGAGCTGATTACAGCCAATTTGGTAATTGATGCCAGCCGTCTTGGTGCTGTAACTCAGCCGCAGTCGCTGTAAATCCGGCAGATTGCTCAGCAGGTAATCAAGTGGAATGTGATCTAGGTAGAGAAGCCGAAAAAAACACTCATCATTAAATTACTTTAAAACAATTGTCTATAATTTTCTTAGCATTTATAACTCAGATAGCTGGCTCAGCAAAGGATTTGTTTTAACAAACAAAGAAATTTGGTATTTTGCGAGGTTTTTATAAACAAAATTAAGATTTTCAATACCCATTTTATATATTAAATGTAATGCTATTTAAAACTCCACAGGAAGAGATAAGAAATGCTTTATATTTACACATTTATTGACCAGTTTTGATTCTCTATCTAGATCCAAGGGTATCTGCGAATCGTTGGAATGTACTTACCATTGTTGTCGTTGGTCGGCGGAGAGGGTTGAAGTTGATTTATCTCCAATTGATTTATATATGCCCCACAGATGTCCAAGGTGGACTGCACATTGCCCTCACCCTCTAGCTCGTAGTCAACGGTTTGCATATTTTCAATAAACTCCTGCACATGTCGCTCCATGTAAATGTTAATCCAGGGCCGTTCTCTGCCCCGCGGTAGTATGGGGGCGGACCGCCAGCGTTCGGCATAGCAGCGTTGCCAAAAGAAATCATCATGAATGTAAGAGCTGAGCAATTGCAACGGCAGTGTCTGAGTATCCAGATGACTGAGTATATAGTTACGGTCCTCACGACGCGTCAGTTGGCGATACAGTGGCAACTCTGCACAAAAAGGATACAAAATGATGTTCACATCAGGACGAAATGACTCCAGCTCACACTTACCGCTCCAGTTCTCCACAATGGCATCGAGGACAAGATGTCGCAGACTTTTCGCTTGATTTGTTTGCCCTTCGTTGGCTTCTTGATACAGTTGGTGGTTCTGGTCGAATGATTTACCGCTGCCTTTGGGCAGCCTGACATCCTTAAGATGGAAATAGGCCTTGAAGGTGTCAATGGAAACGGTGCTGGGGAATTCGCAATACGTGAAATCCATTTGAATATAAGCATTTAGTTCTTGTTCTTGTCTACTTTTGTCTACGAATGGGATATCAACAATATTTATTAGTTTGCATTTACATTGTGCCCCAAGGAAACGGTTGTCATGGTACAACTATTTCATTCCGTTTAGTGTTGCGAAATGTGAAAAGAAATCACAAAAAGTAAAAAAAAGGATCTTATGAAATACTCTTTCTGATTAAATTATTATGTTAAGAATTCAAAATTATATTTTTGAATACGTTAAGTGATAAGTGCCAATAATAATAATTACAAGACTCTATTATGTTATTTATTTGTTTACTTTGTTTACTTGATTTCACTTTAAATGTTTCAAATATAATTCACAATTGTGAATATTTGCTTATCTGTGAATTTGCATGCTCGAAAATTAGCATAAGAAAGTGAAATTCTTGTTGGTCCAAGTTGCGCGATAATGTCTCAAGTGACAAGCCGATTATGACCCTAATTACATGACATTACAACTTAGAGTCAACGAGTCAGCCCTCCCTTTTCTCCTAGGGAATATCAGAAATATTGACTCGGCATCAAAGCAAAAGACTATCCACCTGGAGGATTAGAGAGCACCACACAAAAGCCGCCATGACATGGCTTTTAGCAGAAGCGAAAGTCTAGAGAATGGAGGATGGATGACGATGCCTTCTCGACGCCTTTTTGAGTGTAATTTTTATGGCTTAGTCTAGGCGTCTGTAAATATGCAAAGTATTTCGTATAAAATGTGTTATTTATGTCTTGGTTTTGCTTTGCATTTTTTTCTTTTTTTCGCAACGGTCGACGAAAATTAATAATCCAACGAAAGCAACCAAATTCCTTTACGGGGTCCTCGATGGCCCACAAACTCCATTCTCAGTTTGCATGATGTGCATTATTATGGCCAAATTATACACCTTATAAAAACAGTTGCGATTTTTCCCGTAAAAAATGTAAGGCAATGGGAAATTTTTTTTATGTGAAGCAATTTATTTTGAATTATTTTTATGGTACTTCACGTTGCCTGTCTCCATCTCCTTGGCTGAGTAGCCAAAAATTGGTTTGTCATTGCAAGGATAAAATAGGATACTACTACGCACACATACACACAGTTGTGGCTTCTTATTGCTTTTGATAAATTATATGAAATCCAATGATTGGTTATAAATAGGTTTCAACTTGATAGAGCCATAGAAGATTTAAAAATTATATCGACCACTTATACCGGTTCCAAAATCCTGTTTGCCACGAAGAGGACCACTCAAATGACGAGTGGCATTTGCAGTGCCATTCAATTGAAAGTTGCCACTGGGTGAAGTATAGATCCTTGCATTGCCAGCCGCATGGACAGTGGTGCTATCGAACTTGGGTATACGATCGATACCCACCGCAGCTGCATGACCACCAGGAGTTTGCAAATTAAGACCACCACCAAATTGCTCAAGTCTTTGGTTGTGACTGTGATAGGCATTGGCATTGAGACTGGAGGCACTTCCTTGTGGCAAGAGGCTCACATTGGCCCCCACCGTAGTTGTGCCACCAACATGTTCCCTATGACCATGCTGAACCGATAAGCCATGACCATTCCTGCCAAGAGTTTTTATAACTTATAAATACAAACGGTTTGGTTTCACAATTAGTTGTACTTCTTACGCATTCACAGCCCCATAGACTCCTTTGGTTACTGGTCCACCTTTGAATGGAGTTTCGGCAAATACTCCAGCTTTTACGTTGGCTTGGTCACTGCCCAATTTTACTCCACAATTCATTGAGGCTTGTCCAGTCTTTGGGTTTCCTGTGGCCTGACAATCCATTATTTTGAACTACAATTAGATTGTTATGCTAGCACTAAAATGGTTCAACTGATTTGCTTAAGATGAGAGACTGCAGCTTTTATATGATTTTTAATGAGTCGGGTACTTTACCAGAGACATATATGTATAAGCACAGACATATGTATACATATACATAAGTAAAGGTAGTTCCCCCTTTATAATGAATCAGTTTAGTAATGGGGGGGATCACTCACTCACTTAATTTGTGTCTTTGTCGCTCAAGCAGGCAGATTCGTTTATTCTTCAGTTTGTTTAGCGATAAACTATATACTAGAAACTATAGGTTCTCGTTATAGACTGGTGCTAATTATAAGGCTTAGGCTTATCAAATTCCTCTATAGAGTGGTAGAGAGAATTTCTTTTACTTTCCCTTGTGCATTTCATTGCAACTGTCAGCCCCTCCCCCTTGAATACGAGTAAGATAAGACCCTGCGCCGTTTTAATCTTACTTTTTTCTCGCTTTTTGCGTCTGCAATGTCTGATGACAGCTGACAAAAAGTTTCGCAAA
Source organism: Drosophila equinoxialis (assembly GCA_018150345.1). Classification (NCBI taxonomy): domain Eukaryota; kingdom Metazoa; phylum Arthropoda; class Insecta; order Diptera; family Drosophilidae; genus Drosophila; species Drosophila equinoxialis. Next base: position 9,673,708 of record JAECWI010000005.1, on the reverse strand, counting down.
CGTAAACATTGGCAAGCGGCAACAAGGATTCGCCCATTCTGACCAACCATCAACACATACATATCCTGCCAGCCTGCCAGCATCACGACACCTTACACACTCAACGTGGGGCCCACCTGTTGTGGTCCTTGCAACGGCGTTGCATAACGGAAACATGAGGCACTGGACGACGGAAATGTTCGACAGCATGTTGCCAGGATGTCGACATGCGGCTTGGGGTTGAGAGATGTGGCATCGACTCGCAACATTGATCCCCCCCTACCCCCTATTTGCCATGTAAATGGACCATGAGCGGCATTTCAATTATGATTTCTCCTTTATTTTTGTGTTTTTGTGAGGGTTGTGGAGTGCTTGCAATTAGCCAGAAGCAACATTATTTGTTTCGATTTATTTACAGTTGTCGTTATGGGCTTATCTTTTTATTTTTTATACTCAGTAGTCTCTGATATAATAATTGCAAATGTGTCGGTGTGTGAGTTTTGAGCCCACATAATATTCACAACAAACGAAGCGAAAAGGAGCGCACAAACAAGCCAACTTGTGACTGTCAGCCAGAAGCAAGTAGAAACAATGAATAAGAGAGAGAGTTAGAAGAGAACAATTTTATAATCATTTTTATGGATTTAATTTCCAATGTCCTTTCCTTTTGTTGGCAAAATGTGGTTATCCCTTGCATCATCTCGGATACAGCAATGTCCTCTTCTAATTTCCTCTTTTGGAGAGTTTTTAATGTGTGTGAGATACTGAGTGACAATCCAGAACGGAGTTATAAGTAGTTTGAATCATTGTTGTTTACTAGAATGTGCAGACAAAAAGAGAGAGTTACGAAACGTTTACAGAAAAAAACAATTTTCCTTAACATTTCACTTTACTAGAAACAAGTCAGAAATTTTCCTCCTAGTCCATATATCACTTACATCTAGCCTGTCTGGTCACCCCTCATCGTCACCCAACAAATTTTCAGCAATTGTCAGCAATTTTGCTCAAAATGGACAGAAGGACACACAAAAACTATCACCGAAAAAAAACATAGAAATAGCCACCAAGCAAATGTCCTTTCAGTAGCATACATTGTCCCTTTTTACAACAGTTGCTGTGTATTTTTCTGATTATCCTGGGACAGCGCCCAATACGATAGCCGCATAGTGGGCGTGTACATACCATAAGCATTAACATAATTTATGTGGTTCCGCCGGATTTAGCTTTGTCGTAAAAGGACACTCGGCCATTGTCCATTTTGAATTGCGATAACAAAGGCACATAGAGAGAGAGAGAGAGAAGCGCTCGGGATTCGGGTACTCCGGTACTCTGGTTTCTGTGGTTTTTATTGTTTTTGTTATGAGGTCTCTCACAGTCACAGTCACAGTCACAGTTGGTAAAAGTTTATGAAAACTTTTCTTCTCTCTAATTTCGTTTGTAGTTGCCGGTTTCTTTTTTTCTGTTGACTTTGCATATTTTTTTAATTAAATTGAAACAAAGAGACGAAATCAAAGTTGACGCCGCCGCCGCCTTGCGCCTTGTGGAATTTGGTTTGCTTTGGAAGCTAATCTGCGAAACCATTACTCAATGGGTGGTCCTGATTGGGGAAAAGAGAACATGGAGCAAAAAGCCTCCTAACGAGAGAAGACTGGGACAGCAGAGCTATAAAAACGTGCGAAATTTTCACGGACGCGTGAACTTTCACAGCATTTTGGTTTTTGTTTTTGTTTAGCCAGACACGACCTTACACACCCACTCACACACACTCACAGCCCCTCCTGGCACAATCCTGGCACATTTAACTGATTGTTGTCACCTTTTTTTATAACCCATAGGGTGAAATGTTTTTTTATGTGAAAGACAGGCGAGGAAGCCCCAAGAAATATTCTGGAATTATTTTTAGAAATGAATATTTTTGGGTATATATCAGGTAATGTACCATAGACATTTATCGTATTTCCTGTTTTTAGAAGAATATTTTTTATATCACAAAAACATTTATCATATTGCTGTTGACAACAACTAAGAATAATTTATGTTTCTTCTTTTTTTTCTTCCCGTTAAACTGTAACTTAACAGAAAATTTTAAAATTGATGGAATCAATCTTTAAAGGATAATCAATAAGTCGACTACTTAAGGTATGGTTGAGTAACGAAAATATTAGTACACCTGGCACGCAAAGCACATAACTCAAAACGTTTTTTGAGGACCTTGGGGTTCAAGTAGGCCAGACTCCTTAGTCTCAACCTGTTTCTGCTTGTTCAGATCATATGGCCAAATAAAATAAAACTTCAGAAAGTAGAACCAACTTTTAACAATAATTTATGTTTTTCTGAAAAAGTTCAAGTGCCTACGAATATTATTTTAAGTTTAAGGAGGGCTTCAAATTTGTTTATTATTTATACCAAAATATCAGTTATTCTATTTTTGCGGTCTTAAACAAATTGAAATAAAACTTTAAAAAAAATAAATATAAACTTGAAACAAAGAGCAAGTGTAGAAAAATTTGAAAATTTCCGTAATTGCTTCACAATAGTTGTACTATTACATAATTATACAAAATATTATACGCTGTAAATACAATTGCATAAAACTTAGAATTTAAATTAATCACAAGTCAAAAAAAAAGAAATGTAAAAAAGGTAACTAGCAAAAAAATTGTTTCACAACTGGAGATGCGGGGCATCGATCCCCGTACCTCTCACATGCTAAGCGAGCGCTCTACCATCTGAGCTACATCCCCGATGTGATGTACTGCGTCCAATGTATAGTTTGTGAGTCACAGTCAAGGCAAGCAATGGCCATGCAGAATCCACTATTTGGTGTGGTAAAAGTACATGTACATTGTCGTAATAGCAATATATGTACGTACATGCATGCAAATATATATCCAAAAATATATAGGTATATGTACATGTATATATAGTTGTTTATCGTTTAGCTTAAATTAAAATCCATTGAGTTTAATACAAACTTGCCATACAAATGATTGATTAAAAACGACAAGACAGCCTTGATAACTAGCAGTTCAAAGAAATAATGTGAGTTTTACTTTTGAAAAGTTGATAAGACACAAATGCAAGTGCTGGCAAACTTGCTGACTAACTTGCCTAGAACTTATGCATTTAATTTCCGTTTCCGGTCAGTGAAAGTTATAAGAAGACGGCAAAAAAAAAAAAAACAACACCTGGCTGTTGGTTGGTTCGCTGGATGTCCGGCAACAGGGCGTATGCTTTACAATTGAGTCTCAGCATATGAGCGTACTGGGGACTTGCTTCTTTTGGCTCATTTCCACATTGCCATTGTTTGCATAGCACAAACACAAATATACGACGGGACATATGTGTACAATACACAGATACATATGTAACTGGTGAAGCTGGAGATTGGCGCTGCTGGACCTTGGTTCTTTCAGAGCCCTTTTACTATCTGCACTTTCACACTTGTGTTTATACAACTGTCGCCTCGCTTGTCCATGCTCTCCGTCTATTATTATTTTCACAAGTTATATAAAAATAATAACAGAAATGGTCTCTGCGGGACTGACTGACTGACTGACCATGACTACTATGTACATGGAAAGGCTATCTCTCCATGGTCCATCCATCCATTATGCTCCCGGGCATTTATTTGCCAAACAATTCAACGCCAACAAAATGTGGAAGAGCGGGAAGGAGGAGTAGCAATTCAGAGAGCTGCTGGCTCCTTGGGCAACTTTTGCAACCACTTCATCAAGGCAAGCATGTCTGGAGTTATCTTATGGTTTATGATGGAATCAAAACAAATGCCAGAGCACCATCTCTTGCCTACTGCTGCTGCTCATGATGAGTTTGTTTATGCAGATTGGTTCTGGAGTTTTTCGGCGTTAATGGATAAATTGGACATATGTATGTATGTATGTATGTGTGGGTGAAGCTGAGTGTCTGTGCTTTTGTGTGTGTGTGTGTATAATGATTCCAAATTTTTACACATAACCCTTTTTTGCATTGAACAAAATGGTATTTATAGCTGCGACCGGCAGTTCAAAATATTTCACTTAAAGACTTGAAGACTACTGACCAATTTTTGATATCAAAATTGTGTTCTTTATTTAATCTTTTAAAAGTTAGTTTTTGTTAATCTCAAGATTCGTCAGTCTGTAAGAGTATCTAATTTTGACAAACTTTACTTTACACTTCCAAGAACCCTCGATAAAGGGTATTTAAAGATCTATTCAAACCTAATGATATTTTTTCATTCCTAGTATCTTTTTTATTTGCACTTCCTTTTTTTCTATTCTACGCTTTTCAATTAAAATTGTATTGTTTTCTTTTACTTTGCTACGTTGTTTACTTGGGGCAACCACTTTCCTTCCTTGCCAGTACTTAGCCCATTGCACAAGCCACCGAAGCGCCAGGAGCAGAAGGAATACATCCCACAGGAGATGCTCCAACAGTTGAGCCAAGTCCATAGCTACCGCTGCCCGAGCCCGCTTGAGGCCCACCAATCGGTGGGAGGACGGGGGGGTAAGCCGCCTGGCGAAGGATATGGCAATGAAGGCTGTGGCAGAGATGTTCCGCTTCCGCCGAAATAACCCATACCATAGGATGTGCCTGATGAAGTGGCCGTTGTTGGATCATTTTGATAGATGTAGACATTACTATTCCCTTGCGCCGCCTGCTGCTGCTGCAGCGAAGTCGGATAATACCCGCCCACATATTGGGGATAAAAACCAGGCTGTGGAGCTATTGCCGATGGATTGCAGCCATAAGGCGGGCAATTATAATAACCATTCAGAGGAAATGCCGGACCAGCATAAAGAGGTGGTCCGTTATGGTAGGCCAACCAGCGATCGCGCCATCGACGAAAAATCTGCCCAAAAAAGAAAAAAAGACCGTCCATCGATGGGTTCCGGTGGATTTTCACTCATCTCATAGTTATCCTCCATTTCCAATTCAGCAGCACTACTGAAGATCGCCGCCAGGAGCAGCAAAAGGAGAGTCTGCTTTGAATTTAATTACGTCTGTTACTCGTAACTTTTCATCTACTTACCCGCATTGACATTTTATCAACTGAACGCAGTGACATCTTAAGATTAACTACTTCAAGTACCAACTTTTAATTTTGGCAGAGACCCATCAGTTGGGTGGGTGGGTGAGCTGCCTAATGACCCTAATAATATATAGATTAACTAATGGAAATTTGTAAATAAAACCAACATAAATTAGGCTTGGCACTAAAAACATCTTGGAAGGTCATACAATTTATATAAAACGACCTTGCATGACAAATAAAAACTAGCTCTTTCTGGCACTCAAATGCTCAACATGGTCATTGGTCGGGCACTGATTCAATGGGGATGTAGCTCAGATGGTAGAGCGCTCGCTTAGCATGTGAGAGGTACGGGGATCGATGCCCCGCATCTCCAAATTGGTTCATCATTTTTTTCGTATAGTTTTCTTTTTTCTAAAAATTTTATAGTAAATTTATTTTAATTAACAATATTTTTAATTATGGTAGACAAAAAAAAGAAATTGCCGGGCTCAACCGGGATTTGAACCCGGGACCTCTCGCACCCAAAGCGAGAATCATACCCCTAGACCATTGAGCCTCTTGCTGGTTGCTTGCTTGATATCATTTTTGCATTTGCTTGCTGTTTGCGATATTTTTGCCGAATGCAATTTAAGTTTACGCTAAAAGATATCAAAGTGCATTACTTTGTTTCATAAACAAAAAGCAAACAACAAGTATGAGAACACAGAGAGTAAAGTTGTTTATTTCGTTGTAAAATACATTGGTTAATTAGTTTGTCGAATGCCAAAAGTATCAAGCTTCACGTCATCTTGTCCTCAATGGTTTCAACAACTCCATCGAAAGTCACATGTGCTGCTGGTTTGTTTTTTGGACGCATCTTCTTTAATTTCTTCTTTAATTGACGATTCTTCTCGATTTGGGTGGCTCGCTCCATCTCAACATTGTGCAGCTGTTGCTCCAATTCAGCAATTTCGCGTAGATTATTTAGTAGCAAATCTGTATCTCCACCATTTTCTAGTTGATTAATGTTAAATGGCATAGTCTGGCAATAGTTTTTCGGTAAAAGAAGGAGAGTCTGACCAATTTAGATGATAATTCGATTTTTTATCCTCCAGTGTTGCATTGTCTATTATATCGATATAATGTCAATCCTAATTAGGGTTGACTAATATTCGTATATACTATTTATCGTAGAAAAGGCAATACCTTAAAAATGCTTTCAATAAATGAAAATAAAAAAAAAAAAAGAAATCGAATCCTGGAGATGCGGGGCATCGATCCCCGTACCTCTCACATGCTAAGCGAGCGCTCTACCATCTGAGCTACATCCCCTTCTGCAACTCGACCGGCAATTTGTAACAAACCGATTTGACCTTTGGAAAACATGAAATATTGGCATTATATATGTTTTATTTTAATATTTTATTTGCAAAGTCAACAGTCTTAAAACTAACATACAACTTTAAAACACGCGCACAAGTTAATACTTTTTTGGTGGTCTACAATCCACTAGGAAAATTTAACCATAGTAATTGCCACCATAACCACCTCCATAGCCGGGATAGCCGGGATAGCCGCCATATCCAGGATAGGCGCCACCACCAAAACCGCCGCCATAGCCAGGATAGCCGCCACCGAAACCACCGCCAGGATATGGTTGTAGGGGTGGTGGTGGTGGGCGATTGTTATTTCCACCTAGAAGATTTCCCAAAAGATTACCAAAAAGGCCACCTCCACCGCCCAAGCCACCTAATCCTCCGCCTCCACCACCGCCGAGGAGACCCAAAATGCGATTGTCGACAGGAACTCCAGCTTGGCCTGCTCCTTCAGTAGCCGGACTCGGTCTTTGTTGTGGATACTGATATTGGCCACGGCAACAGGCAATGATTGATAGCAGGATCACTGCAAACTGTTATTCGAAAGAAAGTTAGATACATCTTGGAGTAAGGAATATAGCTAATCGTTTTACTTACAGAATAGCTAATCTTCATTGTGCTTCAAGTTAGTCTTGAGTTGAACTGATTTGACTAGACAATAGACATGTCAGTTTATATACTAGAAATGCCGGTTGATTTTACGCCCACATTGTACCGGAACTTAGTTAAGCTTATGACCTTAAACCCCACAACTTGAACGCTTTCAATGTTTTTCCCACGATTTGTTATAATTTTGGCATTAGTTGCTCTCACTAAATTTGGCTAAATCAATATTGACGTTGAAGAAGAACTGGTTATCAGCCACACAAGCTAGTTTTGTCAAAGTTCTTTGAACTTTGTTGTGCTGCGCGAAAAGGAAGTACAGGAAGTGAATAAGGTTGCTATAAAAGTCACATGTCTTCGATTGCCGCAGCTTAGAATCATTTGATATGAAAGCAAATACAGTAAGTTGAGCCAAAATTCTAGAAACTGTCATTAATACGACTTCCATGTTTGCAGTTTCTTAAATTGGGCGGAGTTTTAGTTCTGCTGCTTTTGGGGCATTGCCATGCCCACGGATTCGGTGGTGGCAAGAAAATTGGATATGCTCCTGCTTATCCTAGCTATGTTCCCTATCCGGTAGTCCAACCAGTGCCTGTAGTTCAACCAGTTCCAGTTCCTGTGGCTGTGCCTCAGCCTGTTCCCGTGCCAGTTCCCATCAAACACGGCTGGAAGAGTGGACTGGGCTTTGGTGGCTTTGGAGGCGGAGGCTTTGCTGGCTATGGCGGTGGCTACGAGAGCTATTCATCCTCTTATAGCGGTGGCTCTTATGGCGGTTATGCTGGAGGTTTCGGCGGCGGTTTGGGAGGTTTCGGAGGCGGTTTGTGGAAGAGACGTTAAATTTCTGTTATATATTATTTACATATTGCATATATATTAAAAAGTTATTTAAAGATACAGATACTTTTCATGGTAGAAGATATTTTGTAGGCGGTAGTAGAAAATTGTAAACAAGCCCGCAACCAGCAAGAGGCTCAATGGTCTAGGGGGTATGATTCTCGCTTTGGGTGCGAGAGGTCCCGGGTTCAAATCCCGGTTGAGCCCGGCAATTTCTTTTTTTGTCTACCATATTTAATCATTTTTTTGTTAATTAAAGTAAATTTACTATAAAATATTTAGAAAAAAGAAACTATACGAAAAAAATTATTAACCAATTTGGAGATGCGGGGCATCGATCCCCGTACCTCTCACATGCTAAGCGAGCGCTCTACCATCTGAGCTACATCCCCATTTATTTGGTCGGCCACCAATAACTAGTTTCTGAGTCATAGTTATATAATTTTCAAGTCATTGAACATATTGTATGATTAAATTCAAAACACATATATATAGGCACTTCAAAAAAAAAATTTAATTAACATATTGTTTTATATTGATTATATGTTTAATTCTTAATCTTTTTATTGTATATTGTCGCCATCTATTCTTCATATTTTTCTTACAATTTGAATCGAACAATAGATGGCGACAGTTTACTTACTTTGTATGATACATATTAATGCTGTATGTTAACAGGTTTCCGTAGTGTAGTGGTTATCACGTGTGCTTCACACGCACAAGGTCCCCGGTTCGAACCCGGGCGGAAACAGTTATTCATTTTTTTTGCTCTTTCTTCCTACCCATGAAAATGTTATAAAAATTTTTACACTTTAGTTATGTTTTAAAATATAAGGAGCAAAAACAAAATATTATCTTGTTTAAGACAATTAAATTTTGTCCTCCAAATTGCTTCAAACCTTATTTTGCATTTCGTAAATATATTTATACAAATAAGTAGCTCCATTATTCATTACTTTCATAAATCTTCCTACTAACTACTTCTATTTAAAACTAAACAGCCAAAAAAAAAAACTAGTCCTGTTTCCGCCCGGGTTCGAACCGGGGACCTTGTGCGTGTGAAGCACACGTGATAACCACTACACTACGGAAACCTGCTAATAGCTACAGTACAATTGCGCAGGATAACATTTTATGCAATATAGCGCCACCTATTGTCAGTCATCAGATTGTTTAATAAGTCCTATAATTTTATTAGATTAATGCATGAAAATGACTCAAAACTAAATAACAATTGTTTTTCAAATTCTAATGGCAAGCACATGAGTTAAAATCTAAAAGGTACGAAAAGAGTTCTCTATTTTCCCCAAAGTCCACCTCCATAGCTGCCGCCTCCATAGTGACTTTCATGATGGCTCTCGTGATGATACTCGTGATGCTCATAGCCGCTGCTGCCTCCTCCATAGCCTCCAAAACCAACTCCGCCTCCTATGCCGCCTCCAAAGCCGCCACCCAAAGACGCTCCTCCGCCCAATAGGCCATGTTTTAGTCCCAATAATTTTGGTGTGCGCACTTTAAGGCCCACAAATCCGGCATGTGGTCCTTTGAACGCTAACAACTTGATTTTTCCAGCTAAGGCTGCCGGCAAAAGGAAGACACAAAATATTCCCAGAAGTAGACAAAGACTAGTTTGATGGCGCTAAAATGTTATAATTTGATTGTTAATTGGTTGCCATAAAAAGTCAGCCCATTAAAGATTTACTTACAATGATTTGCATTTTGCACTTTTTTGGTTTTTGGTTGTAAATAATTTATTTATTTATAAATCCGTTTTTATTATGTATGATGTTTGGCTATTTCTTGTTTTTGGTGTAAATTTTCAAGTTCAAAAGTATATAAAACTGTTGGTAGTTAAGGCGGCGATGACGAAGCTGCTTCTCTGTCTTGGACGTGTGTTCAATTGAAACGAATGCTCGACCAGCAACGTGTTTTTATCTCCGAATATCGCGGGAATTGCCCTTATGCAATCGAATCTGTCTTTTGAAGACACTGGCTGACTGACTGACTGAGTTGACTCTTGTTTGTCTTGGTTGCCATATGAACAACTACATACATACATTATATATATATATATATATTTTACCTTATGCACATGAGTTGCCCCTGAAAATTTCAGGTTTTTGTTCGATTCATCTTAACGATGAATGAGAGCAAAAAGCATGTGAAAAATTGGGCGAAAGAAAAAGAAAATATTCAATATCTTAAACTGTGCTAAAATTGATTAAAGAGGTTGTCAAAAAAAAAAAAAAAAAAAGTGTAAACTAAATGTTAGATGAATCATTTTAAATGTGGGCATTTACGCATTTTTTATTGACCTCCATACATAAAGACCAAATAAAGAAAACAAACAAACTATGTAAGTAGCTAGAAAGGGGCAGAGTAAGAATTCATTAGAGATCGAAATTACAAATTAGTTAAAATGCGGAGAAATCATCATCATTGCCATAGCCAAATGGATAACCACCGTAGCCGCCGTAGCCATAGTTATTAAAGTTGCTAAATTGTTGATTGAATTGTTGACCAAAACGATTATAGCCGTATCCACCATATCCATAGCCAGGATAACCGCCACCGAATCCTTGATAGCTAGCCGCACTGCTGCTAGCTGCTGCACTCGAGGATGCATAACCTCCGCCTCCATAGCCACCAAACGGAGCAAAGCCATATCCACCATAGCCATAGCCTGGATACTGAGGAGCACTCAGTGTCACAGCAATTAATCCCAGGCAGCAGATCACAAAGAACAATACAGGATTCTATAAAATAAAAGCATTAATTTCAGTTTGCCAAATTTTAGACCAGCTTAAGATGATGTACTCACCATCATGGCTAGTGAACAACTCAATGAAAACTGATTAGAGCTTCCCATTCTTATAGACGAAATAAAAACGGAAGTAGAATTTAAATAATTACAAATAATCAAGACATATATAATTATAAATAGAAGACAAAGTCTAAGTAATTAGCAAAAATGACAAAAGAAAAGATCTATGGAAAATTCTGTAAACCTTGACTGAAGCTTGGAAAATGTTTCAACTTGAAATACTTGAAAGATTTCCAAAAAAACAACAACAAAAAATACACTTTGTTTATCGTTTTTGCCCACACTGTCATCGGTTCTAATGGCAAATACAACTTCCTGACAGATCTTTGATTGTGTTATGTGGGTGGAGCGATCATTTGCTGACGTCAACTCCATGTGATTAAACAAAACAATATTAGGTGAATGAACTAACCGAAAACGAAAGTGAAGGCATAACAATTTACTAGAATTAAGATATTAATCATAGAAACAAACGATTCATTTGTTTATACACAAGTTTTCATACTCTATTCTGAACCATTATCAAAATGATAAAACAACTCCCAGAAATCTCATTATTTAGGAAGATTTTCTAGTTACTTCTTAACACAAAATTTGCAACAAGTCTTTGGGGACCTTTAAATGCAAAACATAAATCTCCTTAAAAAGTGCAAAAATTCTTAAAAATGCCAATCTATCAAAATTCTTAGGAATGCAGATTAAAAGATCTTTTTCAAAAAGAAAATAAAGACATGGCTTTGTTAATGTTTTAGAAGCTGGATTCTTGTCTTAAACACGATCCAAATGTTTTGAACTTGTTGTTAGTACGCTTTAAGACTAGATTTGTTAGCATATGCTATTTCAACAGTTTAAAAAAGAAATTGTAGTTTGGTATATTGAGAAATACTGAAAAGAATTACAAACCAATCTTAATTCATATTTTTATACCCTGCAAAAAGGTATATTAATTTGGCAAAGTGTGCAAAAAAACTTTTCAAACCATAAAAAATATATATTTTTGATCAGCACGACGAGACGAGTTCAAATACCGTCCGTCCGTCCGTCCGTCCGTGTGGATCAACGCGAATCCTCGAGACCGTAAGAGCTACAGAGCTGAAATTTGCACGTAGGCTTGTATATACTGCAGGCGTTGTATATCTCGGATTCAGCCGGATCAGGTGACTATATCATATAGCTCCCATACAAACGTCAAAGTCACGAAACAGTGACTTTCTCAATAACTCATTAATTTTATAGCTATTGTCATAAAAGTTGGTATTTGTCAGTTTTGTGTTCTTATTAATAATTGTGCCAAATTTGATCAAGATCGGGTGACTATATCATATAGCTCCCATACAAACGGCAAAGTCACGAACAGTGACTTTCTGATAACTTCATTAATTTTATAGCTATTGTCATAAAAGTTGGTATTTGTCAGTTTTATGTTCTTATTAATGATTGTGCCAAATTTGATCAAGATCGGGGACTATATCATATAGCTCCCATACAAACGGCAAAGTTACGAACAGTGACTTTTCCAATAACTTCGTTATTTTTAAGCTATTGTCGTGAAATTTAATAAACGTTAGTTTAATGAAGCTATAAATGTGCCAAATTTGGTCAAGATCGGGTGACTATATCATATAGCTCCCATAGAAACGATAGGTGGAAAACAGTGACTTTCATCAAAAAGTTCGTTATATCCTATGCTAAGATTGAAGGCCGTTCTTTCGCAAACATTAGTCTTTTGATAAAACGTTTTTACACTTTGATGGCTATGGGTAAGGAAAGAATTACCAAAACAGTTGCAAGGTATACAAACTTCGACGCGGTCGAAGTTAACCCCGGCCCTCTGGTTAAAAAACGATTATGAATTCTCCGAGTTTGGTCAAACTTAACACTTGCCAATGTTAATATACCTATTCAAGCTAAAGGGTAAAACAGCTGATTGTTAAATTTGCTTCAACAATATTAACTAATGTAACAAAAACAAAAAAGAACCAAAGTGCTAACGAGCCGATTCGCATGCTTCGATGCACGTACAAGTTTGTTGCCTAAGTCATTTGTCTGGGCTAGATTGGACTACTCGTAGACACACACACACACACATAAAAAAGGTATATACTAAATGTTTATATGTATGCTTATGATTCTTGTTGTTTAGTAAATTGCTTGAGTGATTATTTTTATTGGGGTTTTCCATGATCTTGATCTTCCACGGCAATCGAGTGATGTCCGCACTTAACCCTCAGAAAAACAGAAAAATCGAAAGTTTATTGTTCGAAAAATTAACGCATTCTGAGTCCGAAGACGACGACGACGACGACAACGACAAAAGCCCAGCCAAGCATTCAATTTTATCTATGGGATATTCCAAAATGATTTCGTCACAAACTGGTTTTGTTTTTGAGTTTTTTTTCGATGTTTCGTTTGTTCTGCAATTTACGTAGAGGAAGAGAATCACTTGGCAATGCGTAAGGCGTAGGTACTTCTCAAGAGATGCTTCTTTCAAACTTCGTTGGGGTATAAAAGCCTCAAGCACTTGACAATTGCAATTTAGTTTCGTAAACGAAGCGTTGATCGACGCAACCAGCGATACAATTCATGGAAATGGCCCAAATCAGTTGTGTGAGTATTATCTGGAGGACAAAAAAATGGATATCAATTGACTTACTTACTATGCATTTTCCAGTTGGTTGTACTTGTGTTAGTTGCTATTGTCGGCTATAGCACTGCAGCTCCTGCTCCAGGCAAGGCTGAAGGTCGCACCTTTGGGCTCCTCGGTGGAGGATTCGGCGGTGGTGTTGGTCTTAGTGCTGGAGTTGGTCTCAATGCTGGCCTTTACAGTGGATTTGGTGGCGGTGGCGGCTATCCCGGCGGTTTTGGTGGTGGCTACTCTGGTTATCCAGGTTATGGCGGTGGCTATGGCGGTGGCTATTATCCCGGCGGTGGTTACGGCGGTTTTGGACACAGACCCCACTTTGGAGGCGGTGGCTACTATCCAGGTGGATACGGTGGTGGCTACAACAACTATGGCGGCTCCTATGGCGGGCATTACAGTCAATCGCAGTACTCGAATGGCTACTACGGCGGCGGCCATGGCGGAGGTGGTTTCTTTGGCAAATAATCAACAATCAACCGACTGTGATCTTAGTTATGCCATTATTTCTACTGTACAATAAAACAATTTTAAACAACAAAACCAAAAAAAAAAAAAAAAGTAAAAAAGCATTTTTAAGATAATAATCAATTTAAAATCCGGTTTCTGTTGTCCTGTCCTTCAAGTGATATTCACTCCATCTACCTTACTCCCTCTGCCATTGCGTTTAATGAGCTAAACACGACGTGCATAAACTTAATGGGCATAGAATGAAAGATTTATAACTCACATATATTCAGATTAAGTCCGCAATGAGTAATCCCAAAGACCCAAGAATACTTATTAAAACATTGGATGTGTGGTCTGTGTGAGGGAATTCCCTCATCATACATATGCAAATCATCTAAAAATTTATGTTTATTCTTCCACTTAGAAGCTAAGGGTAAACCCACTTTTTCTATGCCTAGTCTTCAACTCACGCAATTGTCAATTACTTCTTATTTGTTTTGATGAATCTTATTTCAATTGGGGATTGGTGAGCTGCACGTCGTCTTATGCTGAATCGAATTGAGCTTTTGTGGAATGAACTAGATTGAAGAAGATACTAAATAGTTTAGGCTGCGTTACAAGAAAACATCTTAACAAAATACCAAAGATAGTGGAATCTGCTGCCGATAAAGCTTGATGGCTCTGTTAGATAATATATCTTTTGTTTTGCTTATGATTTTGTAAAATGATTATTTTGATCGACCATTAGTTGAACTCAGGGTCTACTTCATACAAGTATCTTAGGGGGAAATTTCAAGAAATTAATATAAATAATATTATCAGTTTCCTGCTGTTTAATGTCTAACAGATGAAAAAGCCGCCCTAAATGCAAGCTTTGGTTTCTTGGTTTGGTTTTTAACACCAATGACTATTTAAGAATTAAATTTAAGCTCGAAGTAAAACAAAAAACCCCGTTGTATCGAATTTCAAAATTCAAGTAAAATCAAGATCCAAACATTTTTAAGCTCGTTCAACTTTTCACTTGATCGTCTACAGGTCGTTGAAATAAATCTAACTTGTTGTCGAGTAAAAATCTTACCAACATGAAAAGCTCTGACCTAAGGCAATTTAGATTTCATGTTTGCCATTTAACAAGTCACAAGACAATCCTTTTTTTTCTTTCCTCATGACCACTAACTACTTTCCTCGTTTCACACGCTGGAGCTGGAGAATTCGAATTTCCACACAGAGAAGAAAATGATACTTAAACCTTAAGCAAATATAAAAGGGTCTTCTAGGTCGTACTGAAATATTGTGTAAACGGAATCATTTTGTTTAGACATGGAACATATCATTACATCCGCTCAGTCGGCCAATCGACCATCCTCTGTAATGCGGCCAAGGTCTGACAGAAAGGGGAACAGACGGAGGTTGTAAAAGTACAAAGTGGCCATATATTTATGGCGTGTCTAGATTCAATGAATCTCTCAAATATTCAATTGGCCTAACATTTACTGGGTGGGGAGGGGGGAATATGCTTTTGGGGTCTTCTATAAATAGATGTTACTTTGCTTTTACAAGTGGCACGCATAAATTATCAACAGGCTTAACCAAATACACACAGAAAACTCTAATGACATTTGTTGTCGAGATTGTATATAATAAATGACATATTTTACTCGACAATCTTTAAAAAATTTCAATTTATAAATACCCGACATTTTTATGAAACTGAGAAATATTCAAATTTAATAAGTAATTCACAGGATTCACATGACACCCCCCCCATAAATGGACATTTAACTCAAAGCTTATTTTTGAAGTTTTATTAAACAATCCAAAAGAATTTCTCACAATTCAGAAGAAGATCAGAAAATGGGAAGAACTCTTTTTTTTGTTTTTTAGTTTTCGTTCCTAATTTATTACTTAATAAATATTTACAGACAAAGAAAGTAAGTATATTTTGTGGATTTTTAGCCATAGCTGCTACGTTGATTTCTTGATCTGGCTCGATAGGCTCCTGTTTGATAGACTGGCTGAACTTGTCCGGTCAACTGTTGGATAATGCCGTTAATGGTGGTAGAAACACCTCCCACCAATTGTCCAGGTGTCACAGGTGGCTAATGGAAATAAAAAGCAATAGATAATTAACAAAAGTCTTCTTTTTGTCAACTTTGAAGAGACTCAAACTTACGGCTCCTGCTGAATCATAGTAAACACGATTGGGTACTGGTCGTCGAACAGGATAATTGGGATCCACTGCCGGATCACTTTGCGCATCCCCAGCAGCCGCTGGCAATGGACGAATAGGATCAGCTAATGGAATGGCAGGGGGTGAAACGGCTGCTTGATATAAGCCAGGAGCAAAAAGCGATAGCCATGTTGAGAATGGCGCATAAGGGCGAACTGGCACGACAGGAGGCCCTATAGGATCGGATAAAGGACCACCGCCGCCTCCGAAACCGCCATAGCCACGGCAACCGCCTGCATTGACATTATACACATTTACATCGAAGAGAAAGCGTCCCTGTTCCTTGGGATCCTTTGAACTTGCCGCTGAACCTTGGGCATCACGGCCAAAGGGTCGACAAGGATTGATACCGTAGCCACCACCGAAGCCTCCGCCATATCCACCGTAACCACCATAACCACCGTATCCACCGTAAGCACCATAGAGACGTTTTAGTTTCTTTTTCAATAGCAAAGTCCTCTCATCGCCCACATCATCCAATTCCTGATTGCTGGCTCCAGCAAATTTAGCATTCTCCTTATCGGAACGATTGCTCGTGGTGCTAGTGCTAGTGGTGGCCTCTTTACTCCGAGGATAGCGACGATCAAGCGAATTGTATATGGAGGTCGAGGAACTTCTTTTCCTTGGATTATATCCATTGCCATAATAATACCCATTAGGATAGGCCCAGGCATAGCCAAACGCTCCAACTCCCAGTACAAGGAGCAGCAGCCTTAAATCCATTTTTTCGATTCGATTTCGTTTATTTTCGCAAATTTCAAACACTTGTGCTCCCTCGGCTAGATCGCCACAAACTATTCCACTAGCATTGTCTACGCCCAAACTTATCACTTTTGCCAATGTGCAAAAAAAAATACAAAAAAAAAAAAGCAGATCAACCAACTGGCAAATTTTTGTGGCTCTTTCCCTAGAAGGTGCGACGATTGCATAATTCCCTTTTTGATGTGGTTGTTGGTGCCTTTTGGATCGCATTTTTCCAGCGCATTGTTTTGATATGCTAATTTAGGCCGCCCACGAATGCGCCGGCATCGTCATAGTCAACCTCATCATCATTATAATCATCATCATTACATATATATATAGACGCCCACATGGCCCAAAAAAGACAAAAAACAACATGTTACACTCGACGACTCATGTGCATTGACCTGTGTCTAACAACTTTTGGTCGGATCTCTCACTGGTTTGCCACAAAAAAACAAGAAAATATCCAAGCATTTACTTTTACAGAAGTGGGTCAATGTCGTGGCTTAGCTGGTATGGGAGCGTAATTAATTAATGAGAGGATGAGACCCATGATTTTTGAACATTAATCATTTGCTAATTTTAACTACTTTTACAATTGGCGACACTTATAAACGACTGCGAATTAAATTAAACATCCCACAGAATGGGAACACAACTAAACTACTTGTAGATTCTCACAATTGATTCGATATGTAACGATGCGAAAGCTATATAAAAAGATCTCTTTGATTTTGTTAAAGCATATTCTCTACTTTAAGTCTGGAATACAATTTGATAACAAAAATCAAATGAAATTGATATAAATTCAAACTCTAATCGCGAAATAAAATCCTATATTATCCTCGAATCAGCAGGGTTCAAGAAGAACTTTTGTTTAGTGAATCTTTCGGATATATCGAGAACATTTTAGCTAAAAGATCACTTTTGTTGCATACTTTTTGGTGAAGCAATAAATTTCTTTTAAAAAACATACAAGTTATTCAATACACATAGATTCTTAAATCAATATTTAATTACTATAATATAAAATTCACATTCAGCACACGACTATATAAAATCGCAAAGCCTCTGCTTTTGTTGCCAATATATAAGTAAACATACAACTTAAAACTACAAAACAAAAAAGCTGCACAATTTTTTATGATGTTAACTAAACTAAATGGAAGTCTGTGCGTTAAATTCGTGGCCGCAGGACTAACAGATTAATTATAGACTGTTAGACAGCCATTTTTGGTTTATTCGCCTCGGCTCGTTTGCGGGCCAAACGCAAACGTTGATTGCAATAGACGCGTAAAAAGATGGCCACAAACACGATAAGCACCCCAAAGATGCCCAAAATCGATATGCTATGCTGATAGATAAAACAGGAGAGCATAATGGCAGCAGCCTGGGGAAATGGGAAATAGAAAGTAAGTAAAACAAAAATTTTATGTTTTTGGGGGCTTAATGATACAATACACACCTGGCGTAACGTCATGATGATGGTAAACACAACTGGCCCGAATACATCGATTGTATGATAGATAAACAATTGTCCCACAGCTGAGCATATGGATAGTATAATCATGTCAAAAACAAACTTTGGATGCTATAACAATGAAATGAATAAAGGAAAGTTTTCAATACTAGAATAAACTAACAAATATTTCAACTCACCTCGGTGGCAAAAGCCAAAGAGTCCATGAATCCGCCCTGCATGGACAGCGAGGCTCCCGTGAAGATCGATGAGAACAAGTTCACGCCGCACATCATTTGCAAGGAGGTCATGCCGTAGCTCTTGAACAACGATCCTTGCCAGTTGGCAGTGAAGCTATCGAATACCATATACATGGACAAAAGGAAGATGCCAGTCAATGTGGTTACACCACTGGCTTTTCCGCTATCCGATGATCCTCCCATGAAAAAGATCATGCCCAGGGATATTAGCAAGGCAGTCACATATTCATAGTTCTCATATTTCGTTTTCGACATTATTTTTCCCATCAACATGACGGGTATAATTTTACACGATTTGGCCAACACTTGAGTGGGGAAACTAACAAATTTGAGAGCCTCGTATTGAAACCAGGCACTCATAATATTCGAGAATGACGCATACGAATACTTATATAGGGGAGCGCGATGACGTGTGGCACTTGGACTCCATTGCAGATACGCCAGGGCCACAATGAAGGCGAGAAAGCGATTGGAGAATACCAAAAATTGTGAATCCTTGAATTTGGAACTTTCGCCGGCAAAATTTTGATAATTCTGCGTCATGATCTTCTCCTGTAACACACCCCAGGTGAGATAGGAGACCATAAGACCACCGAAACACCAAAGCAGCTGAAAAGCCTCCTGGGAGCTGGTCCGCTTCGGAGCAACTGAAACATTTGGACGCTCTTTCTCGGTTAAGAGGGTGACATGATTGGGATCTACTGTGTCATAACTGGAATTGCCCGTAATGCACATATTTATGGCCGTGTGAAGGAAACTCTTCTGTCCCCTTTCCAAATAGTTTGTGCGCTGTACATATTTGTAGATGAGATAGCCGGGCACAAAGACACAACTATAGCCAAAGCAATTGACCAGTAATTTCAATAGCCAGGCATATTCCGAACTTTGAGACTCCACTAATTGTGATAGGGTGACATCGTGGGCATACAAACCACCTAATGAGGCGCGCAACAGGTCCGAAAAGAAGTGTATGACCAGTAAACTGATTACTATAAAGGAGCTGTTTGGGCACAAGCAAGAATAGACATTAGTTATGAAGCAAACAGGATATCAATCCCAGGACTACTCACCATATAATTAGCTCCGGTACACGAGTCATTTTGTATACTTGCATTAAGCCAAATTGTTGGACACGTTGTAATAATTCTTGTTCTTCTTGGTCGTCGTTAACTTTAGCCGGCAAAGTCAAGTGTCAAAAGTTCAATAACCCAAAGGCAAACGAGTTTTTGCATAACACCAACAAAAGCAAATTTATATTCAAATCAATTTCCTCACTTCTTCTTCTTCTTCTCTCTTCTAATAATTCTATTTCTTGTGTTCTGATCGAGTTGGGATTGAGAATTGAACTGGGAACGAGAAACAGAAGTTTGTCTCGGTTTGGCTGCCGCCAGCCCCCTGCTTTTTGTTTGTTTACAATTCTTCTTTCTTATTGTTTAAATAGTTCTCTCTAGACAATTGTGTGGGAATTCTCTTCTCTTTCGCTGTTTATTCAATTGCTGAAGTGTAAATACATTTTGGATGTCCATCTTTTATATGTTTGATTGATATTATTCAGATGCAGATGTATCCTTGTTTCCATGGTCCCCAATTGTCTTCCCAATTGTAAAGGAGACGTATGTTTCTTCAAAATACACAATTTGGGTCCATTTCGCTGATGTGTGGTTACCTGCAGTTATGGACACTCTGTTAACACCTTGAATACGTCATCAAGATTTAAATTTTTTTCATTAAATTACAAATTAAACAAAAAGAAAGAATTATTAACAAAACATATGTTTACTCGTTTGCTCGTAATTGGCCCACTATTTTAACATTTGACATTTGATGCTGTTAGTTTAACATGGAGTTGCCACCTGTTTACCGTTTTGTGGCTGGCGCCAAAGTTTTGCATTTGAAACGTTTAATTTTAATTCGCAGATAATTTTAATTCCAAATAAACGATTCTTTTTTATATTTATTTTGTTGTAATTTAATTTAGTTTTTATTACAGGCTTGCCATAATAATCATTTGTTGTTGTTGTTACATGTTTTGTATGGTTTTACTTTCATTTTCATTTATTTATGTTATAATATTTGCTTATACAAACAGGAAACAAGTAACTTAGCTTTACATTATTTAGTTAGAAAATAAGAAAAATATTGAAGCTTTTTTGTTTTTTTTTTTTCCTCTTTTTTGTTTATAATTATTATTATTATATATATATACGTATAATGTGTAGATGTACGCGTACACTAAAGCAGGGCAGACGACAAGCCAAAAACTATTCATGTAGAAAAAAAAAACAAAAGGAAAATGTTGTTAATTTTGGCATTTTCGTTCAAACTTTAATCTTTTGCTCTCTTTTGATTAGCGCAAAAAGAAACTTAAAATTTTTATAATTTATGTTACAGAATTTGCATTAATTCATCTAATAAATATGCATATATATACAGATATCTGTATAAAATGTATAATCCTTTTCTTTGCTGCTTATTTAAATTAAATTTACCTTCTTTTTTTTAAATGTATAATTCCATTAATTGTTTTTACGTTTACAATTTTCGTTAGAATTCATGTGGTTTTTTTTTTCATTTATGTACATAAAAACAAAAGGAACTATATCTTTCAGTCTTTTTAGTGTGTGTATGTGTGTGTGTGTGTGTGTGTGTGTGTGTGTGTAAGTGTATGCATGTGTGTGTGTAGAATATCTATTGTAGTTAACTATAAATTACAATAATTAAATTTAAATTAATTGTTTTATTTACTTTTGCTCAATGTAAATATCGCTTGCTTCCCAGTTTTTCTTTTCTTTTTATGTTATTTTTTTTTTACTTTTTTTTGTTGTGGTTTTTATTTAATTTCTTTTTTCTCTTTATAATTAGCACTAGATTTGTTTAGAATTAATATTAGTTTAGTTTGAAATTGTTGATTTTCCATTATTCATTTGTATAATTCATTTAAATATTTCCTTGTTTTAATGTTTTTTAATGTTAATTTCCATTTAAATGTACAAAAAGGAAAATAAGCAAGCGCACATTTTCATTCGTATAATTCTATTTTTGTTTATTTGTATTATATAATAAATGTATAGTTTAAATATATTTAATAATATAAAGAGCGAAGGCAAATGTCGAATACTTTTGTTGTTGTTGTTTTTCATTTTATATAAAAAAAATTCCATTTGTTGCAGTTTTGTTTTTATTGTTGTTTTGTGGTTTTCTCAGTTTTTTTTCAATCTTAGTTTTTTTTTATTATATTTGTTTAAAGAGAATGTATTTTGTTGTTTCTGTGTGTGTGTGTGTGTGTGTGTCTATTTGTATGTGGTTTTTGAGTTTTCCTGGCTTTACTTTGTTTTTTCTTTCTTTTGCTAGAATTTCTAGAACTGTCAGAGGAGATAGTACAATATATTATATATATTTAGCAAACTTTTGCCGTTGCTTTCTCGTTTCTTTTTTTTTTTACGTTTTCTTCTCTCGTTTCTTTTTTTTTTTTAATATATAAATATTTACAAACAAAATAAATAAGACAAACAATCAAGCAAAACAATTTATGGGATTTGGCTGATTTTTTGTTGCTTTATTTTTATCATTCACCTCTCATATTAAATGAGATTTTGATTTGTTAATCCAACTAATAATAGCAGAGCCATAAATTCTGTTTCTGCTGTTTTGGTGGTCAAAATAATTTTCAAAAATAGTTGCTGTTTTATTAGTCAAAACTCGTAAAGGAATCATAAAGTTTTTAAGGCTTTAAAGTCAAGAAATGAAAGTGAAGAGAGAATTCTCTCTCATCTATGTATATATTTATGCACTGCTTGCTGCTTGTTTTAGAGCTAAGCAGTGCATTTTATGGATATGAACGTGTGTGTTTGTGTGTGTGTGTCTGCGGAGGGTGGATAAAGGTAAGCAGGAAAGTGAGTGTGTTTGTAATTCGTTGTATGGCTTATTTGCTCAAGGTATATGTAGGTCTATTATAAAGGTTCTTGTTCTGTTTCTGTTTCGGATTTTGTTTTTCATGTTTTGTTGTTTGCTTCAATTCGGTTTTTATTTCTTTTGTTTTTGTTGTTTGTTTGTATTTCGTTTTGGTAGGTACTAAAAATTATTTCATAATTATAATTATAATAGGTATGATTTTCTTTCGCTTTTCTTGCGGTTTTCTCTCTTTGCTCTTATTTCTCAGTGTTTACTCTTTGTTATGTCTATATAATCGGTACTTAGGTTGGTTGGTTGTTGGCTTTTGTACTTTTGTTATTTGCATTTAGGACTTGTTTTTTTTTTTGTTTTTGTTTGTTTGTTTTGTATGTGTTAACGGCTCTAATAAAAAATAAAAAAAAATACTTAATAAATACCTAAAAAACACAAAATATCTTGGCTAAAATATAATATACATTATATATATTCCGTATATATAATTAAAGAGTCAAGATTAGGCTTTTGGCTAGCGGCAAAAGTTTGCTGGATTTTGCTTATTGGCTTAAAGGCTAAAGTTATACACATCATAAACTAACAGAGAGCGGGAAGAGGAGGGGTGAGGGATCAGTCAGTCATTTAGTTAGTTAGTTAGTGAGTGGACGAAAACTTGAATGTCTCCTCTTCTGTGGACAAATTTCTTTCTTGATCTTTCTCTCTTCTCTCTCGCTCTCTCTTTCTCTCTCTATGGCTGTGTCGGCCCGTTTATACATAGAATTCACTTAATTGCTATCGCTCTCTTGCCGTTAATTGGTAAGAGAATATTTACATTAGAGAAATTCCCCCATTTTGGTTGGTTTTGGTTTTACGCTTCGCGTCCTATGAAACCATTAGGCGGCGGTGGCCTATTCGTAGACGCCGCCTGTCTTAACCAATTCTCCTTGAGTATATTGGAGACATTGCCGGCTGCAGCCATGGCACTGCTTGCCGTTTGCTGTGGCGTCGTCGTGTGCTGATCGTTCTTTTTCCGATTCTGGCTAACACTTCGACTTCGCGGGGTCTGGGATGAGGATTTATATTGTGATCTAGGCTTTTGTCTACTCAATGGCATTCTCTCCATTTTGATGTCCTCATGACAATCGTCATCGTTCTCGTTTAAATCCTCCTCATCGGAACTGCTGAGGTGAGCGTGTGGTGCTTGCATTTGCTCATAGTTCGGATTCATTGAACTTATGATTATCGGAGTTGGCTCATTCATTTGCACATAATTGGGATAATTCCTGAGGCTGGGCGTCGGGGATGGTGGCTGCATTAGCTCATAATTCGGATTCAAACTGCTCGTGGTCAACATTGTGGCCTGTTCCGAGTCCGAAAGACCTGCCGCCATTGTCCCTGGTCCGCTGTTTTGATTCCATGACCTCGCCGTGCCACCACTGATGATTGATTCGTCGAGTAGCTTGTAATTGGGATTATCACTGATGACGCCAATACTCGGTGTGGCCGCTGGCGTATAGAAACGCGGCGTTCCCGCATAGCTGCCAGCCGAACCACTGCCACCACTTTCAATGGTGCCTAGATTGCTGGTGGCTATCGGATGTGGAGTTAGATTCGCAATACTGCAGGTGCTGGGGGTAATGGAGGAATTACTCTTATGACTGGCATTACTGCCCGTACGTTTATGATTGAAGAACGGCCGATTGAATAGAATCGAACGATTCATTATCTTTTTTAGGCTGCTCGTTCCACGTGAGCCGCCGCCTGTATGAGAGCTAGCATTTGAGCTGCCCGCCGATGCGGTGGAAGGCTGCAATGATCCGGCACCGCCACTGACAACATCATCCGGCATGGAACTACTCATAATGATTGGTGTCCTACGATTTTTCCGTGGTAGCAAATGCTGTTCGCCACTCAATTTACCATCGCCTCCGCCAGCTCCGGTGCTGCCACTTCTACTGGTTGGCAATTCGGCAAAATTGGGGCTGGGATCATAGATCTCATAGCCCCGGTCACCTCCAGTGGAGGCCAAAGCATCTGCATCAGGTTGAACATAGCCAGATGTGTCATCGTGCGATATTCCTCCAGCTGTGGGTGCATCTGGTGTGCTGCTGACAACGAATCCCGATTGCAAACTGAATGGTGAGTGAGCCGTTTGTTCTTCAACTATGTTAATTGGACTTTCGGCTGGCTGTTCCAGCGATGCATTCTGATCCATATTCGATTTGTAGCCGCTTTGATAATCACCTACCCGCAATGGTGTTGTGGCATCTTCTTGATCATGATCCAATGGTTCAGCGACAAAGGCCGCATCCATTTGACTCTTCTCTTTGCGCTCCTTCTCCCTGAATTGCAAACCAGATTCGGAGTGATAGAAAGAGACCTCCTTGAACTGAGCATTCGACGAATCCGGCTCCAGATAGGCGATAATATCAAGGAAACTCGGTCGGGCCGATGGTCGATGGTGCCAACAGCGATGCATCAGCTTATGCAATACATCTGGACAGTTTTCGGGCCGCTCCATGATGCCACCATCGATGACATAGCGCAGCACTTGCTCGTTGGAGAGTCCCTGATAGGGTTGCGAGGCGAGAGTTGCCATTTCCCAGAGGACTACGCCAAAACTGAACACATCACTGGAACTGGCATAGACACCGTCGCGTAAGCTCTCCGGTGGCATCCAGCGCACTGGTAGCAATCCTTTGGTACCCTTGCGATAGTAATCCGTCTCATAGATATCGCGCGTCATGCCAAAGTCCCCAATTTTCACCGTCAAATCGTCACTGACCATGCAATTGCGGGCAGCCAAATCACGATGGACAAACTTTTTGGCCGATAAATAGGCCATGCCATCGGCTATCTCTATGGCCATCTGATAGATGCGAGCATATGTCGGAGGCGATGCATTTCCTGTTACACCAATACGCTGCAAATAAGCCAACATCTCCTCATTTCGCTCCTCGGGGCGATGGGCACGCAAATATGACTTCAGATCTCCCTTCTTCATCAGCTCCATGACAACCAAAGCTGGCTGACCGCGTGAGCAAACGCCAAGCAAATGAACCACATGGAAGGTATCAAACTCCTTCATAACACTCGCTTCACTTAGGAAATTCACACGCTCACGATCGGTGGCATTCTCGTTTACAGTCTTAATGGCACATGGTGTATCCACACCCAAGTGACCCTTTAATATGCCCTCATAGACCATGCCAAATGATCCCTGACCCAATGGTCCCAGCTGTAGAATGCAATCCCTGGCCACTTCCCACTCATCGGGTATATACTGATCGCTAGCATAAAATGGATTTACATCGGTATTGATGTACAAGTCCCGCGGTGTCATTTTGTTTTTCTTATACAACACAAAAATGAGTATGCCCGATAAACACATGATTATGGCAATACCAACAAAGATATAATAGATCATATACGTCGGTGGCGGCTGGAAAAAAAACGCATAATTAATAAGAGATCTAAATAGAAAACTTTTGTAAATAGTCATCTTACCGGCACAACAACATAGACGAGTTCACTAAAGATGCCATCGCCAGCCATGGAATTGGCACGCACATGGAAGCTATAGTTACCCTCACTCAAATGTTTAACAACATAGCCATCTGTTAGATTTAAAAAGTCCTGCACTGTGACACATTTCATAAGCTCCTGCTGATCAGGCATTTGAAGTTTATAGCCAATTGTATAGGAGACAATAGCTCCATTTGGATTTACGGGTGCCAGCCAACGCAAACGAACACCTGGCCTTGTGGCATTGGCACTCTCCAGATCGGCAGTAACATTCGCTACTAAATCGGCATTCTCTGTGGATAATCAGAATTAAATCATTTTTAAAATAGTTTCAGTTTTCATTTCCAATTCAAAAACTTACCCAATTTCCTGGTCAGCTTGTCTATGGGGCTTGCATTGCCACAGAAAGGTTTTTTGGAACCAACAACTTCCTCCCGACACGCTACCACAGAGATGGTGTATAGGGAAAAGTGTCGCAGATTGGTAAATACGAATTTCGTCTGATTGGCGCCAACTTTTTGTGCAAATATCTCATAGTAAGTGCCATCGGTCGATTTACGTGTCTCATTTAACCAAGTCTCGGGTCTAATATTTTCGGCATTCTCTGTGGCTCCCATATTGTCCATGGCATAGAGATTGCGTAAATCGTCCTGTGTCTCTTTTGAGCGTACATGACGCGAAAGGACACTTCCCATGCCTAAATCATCATCAACCTCATCATCATCAAAGTCAAGTTCTCGTCGCCGACGACGACGTTTATGTACAGCATTATCGAATAGTCCATCATCTTTGATGCTATTATCCTTTGGCTTCGGTGGCGGTGCTACAGCTGGGTTTGTTTGATTTTGATCTCCCTGACGTCGTACATAGAGGAAATTTTGCAAAGCATTCTCAAATTCAATCTCCTCGCGACGATTCTGTTCAAAATTTGCACCCTTTCCACCAACTCCTACAGACGGACCACCAGAATTTGCATTACATTGACAATCAGCAGCATCAGTTGGTTGTTTATCCGTAACTTTTGGTTTCTCAACAATAATATTATCCTCATTATTGTTGGGTAAAGCTAATGAGAAATCGGTTGTTAAAATCTATGCCCAATCTTTTAATATTTTTACTACTTACGATCCCAACAGTAGTTACGCTGCTGATGTGAATCCAGTTTAGCGTCTCTGTGAGTGAGTACAGCTTTTACCAAATACAAGTTAAGCTTACCACGAACTGATCTAGGCGGCTCCCATTGCACTTCCTATGAATTGAGATAATTAGAAATAGTTTTCAATTAAAAAAACCTCATCTCATACTCACAATTTCCGAACTGGAGTTCGCACGGGCCTTGATCTTCTGCACCAACGTCGGCTGGGCTGGCAGCGTTGTAAAATGTTGTATAGGACTCAAACCATTCTGTGACTCGGAGGATATTGTCCAGGTTTTTACATAGTAAGCATATTGTGTATAAGGTTGCAAGTCGACTATTATCAATCTATCTCCCTTATCGGGTTCACTTGCTGTCCAACTGTGAATGGGATAGAAGAGGCATGTTTCATCTGTCTCCCCATTGATTTGTTTTCTTTCTCTTACCTCTCATCGCACGGGTGATAGGAATTTTTGTGGCATTGCCATAGGGATCCTTGGTATGAAATATTTGATAGCCAATAAATGTTCTCAAATCATCAAATTTTAATGATTGATTAACAGATATTACGGCCATAGAATCCGATTTTGAGAAGATGCTTACATCCAAAACGGTTGTGTTACCTACAAATGGAAATGAAAATCATAATTTAGAAATAGTGAAAGTAAAGCTAATTATTTGATTTACTTACATGAACCTTTGTTGCCATTTGAATCGCCAGCTACTTCTGTTTTCTCAAATGATGTCGGTTTCGATGGCAACATGGGCAGCAAAGTTTTTATAGTTTTCATACACAGTTTTGGATTAAAGTGAAAGAAGACGCTGCCATTGACAATCTCCACTGTCTGATTGGGTGCCCAAATCTCTTCCAATTCATTATTCTCAAGCACATACAAAGCATAACGATGCTCAAATGTGACATTGCCACGTATTTGGCGCAACGATTTGAAGAATGCCAATGTAGACAGGCCATAGGTTAGATGCACCTTCAAATAAGTCTCAATTGTATGCACCTTGGCTAAACCATATTCCAAATCCTCCATTATGTGGGCTAAAAATCAAAAATGCAATTAATTAGGAGTCGAATTTAGTTTAAAAGATTAAACTTACGTCCACCACGCTTGATGCTAATGACAAGACCTTCTGTGATACCAATTTTGGTGCAACCATAAAACTCTCTGGCCCTGCCACCGCTATCGATTAGGCCACCTTCACAGCGTTTCTCACATGTTCCATTGCAGGGCACACACGTGTTGGTATTCTCCTCAATCTGAAAGCCCTTGGGACAACGTGTAGTGCATTGGCCATCGAAATGCATTAGTTTCAACTCTTTGGTGCTCTCGTATTTGGTGCCAATGCTGCGACACATCTCGGCCGTAATGCAACGTCTGCCATACTGCAAAATGATAACAAAGAATGATGATAAAGAAACTTGACGGAATCGACTGACTGATTCTTACCAAGAAATATTCCTTAGGACATTCATTCAGGCAAGTATTATTATGTATAGAAACATAGCGACAACTAATGCAACCCAAACTTCCATTCTTGTCTCTTACACAACCTCCCAGACACGCCTTGTTGCAGCAGGTGTGCTCATCATAGCAGTTATCGGGACATTCCTTGGGGCAAACTGAAATATTAAACCGAAGTTAATTAATTCTCTTATCTTGGTCTCATTAACTCGGCGGCAACTTACATGATTGACACAATCGACTGCTCCAGCAGTAACGTTTGCCATCCGTATGCTTCTTACAGGACAAGGGATCAGCCTCGGTGGAGCCACTGTTGGCCCCATCATCGCTTAATCTTATCTCACCGGGACATTTGGGACAGAGAGCTGGATTACGATTCTCTATGCTAACCATTTCCGATGAATTCTTTGAAATGATTTGCGACCAATCGACAGTGGTCAAGAAACACAGTGATAAATTCTTCTCGAATCGCACAGCTCCATTGGCAATTGCTCTCAATTTGGACAGACCAATATCCTGTAGATCACGATTCTGATAGACAACCAGAGCATAGCCATCGAATAGAGAATTGCCGCGTATAACACTCAAATTGGGAAATATTTGTGATAACGATAGCAAATTGTGTACACGATAAACGATTATATATTCGGTGACCTCGGTCAATAGAGGATATGTGGTATTTAGCAAGTGTGCATCATTGATTAGGGTAATCAATAGGAATCCCTCGATAATTGTACAATTCGTTAATTGATTAAAGTTCGTTGCGTAATTACGTATATCCATTGATTTACACACTATTGATAGAGAAAGAACAAAGTGTTAAAATACTTTGAAAATTTAAGCTTATTTAATTTTTAGACCTTTTTCTAGAAATACTTTTAATTACAAATATGTAATTAGTAATTCTCTTCAGGCCCTAGAAAATTAGTATTATCACTCTTAAGAAGCTTTCCAAATTCGTTTGGGAGATTCTTCTATCTTAGCAGTTAGATATTAGACCTTGTTCCTCCCTCTCTTCAAGGTAATTTACGCTTTCTATTTTAGAATATTAGTTTCAACTTACTTGTTTCATTCCGTGACAATCGAACTTGTGTATTTCCACTATCGCCGCTTTTGCCGATGGAATTGCCACTGCCATTTCCACTATCTCTTCGTATTCGTGGGGAACTTGTGAAAATTGCCAGACTATCGCCCAAATCCTTTGAGTCATATTGATGATGCGACGATGACAATTGTTGTTGAGATGGCGGCAATTGAATTGCTGCCGTTGCATGCATCGCCAGCAGGGACATGATAATTATTAATGCCAGATTTGATTTCCAATTATGACGAGGATGATGCCGATGCTGATGCTGCTGATGATGTTGATGATGATGTTGCTGCTGCTGATGTTGATGTTGATGATGTGACAACTGCTGTCGCAAATGTTGCTGCTGGTTATAATGCTGATAACAATGTTGTTTTTGCTGGTGTAGTTGCCGTTGCTGCAGCTGTTGTTGCTGCTGCTGTTGTGATGTGGCACAATTACTCACTAGTTGTTGTTGCTGTTGCTGATTATGTTTCTTGTAAGGTTGTTTAGTTTTCCAAATATTCAGTCTATATAATGCTCTTGTCTTAGTTATTGCACATATCTCTTGGAATTGCTGCGGCAGTTCTAGCATTCGATATGATTTCCACCAATAACTATTACAGGCATCGTTTAAATGTAAAACTTGTTGTTGTTGTTGATGATGACGACCATGGTTATTATAATTATTAATATTATTATTGTTGTTGTGGTATTTACTTTTCTGTTTACCGGAAATTGCATTAACTTTTTGGTTATTGTCATTTGTACTTGTTGAAGATGAAGAAGACGAGGAGGAGGAGGATGTGGAGGATGTACAACAGCAACATTGATCATCAGTAGCAATCTTTTGACGGCATAAAACACAAATTTGACAATGTGTTGGCGGTGTTGTTGTTAACGTTGTTGCAGTTAATTTTTTCTCTATTGTTGTTGCTGTTATAGCTAATACCTTATCAGTAATTGTTGTTGTTGTAGCTGCTGTTGCTGCTGTTGGTGTCCTTCTTGAAAATTTCAATTCGAATTGTTTGTTGGCTGTTGCTGCTGTCGTTTCATTTTTCTGTTGTTGGCGTTGTTTCTGTTGCTGCTGCTGCTGCTGTTGGTTGCTGCTGCTGCTGCTGTTCCCAACAACCATTCCCACGCCAACGACATTGACGTATTTTCCAGTTGCATTTTGAACATATTCTGGTGTTTGCACTTTTAGCAATATATTACTTCAGTTTATTATATTATTGTGAGGGATAATCCGTAGTCGCAGTCACTGTAGTTAGGTAGTATTTAGGAAAGGAGATGTGTGTGTGGGTGTTCTGGGTGTTTGGTCGTTTTGGTGTAGGCGTCTTTGGCCCACACTAGGTAATCATTGCAGCAGTGTGTCGTCACGTCTCTGACGACAACACTGCAATTGCATTACAATCCAGAATGAACAATTATAATTAAGGAAAACAACTCGCACACACACACACACAACAAACACAATGACCAAAATAAATAAATATGCTATAATTTTGTTTTCCTCTGTGTGTTTTTTTATCGTCGTTGTCGTTAGATGGAATGCTTTTGTTGTTGTTGTTTCTACTGCTGCAGTGACCGAGTGCACTTTTTGTTATAATGTTTTTGAGTCCCGTTTCGCAACTGTAATGAGAAAAAGAAAAATGTGCAAATGTTGTTGTTAGTTATTCTTCTGAATGTTTGTGTGTGTGTTTATTTTTATTTTTTTTTTTCAACAATAATTTTATGCGAAAAAGGGCGCCAAGTTGTGGGCACACGTGTCGCTGTAGCGGCGTCACTGACGTTTTTTTTATCGTTTCGTTTCGCTTTATGTACATATATATACATAAATATATTTGTTTGTTTTTTTTTTTTTGTATATTGTTGTTGAGTCAGTGTGACCATGTTGATTGGTTTCCGTTGAAATGCAATTACAAGGCTTACAGTTTTACTAAACTTTTATTATACACATCATCGATTGATTTCATACTTAAATTTACTTTACAACTTTACGAGTTCCCGGAAAACGAATTTAATCAGAATTCAGTAAAAAAAAAAAATTAAAATCTGTCGGATGAATATTAAAAAAAAAGAGTTATTTTCGTTCTGTATTGAAAGATTGCAATGCTTTAATTTTAGGCAGAGCAAACAACTTGGGGAAAGTCACTAAAAGGTAAGTCAAACTG
This sequence comes from Drosophila equinoxialis, assembly GCA_018150345.1. Classification (NCBI taxonomy): domain Eukaryota; kingdom Metazoa; phylum Arthropoda; class Insecta; order Diptera; family Drosophilidae; genus Drosophila; species Drosophila equinoxialis. Next base: position 9,642,037 of record JAECWI010000005.1, on the reverse strand, counting down.
AAAAACAAACTAGGGGATTCCCCGAATTTTCTACCTTTACTTATCAAATAAGCGTTTCGTTTGCTTAGGAAAACTTTTGTAATTACCCTCGCTATAGGCATATGTATATACATATGTATGTATGTAAAAGCTGTAGATAACTTGGATACTCTTTTTAGGGACATCTTTTGCACTCATTTCCAATACTGAGAAATATAAAAATCTCACAATAAAAAAAAAAAAAATACAAATCACACAAGCACCACCCAAAAAAAAAAAAAAAAAAACAGTGTGCGTCGAAATAAAAAAAAAAAAAAAACAAATTAAGAATAAATAAAAAATGGCAAGCATGATGTTGTTGTTGCTGCTGGCATTGACGTTTGTTTGCATGACGCTCAACAGTGGCAGCGGCGATTGTTGCTGTTGACGTTGGCAGAGTGAAGCCGGTAAAAAAAAAGCAAAAATAAAACAACAGCAAAAGCCCCCAATGCGAAACAAGTTGTAAAAAAACGTAGTAAATGAATGCATGTAGTGGCCACATGCGTAAATGTATGCATGTTTGTGTGTGCAAGTGTGTGTGTGTGAGTGTGCGAGTGTCTGTATCTGCTTACTACGTTGTAATTCATCAACTTGCCTGCCTAGGAGAGCTTTGCTCCCCCTTACATATGAAGAATACAGGGTGTTAGCTTTGGATAGTCATTTGTTTTTCCTTTCTTTTCTTTTTCTGGTTTTTGTTTTTGGGGCGTCGTAAGAAGAGTCAAGAAGAACTGCGACTGCGTGGGGAGTGAGAGTAAAACGTGGCAGACAACAACAACAACAACAACAATAACCAAAATAAAAAGGAAAACTACACAAAATGGAATTGAATATTGTAACAGTAAGTCCAAGAGAGTGGGGAGAGTAAAGAGAGAGGAGATATAGTAGGAGTGACTGGATGCTAAGAGGGTGGTTAATTTCATGGGATGGGGAAATTGAGGGATGGAGCAGCGCTGCTTAATGTGATATGAGGCCTGCAGTTATAAAAATTTTGCTGCGTGGTTAAAATACACTCATAGAATATTATTACAAATTTGGTTTTGTTTTATATTGGGTTTTTGTTGCTTTTTTTTTGGCAAAAATGTACATACATATGCTCTCAGTCACAATGTCCCCTTCTCTTTCTCTTTCCTACTCACACGCTGCCTTCTCCTCGACTCTCTCACGCATTTTGCTTGCTGCTGCTGCTTGCTCTCGGCCTGCTCTGGGTTTGCTTGTTTACTGCCCTCTCCCTCTCTCTTTCTCTCTCTCTCTCTCCCGCAGCAAGCTCAGGCTCATGCTTATGCTTTATTTCTAGCTATAGTAGTAGTATTTGTTGTTGTTGTTGTTGTTGTTCTTGTTGCTTTTATTGCGCAGTAAAATATAATACGCACACACAAACGCAGAGAACGTAAAAAAAAAAAAATAACATAAAAAATAAAAACACAAAATTCAACTAAAATAATTGAAAACGGTTAGTTAAAATACATGAAAATTAAACAAAAATCCCAAAAAGCCTTGACACCTGCCCATCCCTGTCTCTTCCTCTCCCTCTGTCACTCTCTCTATTTCTTTTCGTCTTGATCATCTCTTCTGCCTTTCAGCCCATTTGGCTGCCCATTTAAACTATCTTTGACATCTTAAACAAAAAAAAAAACGGCTGCTTACAAACTTGTTGACCCAAATTTCACAATGGAACATTTCCGGGCCATAAGTATGTAACTACCAACATTGTCTCAATCTTTCTCTAAAGCGGGGAGGGGAGCGAGTAAAGAGGATGAGGATTGTCATGGGCGTAACCAAAATTTTATCGATGAATTGAAAAGGATTTGCTTGGAGAATATTTGTCTATGTCTCAGATTAATGACTTCTTTGTTAAGTTAGGAATGTACATAGAAGGCCATTTACAAATCTATATGTATCCCTTGCATGTGATTTCACAGGGAAATGAAATATTTCGAGAATTATGATGTTGATGTGATGATATACTGACACAGACGATAACTACTAAACTTACAGAAAAAGCTTATCAGGCACAACGAACACACACTCTCGTACCCCACAAATACATTCAAATGTTCATGTCAACTCGAGAGAACGTAGCATTTTTTATTTATTTATTGTTTAATTTGGTTTAACGCTCTTCAGGCGCCACCGTGCACGCGCCCCATAAAAAAAGAGCTCAACAACAACAACAAAAGCAAAATATGTATATACCAACACACATATGTACATATATACAAGGTGCATTTGGTATTTGTGGAAAAACGGAACAAGAATTGCATAGAAGAGGAGATTCGACTGCAAATGGGCTAGAAAAAACCCATAATGACCTTTTTCCTTTTTTATCTATCGCTTAATACAATTTGAAAAATCTTTTAACTTTAATTTCATTGTAATATTTTTTTTTTTTTATTTTTTTAAAAATAAATGAAAGAACGGCAAAATTTCTTAATCAATTGGCAAAATGAAAAGGAAATAGGAAAGAAGTTATTCTTTTCGAATTTATCAACAATTATTGGCAAGTTATGCAGGCGCTTTTGCTGAAGGGATATAAAGATTCATTTCTTTATTTTCTCATGGCCTGGAAAACAATAGAGCAATAATAATAATAATAATAAAAGTGATAATAATATAAGCATTAACGATGGCATTGACGCAATAACGGTCCAACAACAAGAACTTTAACAACAACAGCAACAAAAACAGAAAACAACAACCGCAAACGACCCAAAGAGCCGCGGCCAAAAAGCCAACAACATTCCAATCCGGCCACAAAGTTGCCAATCAAGAAAGAGCAGCAACAAACCGACCAGCAACAAAAACAACAAGATACAACAACAACACAACCAACCAATGCATGAAATATTTCTTATGCTCCAAATCCGCCACTGGGCAAGTTTTGTTAACCCTGTTAAACATCAGTCAGTGGAAAAGGGGGGTATATAAGGCAAAAAAAAAAGCACACCCATTTGAACAAACTCCAAACTCATCTGAGGACATCAAAGAACATCGCGTAGGCTATTCCAAAATATCTTTAGGAAACAATTCTTCTAAGCTCAATTTTTACAGGGTATCTTAAAAGTCTGCCCGTTCTTAAGGCTTATAGATTTATTTTTCTTTCATTGTCTACAAAACAAACAAAAGCAAAAGAATAAGAAAACCTGGAATATACCCTTTCACATACATACATACATACATCTAATATTTGTTCTTAATTGAATCTGATTTTGGTCTGGTTTTTATATAAATTATATTTATTAGGCTTACTTTCTCGCTTTCTTGTAAACTTGAAGAATTTTTGGAATGTTTTTTTGTTGTTTTGAAAAGGAAAAACAAAAACTGGTTTCAAAATGATTAAACTCAAAAAATATCTAGAATAATTCATTGGCATCATTTAAATTTGCTAAATCAATATATTAATATAGATATAGATTTAATTTATACACAGAAGACTAAAAGAGTTGAGTGGAGGGGGGTTAAAAGGGGAAGCACCTGCGGCTTACTTGTCGTCGTCGTCGTGATGATGATCATTGTCGTCATCATGACTTTTACTTCATTTTGCTTTTGTAATTTCATAATTCCGAAAACGATGTTGACCGTGTGGACTAGTTGTCATTTTTGTTAAGTCAACAAGAGAGTCACACAAAGTCAGAGAGTGAGGCCCAGAGCACAACATGTGCTGTGCTCAGTATTGTCCGTTTCGGCCAAACGTAATCTTTCACACGAATCTCAGGCCATGACTTGAAATAATTTTCAAAGTTAAATAGTTGAAAAACTACACAACATTTGAAGGTACCTACATACATACATACAACGTCTTTATGTATGTATAGTTATAGTTAAAACTTGTGATATTGGTAGTTGGATGGGTAGAAGAACAGCGAACAGCAGCAACAGCAGAAGCAGAATGTTTTGCTTTTGTTTTTACTTGCCCCCCCGATCTCATCACCAGGTAGATAAGCCATGTGACGCCATTGCGATAAATAAATGTGAAAGAGTCGCTGTTTTGTGTTAGTTTTTTTATTTTGCTGTTGTTTGTGACGGACCCCCAAAACCAAATATATGTACACACATACATACATAGATACATTAGATTTGCCTCACTTGTTGAGCTTTGACACGTGTCACGTGATCGCGACTGTGTGTTTTGTGTTCACTTACAATTCATCATTATTATAAAGAATTGCAATCGCTATTAACCTAAAACTAAATCAATATTAGCCCAAATTGTTGGCAGCTCTGATGATGATGATAATTATATATATTGCTGCTTCACTTTCTTCCCTGGAATGTTAAGTTTCTTGGGAATCCAAAGACGACGTTGCTTGCATTTTGAATTTTCCCCAATTTCTTTTGAAAGTTGGGTTTCCCCTTCCAATAGTCGTAAAAAAATATTTATACAAAGTAAATTACATTTTCTAAATAACTGTGGGTCTTACACTAATTCATCCATACATAGCTTAATGATTGCTTCATTTGAATGAAATCATTAAAGCTTGGATTTTAATTGGTAATTTAAAAGAAACAAAATACCGTAATGAGAATTGATCATTAAACAATAAGAAACAGAGAAAATGCTTTACATTGTACTGCAAAATATCACTCATACCACATGTTGTTAATAAATTTTAAAGAAAATGATCTTCTAGTTTGATAAAGTTGAAAAATCATTAAATTTCCAATTGCACATTAAATGCAATAAATAAATCATTGTAATTAGTTTATTAAAAAGACAAATCTCTAATTGAGCGTTTCTAAAATTGATGAAAAAGATTGGCTCCATGCAAAAAGTAACAATTATTGTATCTATGATAAGATAAATGATTGGCTCAATGGAATGAATGACTCATTTTTAAATTTAATGTACGAATCAAAGATTAAATAAATAAATTATTTGAATAATGACAAATACGAATCCATGTGGAGAAGCCTCGCCCTCTTACTGTTCTCCCCTCCTTCCCCTACTGTTGCTGATCTCTTTTTCCAGCATTTTCATTGTTGTGTGCGTGTGTGTTGTGTGTTTTTTGTTGAGTTGTTTATTGAGTCGCATTTCAATGACACTTCTGTCTGGGTTTTAGTTGTTTATTTGCCTTAAATGCATGTATATTCCATTCATAAACTCGTAAAACAGGGCGAAAGAAGAAGAAACACGCACAGTGAAGAGAAACAGAGAAAGAAAAACAAAACCAAAAAAAAAAAAAGGCCGCACAAAAATCAACGTCAAGAAAAATTCCAATAAAATTTTCATTAACCCAAAAAAAAAAAAAAAAAAAATAAATAAAATAAATAAATAAACCGCGCACAACTGAACACATTCCTAAACAGAAGAACCATAAAACACACACAAGACTAAACCAAGAAGAAGAAGAAGAAGCAGACTGGTGCGTGTGTAGAAGAAGAGGAAGAGACACTACTACCCGGTCACCCATTACATGAGACACCTGCGAAAAACAAAAAACGATCAAAAACGATGAATAGAAATGCCAGTGCGCGTTGCTCTAAAAGAAATTAACTTTGATACGTGAGCACATACAAAATGAATACATAGTAAACACACACACAGTTTGGGCATTCCACACATAGCTCAACTCCAACCAGTAGACCGACGGACAGCACGGAAATTCCAAGCCCCATTGCTGTTGACGTCGACAACAAACAATATCGACGACACTTTTACACCGCCCGTCACATATCATAGGCCGATATCGAGAATCTAATAAGACCCAAAAGAAAAATAAATAAAAATAATAGTAATAGACCAACCGAACGCAACAAAAGTTGCTTGTGTCGACAAATACGTATAACAGGAGAAGGTGATGGGTTTTTGGGGTATAGACTGATTAAAAACACATAATGCTCCCTCCGGCTTCCCACCCCCTGACCTATCTCTTTTAGCTGGTGCGTGAGTGAATACATATACATAGACCAACTAGCGATGAGAGCGATGCGATAACGATAACAAGTTAATACTGTGATTTCCATACCCTTTGACAAAAGACCAGCAAAGTCTATATAAATTTCATCCAAAATTTGCCATTTCATCAAATTTAAGTGAGGAAGAGGCTTTGGAAAAGGTCTGAAAGGAAAAGTTCCTTAAATTTTTAAGTTTTTATTGCAACAAATGGAGACATAAATTTGAAAAGAAACCTTCAACAATTGGAATTAGTTTCTCCTAAAAAGGATAAGATTTATCCCGTTTTTATTATGTTTGGTATACATTTTTGACAAAATTCTTACTTTTCTCTGGCTTTAGTACAATCAATCCAATCAATCCAACTGATTTCAAAACATTTGTCTACTGATTTTTTACTTTATTGTATTTTTAAATGATATACAAACATTGCAAACTTGACAAAACAAGTTTTAGCTAGATTTTTAAAGTAATATTTCATGCATTTAGAATTAAAATAGAGATTGAAACATCTTTTTCTTGGGCTTCTTAAAGTTAAAAGTTTAAAGTTCATTTCAATTAAAATGATTGAGAAATTAGCTTTTGAGGAGACAAAATATATAAGAGCTTTTCATTCGAGAGAATGGATTAAAAAAGAGTCAGAACCTTTTGGCAAAAAACACTGAGGGGCAAGACACGTTTAAAAAATACGTGAAATCACCAAAAGCATTAAAGACAAATATAATTTTTGGTTTGTTGAATACAAAAAATGGCCAAGAACTAATTAGATTAGACAACTTCCACCTCTTAAGTCCATATGTACCGTAAGAAAAACAAAAACCAAAAGTATTTCACCTGATTACTGTGATTAGTTTAGATTATGTGCAAAAATGATGCGGATTAAACCGGTTTGCTTTAAACTTTCATTCTAAAGTCAATCGATTGACCAACAATGTGTTTGCTATTCGATTTGAATTGGTAAACAGAAGAAAACAAAATTCAATTGAATATTTAGTATACATTCATATATAGATTAAAATGCCAATTAAAATTCCACTAGACACAGATTACTTTCACTATTTATATACATACACTTATAGAGATACGAGAGATCTATGAAAATGTGTGTACGATAGGAGGAGGGGTCCCTTCCGTTCCTTCAATAGACTTTACGTTGTCTATCCGTCCGTCCGAACGTTCGTTCGTTTGTCCGTCATCACATGAGTGAAATGGCAATGGCATAAACAACAAGGTGAATGCTAGAGGAGGAGTCTTGTGACAAGTCGCAAGTCACGTCTATAATAGAATTTATTTATCATTATATTTGTTATTATTGCCCATCACTGTTTGACTTACTGACTGACTACTACCGACGACTAAGTGACTGACTGACGCCTGTTAGCTTAGTTTCGGTTCGTAGATAAAGATAGAGATAGAAATACAAAGTAGAAAATACAGTGAGGTAAAAAACGCGCCATGCACGTTCTCCTTTCATTGAGTTTTTTATCAGCCTCGTGCATTTGTTGCCCCCCGCGCCAGTTGTATTTACTACAAATACCACACACACACACACACACACACACACGCATGCACCCACCATATGCACACACACTTGTTGTTATTGTCGCATATTTGTTCAATGAATTATAATTCACTCGATCGGTTAGGGTTAGGCCGGCAAGGCATTGAATTTCACAATAACAATAACAAGATAAGACCGAGAACCCAACCAACCCACCAACCAATTCGATTACTGACCGATCCGACCGACCGTTATATTCCCAAGTCGAAAGTTCAACCCAAGCTAAACGATCCGTTCCGTTCCGTTCAGTTCCCCCCACCACAATTATTTTGAAAAACATATCGATCTTAAAGTTAAGTTCTTAATAATAATAATAATCTCTATTTGATGATGAAGTAGGTAAATACATTTTATTTGAATTCTACCGCCAACAATGAGGACGTCGACGACAACAACGACAGGTGGTCGTCGGTTTGGAGTATCATATCGTAGTATCATATTGAAACGTTTCGAATTTACTTCTTTTCATATTTCATTTCTAAGAACAACAAGTGAATACATTGTTCTTTAAGTACTACAAACTACTGCGGTTACTTTAGTTCTTCTACTATGAGTTATAAATATATGCTCTGACTTATATACGATGTCATTTCCTGTTTTTGTTCATTGTGCGTCTCGTTTTCACTTATGTATTGTATGTATGAGGGGAACCTCTGTCTTCTAATCGCCGTTTGAACCGACATTCCTCGAGAACTCGAAATTCTCAGAACTCGAAGTAAAAATAACTCAAACTTAACGACACCAAAAAATAAAAAAAAAACCGCAACGAATCGAAAGCAGGAAAAAAATTGTCAAATTGATAAAAAACATACATAAATGTATGTCTTGATTGATTCATCAATTTTCATTTAACTGCATATGTGTACATAAATAGCCATCGACCCCGCCTCCTCCCCAATCATACTGTGACCATCTTCCCCATTTAGCAATTGAAATCAATTCTATAAAGGTTTACTTTCGGGACAGGCCCCCCAAATACGCATACCTGGCAAATTAGTCTTGATTTGTTGACCAATTTTAGAGCATTTCTTAATAATGAATTAGGATGTAATGTAAGGATAGGGATTTCATGTAGTAAGTTACAAATTCATGGTCTAATTTGATCTATTCGGCCTAATGCTTTAATGCATAATTTGCTCCAGCTCCTCTTTGTTTCAACAAGAAAAGTATGAAAATTTTGAAAATTCAAAAAGTGTATCCAAGTTCTATTTGATCCAATGACCTTAGACTTGAAAATTCATCAGGATTCGCTTGAAATATAATTAATGTTTCTATTATTAATGTTTTCCATCTAAAGATCGCTAATTTGAAAAAAAGATCACTTGCAATAAAGAGTGGAAAAAAAATAGACACCGAAATAAAAATAGCAACAATTTGTAGAGAATAAAATAAAATCGTTTATAAATAGTTTAGTTAGTTTAGATTGTGATTAAGATTATTTTTATTGAGCGCGTGAGCTGCTTGGCTTTTTCCCTTTCTGTTTTAGATGGAAAGAGGGGGTGAGAAAGTAAAATACATACATTGAAATCTTTATCGAAACCCTGTATTTGTTGCTGATGTTGAAATGTTGTTGATGATCATTCTGTTGTTGTAGTTGTTGCTGTTGCAGTATAGTTTGTCTTGTGGTTAAGATTGAAATTTTTGTGGTTGTGATCCGAAAGGTGTTAAATAAGTAAACACACAGAGAGTGAGAGAGTAAGAGAGAGAGAAAGAGAGAGAAAGAGGGGCTAGCGATGTGCAACCAACTTGAGAAACTCTCTTACTGCCTCTCTCTCTCTCTCTCACTCCCTTGCTATTGGCGCTTCGATGCATGTGAATGAATTGTAATAGAAGTGAATGAAATTTAATTTTCAATGGTTCAGTTTTCATTTTATACCCTTACCCTTACAAAAGGTACTTTCTCTTCTGTATATATCTGGCCCAAACTCTCTATCATTACTTTCTGTTCTGTTTAGACCATTATCTCAAGAAATGAAGTGTATTTAGACTTCGGCTAGTCGTTGTTCGCTTTTCTACTTTAATCTCTACGTTTTCAAGTGTTTGAAACTTTGTTGCTAAACAATTTTTTAAAAAAATAAAATGAGAGGAAAACAAATACAAATTTACTGATATTGATAAGATTTTGTATCTCTCTCTCTCTCCACCTCTATCCTTACAGCCACACACACACACACACATACACACACTATGCATCACGTAACGTCATGAGGGTCTAGGGCCTTATTAATATTATTTATGACTGAAAAATTGAGTATTTACTTTTGTAGCCCAATTTTTTTTTTTTTTTTTTGTGGTATGTGGAAGCCGTGAAATATTCAGTTTCATTTTGTATTTGAAGTTATCAATGAAATTTGTAAGCACACACACACACAAGAGCAAGGGAGATAGGGAGAACGTGTGTGTAATATGGCTTTCATTCAGAGACCCATCAAATGGCTCCCCTGGCTTCCCTCTCATACGGTCTGGTACTCCCCAATTAGCCCACTGTGTATACGCTCAATATGTGGCCCTATTTTTTTTTTTTTTTTGGTTGGGGAACTTTAGATATGCAGGTTTAACTTGCGATGATAAGCACGTTTCCACACTCTGTAAGACCGAAACCCACACCCACCCCTCCCTTCCTGATTCCCCCAAAAAGAAAATGAGTTCATTGAGGTATTTAGGCCCAAAGGAAAACACATTTGGCAGTTTACTTTAGATAGAATCTCTAAATTACTAGAATTATAATCTTAATCGTTTTGGCTTACTTAAAATAAGTTTTGTTTGACTCTTTGTAATTTTTCCATTTTCGAATGCTTGAAAAACATGAGTTTTTTCTAAAGATCGTTACCCTAACATTTTATATTAAGATAATGAATAATTTATTAGTGAATGCCATTTTTAATTTTATAAATTTGAATGCACTTTATTTAAAAAGTTGCTCGTTTCATTATCAATTTTGCTTTAGATGTGTTATAATCTGCTCTGGCCTAACATTTTTCCATTTACCCCTCCACCCATCCATCCATTGCCCCCTCTCAGTGGCTTGTCAAATTTTTTTGACATTTGCCATTGAACCCCGCGCCACACATAAAGGAGGCGCCAAGCAGCCAGCAGCCAGCAGATGGCAAAGCAGAGCAGAGAGGAAAACAAAATATTCTTAAAAGTAAATGTTTTATTTTGTTCTTCTTTCACTTGAATTCTGTTTTCTTTTTGGTTTTATTTTGATTTTGATTTTCTTTTGTTTCGGTTTTTGTGTGTGTGGGGTTCCGTTCGTTTGTTGTTGTTTTGTGATTTATGAAATATTTATTTGTATTTAATGAATTAATTTGATTTAAATTTTGATTGGAAAGCATTGACAACGAGAAAACTTCTTCACAAGCGACAAGTGGGGGACAAAGCGAAAGAGAAAAAGAGAATGTGTGACAGTGAGATAGAGATAGAGACATCGTGAGAGCAGCATAAAATAAAACGCAATAAATTCTTACAAATGGCGGAAAAATACATAAAAAACAATAAATACATACAAAAAGGCAACAACAACAACAACAATAACAACAACAGAACTAAAATAGTTGTTAAGCTATTAAGTTCCGCTTAAATTGTTTTCACATTTGCCTGAGCAGCGCCCCAAAGCGCCAACCCCACCACCGCCCCTCTCCCTTACCCTTACCCTTCCCAACACTCCCCTCCCCTGCTCCTCTCATCATCACCTCTATGGCTCACAGAGTCCGGCTCTCGACATTGAGAGGCGGCAGCGGCGACTCAAGCTCAATTCAACTCAACTCAACTCGACAGAGGGACACAAGCGCCAACAGAGCAGTCAGCAGCAAGCAAGCGGCACAAAAGAACCTAATCAAGAGCAAAGACAACAAAACAAAAAAAGAAACAACAACAAAAAACAAAACAAAATGCCGCAAATAAAGCAATAAACAAGACACAATATTGTTTTTTTTTCCCTTTTTCTTTTTTCCATCCTCCTTTTGCTTCTTGTTCTTCTTCTTCATGATGTTATGTTCTGTTGTTGTTGTTTTTGCTGCTGCTGCTGCTACCTCTTATGCTCACAAAACAAAACAAAAACAATCTTAAGAGAAACGAAATGAGATCAACAACAACAACAATAAAATAGTAAAAACTTTCAATTAAAAAACTACACGACTCTATGATACCCTACTATTAAACGACATAAATTAGACTGAATCTTGAAATCTATTTATTAAATGAGAAAAGATTTCCATGCAAATTAGAACACCTCTCCCTTCCTCCCCCCTTTTCAGGTGTAATACAGTGCGGTTTTGTTTGAAGAGATCCTCCTTAGACTTATGTAAATATATTCTTTATAAATTGTCTTTCTTATAAATCGAAACACTTTGAACGTGCAGAGGTAGATCCTGTACTAGAAATATTTCAATTTAAAGTTAACAGCACCTAAAATTATTTCATAATTTGTTGTAATGTTAAACTAAAACTAAACTAAGAACCTTTCAATTTGTGTACAATTGAAGTTACAATCTTTGGATGTACAGTAGAATCCGGTTATAACGACTCCGCTTATAACGTCCATCCTGTTGTAGCGACTAAAGTTTGATGAGTGATTGGTTGGTCCCAATGCAAACTTATATGAAAGGGCCTCCGGTTAGTACGTCTTCCGGATATAATGACGAAAATCGTCGGTCCCTTGAGCGTCGTTATAACCGCATTCTACTGTAGTTTTTTTAACATTTGACTTTAAATGTTAAGAAACTATTTAATTGATTATAATGTGTTATTCTTCTTGCCCTATAAAAAACATGGTGAATGGGATTCCCCGTTTAATTGGGTATATTTGATCAAAATCAGATACAATTTAGTTAGGCATATTAATCTTACAATTAAATCTTAGCAGATGATTTGTTCGTTAGAATCAATTCTAGTCTTACAGAGTGCCCAAAAGTTGCCCAAGAATGATTATTCTAAATTACGCAAGGGATGGCAAGAGTAACAACAACAATTACCATCAGATTACTAACCACAACAACAAAAAGATACCAAAACAAACTCATGCAGACATCAAAGCATCCTAAAAATTAGAGAGCCACCTAAGTATGAAAGAGAGAACTAGAGTTGATACTAAAAGCAAATAATATGATAGATCTAGGAACGGAAAAAAACCTCTCCATCTGAATACTAATTTTATTATATTTTTTTATTTTATTATTGTGTTGTTTTTAAAGGTCTTTAAAATCTATTATACACTTTTAATAATACTTCTTTTTAAAGCCAGGTAGGGTTTACGACATTTCAATTGGCTAAAAGCTGCTTTTCGTTATTTCATTAGGCTCGTTTATCGTAATGTTTTTATACCATACACCCATAGGGTGAAATGGTATATTAAAGTCGCCAAAATGTATGTAACAGGCAGAAGGAAGCTTCTCCGACCCCATAAAGTATATATATTCTTGATCAGTATCAACAGCCGAGTCGATCTAGCCATGTCCGTCTGTCCGTCCGTCTGTCCGTCCGTCCGTCTGTCCGTCTGTCCGTCTGTCCGTATGAACACCTAGATCTCGGAGACTATAAAAGCTAGAGCCACCAAATTTGGAATGTAGGCTCGTGTAGTATGTAGAGTGATCAAGTTTGTTTCAAATTTTTGCCACGCCCCTTTCCGCCCACGCAATTCAAAAAAACGTTTATCTCAAAAACTATTGCAGCTAGAGACACCAAATTTGGTATGTATATTTGCATAGTAAATGCGCACATTTTGTATGTATAAAGTTTTTGCCACGCCCCTTTCCGCCCCGAAATTTGAAAAACTCGATTATCTCCCGTAATTTTTACCTTGTGCAATCAATCAAATTTGGCACACTTAAATTTGATACTAATACCGAGCAAAATACCAAATTTGATCAAAATCGGACAAAAAATAGCTGAGTTATGCATATAAACGTTTTTGCATAAGGCCTTTGATGGCCGTTGGCGGGTGGGGGCGCTAGGGTGCTTATATGCATAAGTGCGCGAGATACTGAGATATGCTTGTAACAAGCATGTGAACAGAATTGTGGAAAATAGGCAAATGCATTAGTTATTACAAATTTGAAATATTTGTTTTACTGGTGTATGGTATACCCAAGTCGGCGAGACGACTTATGTACTTACTTCATTTGTTTTTCTTTTTGTCACATACAATGTGTCAAATGCCTTTTGGAACTAGTTTTCCCCCCTCCATCATCACAAGAAATAAAAAACGATTTCTAATCAATATATTATTTCCGCTTTGCCAAAGTTTGTAGTAATCGGGATAGTTAGTATGTAACACTAAAAATGGTTTCAGTTTATCAACGAATGCTTTAAAAATGTTTTGATTTTTATGCACAAAGGAGAATGTCGTGAAATCTAGTTAATATTCAGGTATTTTTTTGTGATTAAAAACAAAAATTAAAATTTCATTCATGTTAAATTTCATTTATGTCATTCATTATCTCTATGTGTGTGTGTGTGTGTGTGAAACCACACAGACAGACAGACAGACTCACAAAGAGAGGCAGTTAGGCGGCAAGCAGCTTGTGAGGTAAGCTTAAATAGTCAATGAGAGCTAGCGAAGGAGCTGGGGGGAGATCTTGTTCTCAACATGTGCTCTCTCTCTTTCTCTCCCCATGTTTGTGTGGTTTTAGAAGCTGTGGAATTTTGTTTTACTCGCATCTTTATCATCATCATCTTTGTCTCTGCGTTTGTGTTGTGTATCTTCTTCTCTGCCAGATTGAAATGAGAATGGAGAGCAATTTCCTTAGATTTTATGGTTACAAAAATATTTGTATTACAATTAAATGGGTATTACAACACACTTAAAAAGTACACACACCACACACACACACTCTCTCTCACACACACACACACAGCAAAGTGACATTTATGGTAATTTTGTTGCTTAATCTGTGTGTGTGTGTGTGTGTGTGCCTGTTGCGCCTACCGTCCCGCCGGACTAACGACAAAGAGACGTTGTAGTAGGACGGGGCAGACATAGAAATAGAAATAAATTAGACAACAAAATCAAATAAATAAAATAAAGACGACGTAAATTTTTACAATACGTAATAACAAGAGCAACACAACAATAAAAATAGAATGGGACAACAATAACAACAACAACAACGTGAAAACTCAATACAAGCGCACAAGAAAAGAAAACGACGACAAAAAAAAAAACTAATGCGCAACACGAATAGATGAATACGCTTCTTCTTCCGGTTCTATCAGAATTTGTAATGTCATTGCTACTAACTGAGAACGGATCAGAGATCCAAAATACCGATCTAGGGATGTGAAAATGTGGATAATTTTCCCTTAAAGTATGCAATAAACTGTTAAAAATTCGTAAATTTCAAATATATGTAATTCATTACCAGTCTAAAAACATTCTTAAGAGTTTCTTGATATGTTTTCAATAATGAAATATTGAAATAACTTTACATTTATAGATCAGTGGCAGATCTTCTGGGGGAAAATGAGGGATATTACGTATCAAAGCCTATGTTTTACCTATGAAAGTGATCAAATTTCGATATCCAATGACCGATTTCCCTCACCGAAATTATAAGTTAGATTTGCCATCTGAATCAGAATAGAATAATTGAGATTTCAAATGCAAAATCTGTTGCCTACTAGATGGGTCGATAACTTTTTCATGTAACCCTTTTTTGCCTATCGATAACAACAACAACGGCAAAGTTCTTAAATCCGTAAAGCAGCTCAAAGCATAAATCGACACGTACTACACGGAGATCGACCGCAACAACCCTTCTCTGGTTGCTTTTCTTCTTCCTATTAAAGTCCAGGTTTATTGTTGTTTTGGTCTCACTAAATCAGATTAGATGACCGCCGACGCCCTCTCTAAAGACTTATCCCCCCCAACCGCCCAGTTTTTTTCCTTTTGTATTTAATGCGAACGTGGTATAAAAATAAAATAGAAAGATCAGCAGACACAACAAAAATGTTAGGGAGGGAGGACAAGGACGAGGGAACACGAGGGGCAATGGAGAGGTATGATGAGAAGAATCAAGAACAAAGGGTGGGATAAGAAACTGAAGAAACTGGCGACAGCTGAGTCGCAAGATTTACATCGATCACACTTTTTATGTCACATGAAGAGGGCAACAACAACAGCAATAACAACGAGAAGATCAACAACACATTAAGCAATGGCATTTTGGCGAGACACTTCGACGTATAGACGACTCAGACACGGATACCATGTGAGAAGTCCATGTGAGTCTGTAAATACGTATACATACATACATACATACATATCTATGCCGGCTGGCTATGTGTCTGAGAATTGCAGGGCAGACGATCAGACACCACCACCAAACCGAAACCGAAACGAAACGTAACGAAATGAAACCAAACCAATAAAATTCAACCCAGCCCCAGCACCAACAGGCCGCTGCCTAGAGCAACCGACGGACGAGGCCATTAGATGATCGCCTGGTCTAAATTTAAATGTCTGTGCGTTTAAGTTGCAAGGCAAAAATAAATCTACATAAAACAACGTAAACAACAACAACAACAAGAACAGTTTGTGTAGCTCATGTAATGACAGATGATCACAAGATCTCTCAAGCAATCGGACCAGACACCCAGACAACTAGACAGACAAGCCAACAAAACAATCAGACCAGTCCAAAGAAAAGGGTTGTATGTACATACATACATACATACATACACATAAGATAATTGTTAAGGTTGTTAATAATTGGGTTTTGGGTTCCGGTTCGAGTTTCCCCGCGGGGATGGGGTTAGCGGGGTCAGAGAGCAACAACAACCCCCCTGTAATTATTCTTAAGGGTAGCAAAATGCTAATTCTTCACAAGAATAAAAAAAAAAGTGATTATTAAAAAGGGATCACATATATACACGAGCTCACTGAATAGATAATAAATTACAAAAGATCTCAATATTGAAATATTTAAAAAAAAAAAAAAAAAAAGAACAAACCCAAACCTAAAACGCAATCATATTTGAAAGATCTCAAAATGTATGGAAGAGGTTATAAAAGTTTATTCTGTTAAATAATTTCATAATTAGTTTAAATAGGTAAATCGCAAAACATTTTTCGCTTAAGAATTTTCTTCTTTTTTTTTTTGGTTGCTTTTTAAATGTTTATAGTATTTGTTGAATCTCATCCAAACCTATTGGTATAAATCGACGCTGTTGCCCACATGTCAGGATGGCCGAGCGGTCTAAGGCGCCAGACTCAAGATTATCAGTCTTGCTTTCTGAACGAAAGTGCGTATGAGCGTTCTGGTCCTCTCTGAGGGCGTGGGTTCGAATCCCACTTCTGACAAATAATTTTTTTTTTTTTTTTATTTATGAGAATAATTTATTTAAAATTTTGCTTTAGGCATATTTAATTTACTTTTATTGTTGTTGTTATTAGAATCTTTAATTTATTAACAAACACTTTTCTAGTATTTCTTTGACTTCATAGAAAAATCTTTTGCATTTTAAGCTACGAAAGTTTTTAGACCAGAAATTATAGATCTATACCATAATGCGACCATTCTATGATCTATTTCTACGGATATTTATGACTTTATAAGAATGCATGTTTAACAAATTAAAGATTTTAGCTTGGTTTGTCTAGATTTCAGAGTTTAATATCGAAAAACATAATTATAAATTAAATTTTTTAATAACAAAATAAATTCTGTCATCATTTGCTTGCTTAAATAACATTTGAGTCATTTCGGTGTATAATGTGAGTAATTTGTTTTTATTTTTCTGCACATTTGTATGTAAATGAATCATAAACATGATCTCAAATACAGAAATCAAAAGGCATCGGTTGAATTGACCGACATTCTTTATTGTAAACGATATCTCTGTCCCTGTTTTTTGTTTTTTCTCTCTCCCTTTCTCACTTTTGAGTCATTCAATTAAATAGTTTTATAGAAACAAAATGATTTCATTTCATTTGATATAAGAGTTCATTTCTCTACATAATTCGACCATAAAAATCGAAAAATGTAAATGTTAAACTAACTTGGTTTTAAAAATAGTAAACAAATTTTAAACTAACTCAAAACAAATCTAAACAGAAAGGTGTTTCTCTTCATCTCTATTCTATTTCTGCTCATCTCGTCTATTTGCCATGGTGTTTGCTTTTCTTTTACATTGCATTTTGTTAATTTAATTTTCGTGTTTCAGTTCACGATCAATTGCATTCTAATGATTGTAATTAAAAAAATTTTTTCCCCCAAACTGTCTGCACACGAGTGTCGAGTGTTTTCTGCATTTCTGTCGGAGGAAACGTTTTTAGGTTGAGGTGGCAGTGCGGGGTGGTGGGCGGTGTAAGATTGTAACGCCCACTCACGCGCCGTCTAAAAGCGAAAAAAAAAAATTTAGCGCTCGGTTGGATATGAAAACAACAGCAATGAAAATGCAACGACAGCAACGACATTTGTAGGGTTGGGTTGGAGGGGGTTACCAGTCGTCGGCGTCGTCGGTTGTCTCGTCATCAAATGCACATGATGAGGTGTGTGTGTGTGTGTGTGTATATTTGTTTCGGAATTGGCTACGTCTCTTGTCCTCATCGGCATTGTCATCGCTGGCGTCAGCAAACTGCATAGAGCAAAAAGCAAAAGCGTCATCTGTTCTGCATTTTACAAATTTTCTACAGTAGATAAATTGATTTGATATTTCGTGCAATTATCCGGAACATTTGACGCAAGTTCAGTTAGTTTTGTTTGCCTGGAATTTGAGTGTGATAATGATTACATAGAAGATTTTTACAGCACATTCCAACTATTGCCATCATCATCATCATCATTAAGCATGTCTCCATTGGCGGCATTGTATTGCGCGAGAGCAAACCGGACCCGGATGCATGATGCAAAAATTGCAATATCAAATCCAAAAAAAAAAAAAAAATGGAAAAAGGCAAAACAAAACCAGGCGCACACCACACAATGACTCAAAAAACACACACCAACCAACCAACAACAACAACAACCGCAAGCAGCAGATTGTGGGCTATAAAAAACAGCCAACTAACTTTCCAAATGCCAACACACACACACACACACACACCGGGTCATTGTGTGACTTGAACAAACCACAGTCATTATGCATATACATATATACATTTTTTTTCTCCACTTTATTCAATGGGTGACGATGGATGGAGGCTGCGGCTGCGGCTACGACATTTAGCTAAAAAATGCAATAAACAGCATTCCAATCTAAACTCTCATGGAAATACACACACACACACACACATAATTTTCATGGCAATCCATAGACTGAGAAGACTATGAGAAAAAGATGAAAATGTAGAAAAAGAAAGAAGTATGCAGATTCACGGAGAACATGGTAGGAACCTAAAAGGCGACAGGTAATTTCTAAGCCTTTTCAATGGGTTTCACACATCTTTAGTGATCTTTAAAGGTTGAAAAGACACAATATTTTACATCCTAAACAGCAAAAATATCCACAAAGAACGTTAAATGATTTCACCCCCACAAAATCTTTACCAAGAACCGCCACTCTCTTGGATCTCTAGCTAATTCTTTTGCTGCTGGAACACTTCTAATGATGACTGCTAATCAATCCTATTACTTAATATATGTAGGCATGTAACGGTTTGTTATAGGATGCATTATTCGCAGCTTATTGGTTGGATTTATTTCAATTTAGTTACAGTTCAATTAACATATTATGTAACAGACTGATCTATCTATCTATCTATATCTCAAAACTGGGTTTTAGCCGGGCTAAAATCTTACTAATTTGTAAGATTTTTAATCATAGGCAGCACAAAAGGTGAGCAAGTTGTCTGTATAGCTATTCTAAAAACCATCAAGTTCTATCATTAGCAGACTTGGCTAAAGAATCCACAGTTGTATCTTTAACGCTAAAAGTAGTTGGGAATTCAAACGGCAAAGCTTGGAACTGCAGATTCCTCCTTTTTTATGTGCATACCCTTTTTTTCTATATCTTTTAAAGTATATACAGTCTAAGCATTAGAAATGTTTCATAGAAAAAAAGAATAGATGGATTGATTGCTGAAATGTCGACATTAAATGTCGACAACCAAAGAGGATTTCTCCTCCCCAAAACGAATTCAGCCACCAAAACCAAGAACTATAGACATATAGACATATGCTACACGATCTTGTGGACATATGTGGTTGGAGAAAAGGAAAAGTATCCTGCATAACAACACACTTCATATCAAAAGTAATAAATCACCCAAAACTTAACTCCGTCTGTTCTAAAAGTAAATTGAAATAAAAAGTAACCACCATTTTCATGGTCATATCTTTTAGTGTTATCTATCATTGTTGTTGTTGTTGTTGTTGTTTTTTTTCGTCTGAAAGACAGTAAAACGAATTTTTAATGGCCATCAATTAATTTGCAACTAAAAACCAACAAAGATATTTTTATGTGTGTCATTTAGGTGCAACCCCATACATAATGCTACAATAACACATTTCCGCATTCTTCTCTTTCTCTCTCCCTCTCTCTGTATGCTTTGTAGTGTTGTTTCTTAAAGGGTAAGGGACGCATGCGCAACATCGAGAGACATTGGCAGGTCGACCTCGACCCACACACACACACACACACACAAACATACATTTACACACACTCAAATCATCGTCGTGTGGCGGCCATAAAAACGTCATCGTTTCACATAAAAAGCGCCAACAAGACAAACAAAAGGAGCACCCCCTCTCCCACTTACCCCCCACCACACCACACCACAGAAAACAGCAAAATGCAACCGAGGCGCAGTCAGTCTTTGTAATAGTTTTTTAATTGCTCATAAAAGTCTCTCGACAAAACTTCCATCCAAAGTGTGGTGCGGGCGTCGAAGGGTGTGGGGTGGGGTAAACAATCCGACCACAAAAACATAACCCCATACAAGGCAATATCTGTTGTCCGTGTTGGGCTCATTAATCACTTGCAGAAAGAGCGGGATAGCAATAGTTAGTAGTAGTATATGGTGAGGTAAAAATACCTACATAGATATCAAACAAAATATATATATATATGTGTATATACATATATAAATCCGTTAAGTGTATGCAACGAAATCAAGCAAAAGTCTCACTTAAGTTATGTGCATATATTTAACGGGGCACGGCATAATAGACACAGGGGAAGCGGTAGGCGAGGGCCAGACACAAAAGCGACCATAGAAACTGTCACACTTTTGTCTAGAGCTTCTCTTCCTCTTCTTCTTCTTATTCTTGTTTCTTGTGCTGCTATTGACATTGACAATATCCAAGTCTAAAAAGATGAATCGATCTAGAAATGGAGTTTCAATTAAAAGAATTCTATATTCCCTCTCTCCTTTCCATTCCCCCTGCGAAAATGGTTTCACTTTTGCTTTCGAAAGGTTTAACTTGGGTATAGAAAGAAGAAGAAGAGATGAAAGGAAAACAAAATTCCATAATCATAACTTTCATAGTTAACATTCTCTTTTGTCGCTTCTCTTGAAATGTTGAAATAAGCCAAAAACCTCCCAAATTCTTTTGACCGTATAACAACATGAGGCAAGCGGCGGCGCATCCAATCAAAAAATATATTGCATCTCCTACTCCACAGTCATCATCATCTTCTTCTTCTTCCTCTGCAGCAGCAGCAGCTTTCTGCTTCATCTTTGCATTCTTTAACGGCGGCCACCAACTGCAGACATCGAAGGTCTCTTCGAGCTCTGCCCTCGGCATCGGCATCGGCATCGTTGTCGTCGTCGTCGTCAAAGATTGGAATGTGGCAGCGCCACTTTACACCCTTCACGTTGCGTCTGCAGCTGTTGCTACTACTTTATGAGGCAGCATAAGTCCACATAGAGCAAGACGAGAGACAGAGAGAGAGAGAGAGAAAAGAAGAAAGGAGACAACAAAAATTTTACGGCATGTTAACTGTCTCCGGCTAAAAGCGGGTCGCCCTACCAACACACAACTCAGCGGAGAGGGACGAAGGAAAAGGGAAAGCGAGATGGTGAATATTTTTCGTATGTGGTGTGGTAATTAATCATTCGTGGCCTGAACTAGGCTCGACAATGAATGGAATGGTTGAATGTGGATGGAGAGTAGAGCGGGGGGGAGGGGGACCTACCCGCAGCAGCAGCACTCCGTTTTTGGGCCTTTACTTTGTTATTTTTATGAATTTTTGTTGTATTGCACACATATACATAAAATGTTAATCGTTACATTGTTCCGTTTCGTTTCATTTCGTTTCAGTTTCATTTCTGGTTACATCATACAGCAACAACAACAATAAAAAGACATAAAAACCGACATTAAGCGAACAACAACAACTAAAACAACACGAGGTCTCTCCTCCTCCATCTCCTCGTCGTTGTCGTCTCCCTCATCCTACCATAGTCCTCTGTACATACAGCAGTCAGCCATCAATCACACACACAAAACGGAAATAAATATAGAAAAAGAAAAACACATAGAGACACACATAGAGAGAGTGTGACAAGATCTGGGGGGGGGCAGGGAGTAAGGGAGGTGGTTGGAAAGTGTGTGTGCAACGGAAGTGCGTCTAATTGAGCAACTGACAGAATGTGCGCGTCTGTGGCACTCTCCTAGACCTCTCCCTCCACATTCTTCCCCCCCATTTACCATCTTATTCTTCTTCTTCTTCGTTTTCTCCTATTCCTGTGAGACTGTTGGACGCGTTTCACTTATGTATGGGTCAGGGGGGGACAGAAGTTCTCTTTTGGCTATCTCAATCACTGACTGAATGAATGACTGACAGCCAACACGTGCTTTCTTCTATCTTTTGCCTCTCTAACGATTCAAAGCGAACAACACAAAAATAGAAGGTCGGGAGGGGTTGGGGATGAAATATACGTATTGGGGGGGACCCATATAAGTAGGTACACATTCCAGTCTATTGACGGAATGACACTTTAAGCGATCCTTTGCAATCGCTCACTCACAATCAAGACATGAAAAGTTTCTGCGACATTCGAGATTCGCTCTTCTCTCCAAGGAGAAACATCTTATCGCAGCGCAAATCAAGTAAGCCAGACGTCATTTAATAGAGAAAAGGAGTAAAAATCATAGTTAATTGTTTAAAATGGATAAAAATGAGTATTAAGGTATTTTAATGAATAGAAAACTTTACAATTTAAAAAACTTTAATTAAAAAATTGGAACTGAATGAAAGTAATGAGACCTGGTCTGGATTTACCCAATTACCTTCGTCGTGATATTTATGCAACGTAAATCTGTTTTTCCCCAACTGGTGTGAAATTCGAAACTCTTTTATTTGATTTTATAGTTTTAAAATAAACAAAAAGCATAGGAATGTAACGTATGTATATAGTTCGATTCGTTCGATCAATTCATTTTGATCAAATTAAGCTGAATTATAGCTTAAGTAATCAAATTTCATGGTATTGATATTTGTTTATATATTTCCGACCAATAGGCTACTAGACGATCTCTGTATATTTCTTTAGTTCTTTTTTATGTATAGCCAAAGGAGAGGCAAAGTAATAAAGAAAAGTAACCCATGGCAAAATTTGTAACTAATAAATTTAATTGTAATTATGTATAATACAAATATCCTTGCTCTGCTTACGACTTACTCATTTGGAATTTTGTGTCTTGTGAGTGAGTGTTTTTTTTCTTTGTCGGATAAAAATCCAAGTACATATATATTTCCGTTTAAAAGCTGCATTCCCCTTTTTCAGAATGTGGAATTGCAATTGCAATGGCATGTCACATGCCACATGGTGTGACTCTTAAGTGTCCCCCACCACACACCTCGCGTGCCCGGTTTCCCCTTTGGAACTCTCATCATCATCGTCGTGAACCACTACTACTTCTGCTCATCAAGCGTCGTCTCAAGTGTGGCAGCTCGTGTTGTGTGCTCTAAAACTGTGAAATGCCCAGACGGTGAGTGGGTCTGCTGCTGCTGCTGTTGCAATTGACTGACTGACTGACTGAGTGACTAACTCACTGGACGACTGTCGGTCAGAGTTCTGGGCTTTGTGTGTTGCCTACGCCAAGTTATTATTTTTTATTGCGACAGACGTCGCGCCATTTGTTACACATTCATTTTCGCCTGACTTTCTTCTGCTTCTTCTTCTTGTTTTTCTGGTCCGGAAAATTTCCTCAGAATATTTATTATGCGAGTTTTTCTCATTCTTTTTTGGAACTAGGCCATGCGGATATCCCCATATCGCATACCATTCCCGCAATAAATTGTCAATCAAATCAACATAAATTTTCTTTTCGAAAAATTCCTTTCCTGACTAAACCAAAAATAGAATAAAGACTTACCTATAAAGTTGTTTTTGCCTCCTTCCTTCCTTGCAGTTGTTGCACTTTTCTTTAGCAATTGTTGCTAGACAAATAGATAGACATCCTTTTTCTACCGTTAGAGAGCCTTTTTTCCGCTCTGCTCGTGTTTACTTTGTTTACTTTTTGTCACGTTTTACACTTTTCCGTGTTTTCTTATTCCTTTCCACTTCACTTTTCTTTCTTGACTAGTAGTAATTTGCCTTCTATGTGGATTATCATTTCACCATATTTATTGAATTTTCTCAATAATTTTTCACTTTAGCCGTTTTCACCTGCTTTTCACATGAATGCCATAAAATCTCTCAATTCAAGGACACGTATTCGGTGTGACCCTGTAAAGAGATGGAAAATTGAGAAAGGTTCATAAAGGATTTTAACAGGTAGAAAATTTGAGTATCCTTTTCGCTCTTCAGAAACGACTTTGCAAATGGACAAACATTTAATAAGTATTTCAATAAATAAGCAACTCAAAGGTATTTTAAAATTAATTGAATCTTAATTTTAATTAATATTGAAATGCAATCAAATGCTCAGAGTTTAGTCTTTGAGAATAGTATATTTTGGAAAACCCTTTTAAAAAATTCTGCCAAAGTATGTACAACTTTCAACTGTGTAAGAAAGTACAGCCTAACCTTTGAAACGGCAAAAAATAATAAGCAAAAAAAAAATTAAAAAAATAAAGCTTGGTAATTTAACTCCAGCCAAATGCAAAACTCTCATAATACGGGACAAAACTCAAACATCAAGTCTCACCCAAAGCAAAAAAAAAAGCATGATAAAAATTAAAAAAAAAAGTAACCAGAAATAAAATAAAATTATTATGAAAAAACACATCAAACGGCAGCGGCAAAATAAAATAATAATAATATTAACCACAAAAATACATTACCAGCCGCCACACCTTTTCATAAAATTGCAGTAAGGAATAAAAACAACAAAAAAGAAAGAAACGAAAAGGAACAACACCAAAATGGCCCTAACACACACACACATTCAAAGGCAACTCCCTCGCTTGCTCTCTCTCTCTCTCACACAGCAAACACACTGACAACATTGCAGAAATCAAGCAACTAAAAAAACATAAATTAATTGCAGTCTTTTTGTTATTGCTATATGTATATGTATATATATTTTTTTTAATTTAAATACCAGTTTTATTTTGCTTGCTAAAATTTATTTTGGTCAAGACAACAAATAAACATGCACACACACACACACATAGACTTGAAAGATACCGAGAGAGACACATAAATAGAGAGAGAACGCACTCGATGACGTTGACCCCGAAAAATGACGCCGAAGCGTAATGTGTGAAATGAGCAGCAGCAGCAGCAGCGGCAGCAGCAAGCAAGCGAATGTGTATGAAAACAAAAACAAGAAACCCTGTCTAAACGTAAAAGAGAGCAAGAGTATGCCGATGATGGAGCAAGCGAGAGAGCAATATAGAGGGAGGGAGGGCATCGCGTCTGTTTGGGTTTTTTTTTTTTTTTTGCGGATAGACATGTAAAAGGCAATGCGTATAAAAACATGCACAGACCCAGACACAACAAAACAAGGACAACGACGACAACAACCACAAAAGGCGCGGCAGAGAGAGCGCATGTGCAAGGAGAGCAAGCAGAGAGAGAGAGAGAGAGCAAATACAAACACAAGCAAAATTGTATTTGTATTCTCACATGCAAGCAAAAAGCCGACTCTGCCGCCGCCGACGCCGCGACGCGTCGCACCGCCAAATTTTCTGCAAGCGCCAGGGCTCTGCGACTGCATCACACACACACACACACACACACACATTCACACTGCAGACTAAAAAGCGCAATCGCTTATGAATGGGGCCCAAGCAAATGTGTATGTGAGAGAGAGAGAGAGAGAGAGAGAACGAACGAAAGAGAGGGAGACTTGATGTCGTTGGCCCTTGTCTGGGACGAGACGCGTTTTGTTGTTGTTGCTGTAAAAATGTGGTACAGTGACTACCAAAATATACTAAGTCTGAGGACGAAGGCCTAAAACACATTGAGCGAGTAAAGGAGAGAGACACAGCGACAGAGACAGCAACAGCGCGACTGTAAGGGTGGTGGCCATAAAAATTTTACAATTGCGGTTGTAAAAAGTTGTAAATGTGTAGTACTTTTGCTAGTTGTAGTAAGTGTAATAGTGTAGTAAATTTTCCTAGTGAACGGAAAAACTATACTCCCACCAACACCACTCCCCTCCCTCCTCTTTCCGGTCCACGAATCCTACTTACACACGCCACTCAACCATCAATACTTCAGTAAACAAGGAGAGAAAAAAAAAAGAAATTCATAATAACTGAGGGGAAGGTTCCACCAGGGGGGTGGTGGTGCGCCCCACTCTCTTGGTGGCTGTTCAAAAGGCGCCGCCTAATTAAAAACCCATTAAAATTTAAAGCCCGCCGCCTAATAAATACACATACATACATAAATTTTGCAACAAAACCCCAAAACCAAACCCATCCAACAGCTACCAGCACTAAAATTAATTACCTCACGATACTCCCAAAAAAAAAAAAAGAAAAAAAGGAAGCAACTACTACGACACTAACGACCAACCAACTAACCAACCAAGCATCAAAAGCACACTGTCAAGAAATTGTAGATATTTATCATCAGGAAATAGAATACCTTATCTTAAATATGTATATTCTTCCGGTAGAGCTCTTTTTTTCGACTTTAACACTTTCTCAAGGAATCTCGCAGCTTGAAAACGCTTTTCTTCGCTTTTCTTCACGTCTTTATCGTCAGAATATATTATTATCTTTAAATTTTTGGCAATGAGTTTGCTAGATGTAGCAAAGTGTTTTATATCCTTTATTTCTAGACTTTTCGACCAATTTGCAGACAAGGTAAATAAATTGTTGAGAAAACTGTACTTGGCAGTTTGCAAAAGTGTTCGGAATATTTTGAAAGACTAGAAATTGGTTAATTGAAGTTACTAACGGAACCTACAACTATAGTTATAGGGGACATCTTCGTGCCAAATCGCTGGCACTAGTTTTCAATATTTTTGAATTTGGCTCTTCTTTTTAAAGTTTTTTAAATTCTAATTGTATTTTTTTTTTTAATTAGAAATTGAAATATTTCTACAGTGATCGATTTGTTTCCAAACCATGAATATTTCATATAATAAATAACGATTTCAAGTTTATTCTTTCTTTCGCTTGAATTTTCGTACACAAAGTTATTCGTTTGTGTTTATGTATGTACATACAATTTTGATCATTACATAAGATTTAAACAAATATACAGCAAAAAAAAAAAAAAAAAAAATGGAACTGAAGTGCATAAATAACTTTTGAACCGACGGCTTTCGAGCCCAATGTGCATTGTCAGCGTCGCGTCGCGTCGCATCACGGAACAGCATGGAAATTGTGTCTAAAAATAATGCAACAATGTTGCAAAAGCAAACATCAGCAGACAGTCAGTGACATAGAGAGCCAAGCGTCGCCGCAACAAGACACACTCACACACACACACATGCACGAAAGAAAGGGAAGATATCTTCAAGAGATATGGCAAGGGACGACTGGGTAGGGGGGAGGTAGAGGGCCAAGGGGCTTGGATACGAGGCCAACTCTTGCTCTGCATGAAAGAAGTAGTTTCACGTCTTGCCGTCTCTGTCTGTCTGAGTGTCTGCTATCTCATTGTTTGGGGAGGGTTACCCGGCCGGCTTCAATTTCGAGTTCAACTTCGACTTGGTCGTCGTTGGCGGCTAAAAGGAACAGCGCAAAAAAGGAGGAACAAAAAATGTGCCAGCAGCGACGACGGCGCACATTGGGACTAGAAACTTAATTTTTAAGAGCAATATTGATTTCAAATGGAAATTGGACGACCATTAACCACTGTGCAATGCTCGGCGCGTGAAGCACTCAAAGAAGTAGAAGTAGAAGAAGAAGGTGGGGAAGCTCTGAGAGGAGCTGAGAGGATGGCTGGCTGCATGGATGGGCCACTAATCGCTAAATTTACGAGTACAGTTAAAATAAAATCATAAAAACGTCTTCTTTCCTTATTCTCTTGCTGTTGTTGTTATTGTTGTTGTTGTTGGTTTACTTTGGTTTCTTTTGTTGTTATTGCTGTTGAGGCAGGCGGCGGCGGCGGCGTCAGACAGGCGATTTTTACATCATGTTAATGCTGTTCATAATGATGAAGTAGTTCGTTCCACATTCACAACAACAAAACCAACAGATAAAAGAACCGTGTAAAATATTGAAGTCCTTGAGAGATAAGAGGATTTTGGTGTCAACTAAAAATATAATACATAATTGTAAGGATTCTCAACTAATTAAAACTCACAATCAAACTAGTTCAAAAGCCTTAAAATTCATTCCAAATAAAGTTGTCCAAATGAAGAATATAAAAATTCAATAATCTGTTCTTGGCATGTAAAGGATGCAAGTTTTTTGCATAAATCTAATTAAAGAAATTAAAAACAAAACCCAAATCAGGACATCCGAAGGTCATTCACGGGCGAAAAGTTCAAACGATTAAATGTATTTCAACAAGCAAAGAAAAGAAAAAACAATAACAAAGACAAAGCGCTAAACAAATTCTTGAAAAAAAAAAACTTATTAAACAACTTTTTCTCAATAGTGAACAAAAAAAATTGCCCACGCACAATAGTGTGGGATACTAAACTGTGTGTTGGAAAGAGATAGTGAGCATTTTGGGGCTTATCTGCCGCAATGTTTATGAAAATGACTATAAATACAGACAGACACATCGGTATACATATACATAAATACATTTATACATATATGTACATA
This sequence comes from Drosophila equinoxialis, assembly GCA_018150345.1. Taxonomy (NCBI): domain Eukaryota; kingdom Metazoa; phylum Arthropoda; class Insecta; order Diptera; family Drosophilidae; genus Drosophila; species Drosophila equinoxialis. The sequence goes on along the minus strand of JAECWI010000005.1, from coordinate 9,613,505 downwards.
CATACATACAAACAAAAACAGCCGCCCACCCAGTCACACGCACTTTATCAAGAAAAGGTGCAGTGGGAGAGGGCAAAGAAAGAGAGAGAGAGTGGGAGAGCAAGAGAAAGATAGAAATGCAACCACGTGTGTTGTTTATGACAGCAACAGCAAAACTCGCACACACACACACACATACATTTCTATATATGCATGGATGTATACTCACCCACACTCACACATTCCCCGCAGCCATAAGCGAACGGAAAATAATAAACGAATGTCAATACAAAGCGGAATCTTTAAAAACAAGAAAAACAAACAAGCGAGCAAAGCAAAATGCCGAAAAAAAATATAACAACAATTCGTATGTGTGGAAGAAGAACAAGAACAAGAACGAAGAAAAGAAGATAGAAGAAGCAGAATAATAACAACAACAACAACAACAACAACATAGCAGAGCAGCAACATTGAGAACACATTTTAAAGTGTCAAGGAAAAGCAAAAACAAAAGCGAATGAGCAAGAGAGAAAGGGAGAGAGTGAGAGCGAAGGCATTGTAATAACAAGTAACGGTAAAATCTAAAACATACAGAGAAAGGATGACAAAGAGAGAGAGAGAGAGAAGGATTTGTGTAGATTCCCATAGATCGGATATGTATGTATATTTTTAACAAATGTACTCATCGTATTTATTTTTTTTTTTTTTTGATATCTGTGAAACAACTGAGCTAAGACGTCAACGCATGTTAGATAAGCGCCTTATAATCCTTTATCATTATTAGATTGCCTTAATCTAATGTACATACTTACTAATATATTTATGGCTATGTTTAGGTGTAAATTATGTATGTTCACATCAGGCCCCCAAAAAATGATCACTCCCTACAGATATCCATGAATAGTAATTTTAAATATTTCATTGCATTACAAGACAAAGGACTCGCTTTAAGGACAGCAAGTTCACCCACACAAAAAGATTCTAGAGGTTAGAGCTCTATTTGAGCGTAGGTGGACAACACGTCATTCACAATAGTTAGTTCTATTTATTGCAAACCAATTGCTGTTTATGCGTAGGCGGAATAAGCTACATATGTATGTATGTATGTATGTACATATGTATATGTATGTAATGTACATGTGTCTCTGTGTGCGTGTGTGGCAAAAAGAGACCTTTAGACTCATTTGTGTTGCCTTTATTTTCTTTTGTTTTGTGATAAGACACAAATCAGAGAGAGAGAGAGTTCTAGCCTCTAGTGGTGCTTGTGATGCTTACTGTGCGTGCGTGTGCATGTTGTGAATCACTATTATCACTTGTAAATAAAAATATGAAAATAAAGTCATCTGACTGACATGTGTTTACTCTATGTGACTGTGTGGGTGTGTGTGCGTGCGTGTGAGGTTGAGTCATAGAACGGAACAGCAACAACAAATTGCGTAATTGAGTGATTAGAAGAAGACGCGCTTTTGGCTAAGTTCAAGGCCAGACAGCAGCGGCATTTAACAGTAACAACAAACTGCACACACACACACACACACACACATTTCGTAAGCGTGTGCGTGTGTGTGAAGGGTCAATGACACCTGTCTGTTTGTCTCACACACATACAAGCTTATCACTTGGTCACTCTCTTTGTTTCTCTCTCGTTTCCTCGTCTCTCTCTTTAAAATCTTTTTTTTTCTTCTGGAATTTTAGAACTGCTTAACGGTTTGTTGTTGTTGTTCATTTCTTTTGAGTGTTAATTAGTGTGGCAAAATTATGCGCCAAAATTTCCATACGTCATCAACAATACAAGATAAACAATTTCCGGTTTTAGTTCTCCCTCCACATACATACATACATTCACACACATACAATCACATATTCTATTCTGTTTTCTATAGCTTTCTCCCTCTCTCATTTGGTCTTGCTGTGTTGGTTTAGCTAAAATGTTATTTTTGGTTTGCTTTAAAAATAAATATATTACGCACAAATACAAATACATACGGAACATACAAGCAGCATGATTAATACGCTAAAAAATGCGCAATAATAAAAATAATAATAATAAAAGTGGGGAAAACACAGCAAGTGGGCAGCTCCAACACCAACACCAACACCAACCCCTCCACTCCCACTCCCTATCACAAAAAACAGCGGTAGGCCAATTAGTGCTTTATGCTTTTTAATTAGCAGCACGCAAAAACAACAACTTTTATTGCACACACACACACACACTCGCACACACATTAACATACGCAAGCGCAATTACTCTCTACTTTTTTTCTCAGCACTCTCTTTTTTGAGCCGCTAAAACTCATGTTTTGCCTGTTTTCGTACCCTGGGGCCTAGGATAATGAAATAGATAACTTTTTGTTCACCAAGCGATCACTTGAAATGTACAAAATAATATAAACAATATCTTTTACTATTGCTCGATTGAAACATTTTCAATGGAAAACTCTATTCACTACACCCACTTTAAGCGAAAGAAAGGCGCGCATTTTCAAGGGTATAAAGAAAACGTCACAAACAGAGTTAGCCGGGCCCTCTCGTTCACGCTCTCTCACTCTCTGCTTGCTCTCTTTATCTCTCTTCCCATGCTCATTCACAAATCGAGACGTAGACAGGCGGCGGCGGCGGCAAAAAGATAGATATGGAACAACAACAACAACAACAACAACATTCGCATAAATTGCTGCTGCGTAGTAATTCTTTTTTTTCCATTTCATTTTGTTTTTGTTTTATGTTGTCTGTTGTTTTTTTTTTGATTTTTGTTCATTCTCTTTGCGTTTTATTTACCTTTCAGCATTCTTTTTTGTTGCTTTTTTTTTTTTTGGTATCGATTTCAAAATAAGAACTACGCACTTTTCATTTGATTCTTCCTTTTTCCGTGCTGCTTTCTTTTTTTGCGCCGCAACGAAATTTATTTATTTATTTCACACACAGACACACTCACTCTCTCACACCCCCCATTTTTGGGTATTTCTTGGAATTTTATTATGCTTTTCTCAAATATTTCCATTCAACTTGGCATTTTTCCTTCACTTTTTGGCCGCCATACGATTATCTCCGTTTTTGGCTATTCTTTATTTCCGCAAATACGCGACCCGCGCAAAATAAAATTTACACACACACACGTTCAATAATTAATTATTTGCATATCTGTCTCACTCTCACTTATCTCACTGCGTTTCATCCAAACACGAAATTTCACCCGAAATTCTCAAAAAAAAACTTCCGCGCGACATCCACCCGCAACGACTTCAAAATAAAAACAACAACAAAATACTTCGCCGCGCTTAATATTCGCCGTAAATTCGTGCCCTCTCGCCGTAAATTTTTGCCCCCTCGCCGTAAATTTTTGCCCTCTCGCCGTAAATTTGTGCCCTCTCGCCGTAAAAAAACGCGAGTTCGCTACGAACATTTTTGCATGAAAGTATGATGCTTTAAAAAAGTGAACCTCCTTCGAATACCCTTTCCGAACCACACCGAACGCAACAAAAGAGCAACAGCATCAGTGTTGCCGTTTTGGCTTATTTTCGGCCAGATCTGGCTTATTTTCAAGAGCGATTGCGGATAAAATTGGGAAATTGCGGATAGCGGAAAATCTGGCTTATTTAAGAATCGAAACAGCTAATTTTTAGCTTATTTAATATATCTTTTAGTTGTTATAATAAAGTTTCCCAAAAAGTTTTCCCAAGCCGATGCTTTTGCAGTAGAAAATATTTTAAAAACTAAAAAAAAAAACATCATTCCGATTTTGGAGTTTTTTGGAATTCCCAATATTGACGAAATTGAACGTCAATACAATGAATTGACACTTATCTCTTGGGAAAATACTGAGGACACAATTAAATTTTGGGTTGAAGTATTGAATTACAGAGACTCGGGCGGAAACAACCGGTTTTCTAAGCTGAGTTCTGTTGCGCTTGAAATACATTCTTTACCTTGGTCGAACGCCGAAGTGGAAAGGGTTTTTAGCCAAGTTAATTTAATAAAAAATAAAATAAGAAATAGGATGAACGTTGACACGTTAAATTCAATATTAACCATAAGGTAATGTCTCAGAAAGTGATAGTCTCATCAGAACAAAAACTTATATTTTTAAATTCTAGATCCGGATTGAGCCGACACAACAAATGTTGCTTTGATTACAAAGTTTCTTCAATCTGCCTGAAGTCTATAGAAAATGTGGAACAATTAGATAATGAGCCCGAACAGTCTGTAGACAATCTAATAGCAGGTTTAATGTCATTTAAATGAACTTTATAAGTTTAAATTTCTTTTGTTTTCGTTTTTTTTTTTCATAAACATGAAGTTTTTTTAAAAATATATGTTTTTTATAATTTAAAAACTTAAAAAAATTAGCTTATTTTTCAGCTATTTTTTTCTGGGATTTAGCTTATTCTGGCTGGTTTTTTTTGTTAATTCAGCTTATTTTGCTCGGGGAAAAAGAGCGAAAATTCATGAAAAGCATCGAACATCGAACAAATGAGGCGAACCGCAACAATTGATACCAACCGATGAGGCCAACTCCAACATGTTTGCACGTTTCGCGGTAAAATTTCAACATTCGCCTTAATAAATTGATTTTTCGCCGCATACCAATCCACGCGAACCAAAATACTGGCAGCTGTTGAAACAGTGCGTAAAATACTGGCAGCTGTTAAAATAGTGAGTAAAATACTGGGAGGTGTTAAAATTTGATAAAAATACTGGGAGCTTGAAAATGGTGGATCTAATAGTGGGAGCCCAAAAATAGTGCGTTCTAATAGTGGGAGCTGGGATATAAGGGACACTTACCGCCAAATTTAAACCCAACAATTTAATTGTTGTTCCTATTAAGAATAGGAACACTGACAGTGTCGCCTACTCTAATAACTCAAGTGAATTTTTTGAATGCAAAGACGATAAATATGTCGGATTGTGTGAATCTCTTTAGTTTTCCCGTTTTTGAAAATTTTTCAAAAGATTCTATTGGTTATCGCGGTAGTTGTTGTAGTTTTAAGGATCTCACAATATCCTCTATATATTCCATATCATTTTGGTACAAACAAAAGGAAATGAAACATTTATCAAAAATTTATGTAATTTGGATAAATTCCAAACATTTTCTTTTTTATCGGACTTTGACGTGTATATTTCTACATATCTCCTTAAGGTCATACAAATAAATAAATAACAAACGTTTTGAGAATTCTTCAAAATAAATCATATAAATAAAAAGCTGTGAAGTTCAATGGTTCAATGAAGTTACATTAATTTTTGAGAATTACATAAGTCTTAATCTCTGACTTTTAAACAATTTTATATTGTGGGAACTAAATCTGTTTCTTTATTATAATGCTGTAAGAGATCTCAGCAAAAGCAGCTTGGGAGTTTGTAACTGAAAAATATGATCCGTAGCTATATTTTACCCATAACTTGTGGCTAAAACAAAATAGTCAATTAGTTTAAAGTTTATTTTTTTTGCATTTCTTTTTATTATTTGAAAGTTTTCTTGGTTTTTCTAATATTTATTTCGTTTTTTTATTATTTTTGTAGACGTTTGTTTGATTTTTTTTTTTTTGGAAAATGTACCTAACAATTTGTTGCTGTTTGTTTTAGTTTTTGTTTTGTTCTTACAAAATTAAACGTATATTAATTAGATGATTTTTGTTTTATGTTTTTTACAATTGTATTGGTTTTTATTTATACAATTCGTTAAATAATTAATCTTTATGTACTTGTAGTTGACTCTGTGTCTGTGTGTGTGTGTGGGTTGTGTGTGTGGGGTGTGATTTGTGATTTGGCTTTCGATGGGGGTGGTGAGGGGGGATATAGAAAACTTTCTACTTTTGGGCCCGTGTATCGCTTTCTCTCTCACTTCTTCTCTTTTAACTGTTTGTGTGTGTGTGTTTTAAGATTATAGTTTAAATTTGATAACAATAACAAATCATTTATACTTAATTAACTTTAGTAACTAAAAAAAGGGGGAAAAAATTAAACAGAAACCAAAAGCGAAAGATAAAGCCCAGTCGAATCATTGAGACATGGAGACAGCTAGCTAGGGAGCGAGGGGAGATAGATCTAAGGAATAACTAACTTGGCCAACATCAGGTTATTTTGGCCATAGAAATGCGTCCTGTGTGTGTCTGAGATAAAGATGGTGGGGAGGGGGTAGCAATAAGCGGATCATAACAAGGATACACGTCACACTTTTGGTTATAAAGATACACCCTGTGTTTCAGCTTACTAACAGGCAGGTCGGCCGCACCCCCGAGAGATTTTTCTATTGGCTGTAAGGAGGAAATTGCATGTCTTCCTATTTATTTAACAAATTTTAAATGAATTTTATCGCTTTGCTGATTTTATTATTTGATTCTCCTTTTAAGGATAATAAACTTGTTGTTGTTTATTTTGTTTCTTGTATAACTATTTTAAAAAGAACGCCTTTTGTGTGTGTGTGTGTGTGTGTTTGTGTGTGTGACTATTTTTGGCCAAAAACTAAACAATTTGAGATAAGAAACAATTTTGCTTATAAGAAGGCTAAAAGTTGAAATGAATTTGCCGCTGCTTTTGTTGTTGTTGTTGTTTTATGCTTAAAATAGTTTGGTTTATAAATTTAAATGTAGATTTGTTTTTGTTTTACGCTTAAAAGTGTTTGCACACAACTTAGTTTCATTTAGTTTGCTAATTTGTTAATGATCGTTTTTTGTTTTTGTATTTTTTTTTTGTGTTTTGTTTTCTTATTTTTTTTTTTGTTTGTTTTTTATATAATTTATATATAGATTGTATATATATAATAATAAATTTGTAATTTGTAATGTGTAATATGTGCTGCTTGTAATTAATTGTTGTTGTTGTTTGTTTGTTTCTTTGTTTTGTTTTACTTGTAATGTATATAATTTAAAATTATAAACACCCCCCGCGCACCCCGCCCTCTCTTAAGCTCCTCCTCCTACTTCTGTTCAACTTGTGACCTTGGCTCTTCTCCTTTTTCGGCTTGTTCGCTTTCAGGGAGGACCATAAGGATGAGTCTCAAAATCAAACAATCGATCGATGCCTTCGTTTGCATTCAACGCATAAGGATAATCGTTGTCATCCGGCGGATTTATTGACACAAACGTATTCAAATCATTGTTGAAATCTGCAAAAAAGAAAATTTCATTACATTTAATTATAAATACATTTCATTCATGAATTATATAAAGCTTAAGTTAATTTAATAACATTATTGAGAATGAATGCTGCATTTGGATCTTGCGATTGCTGACAATATTGGATTTTATATACATAGATCATGTCTATATCGAATCATAAGAAGGTTTAGAGTCAAAAATTAGAAAACTAAGAATCATCTTTTAACACTAACAAAGTGAAAAGAGATGTAGTAAATCGTTTAGACAATGTTCATTATGATAAACAAAGTGAAAGAACAACATTTTTCTTTAATTCAACGTTTCCCACTTATAATTCGATTTCCTTTTTTGCTAATATTATCAACAATCCAAATTTAGATTTTTAGTGCCATTATTTTTGTCGTTTTGCTGTAACTTTTTCTTAGTTTTAGTGGTTTTATTCTTTTGTGATGGATGCATGTTTGAAATTCACGCCAGAGCTGAATCTCATGGTGCTACAAAATTTCAATTTCAAAATGAACAATTGGCCCCAGGTTTAAAGCAGCGGTCAGTGTTGTCAGTGCAGACCCACGAGAATTCAGTTCCAAAATGAATTTTTCTTTAAACGTCTTTATCCATTTTCTTTTGGTTACTTTTTTTTTTTTTTTTTTTGGGGGTGTTGGACGTGACGGCGTTTTATTTATGTACATGAAGAACAAATGACAATAGAACATTTTGGTTTTATACACCTTTCAGCCTAGAGAGTTAGTTATGATTAGTGTTGATCCTGATGAATGGTGTGTGTGTGTGTGTGTGGGTGTGGGTGTTTGTGAGGATGAGGTGAGTTAGTATGGATGATTTTGTGGTTAGTTAGTTAGGCAATTAAGTCGTTAACGTGTACAGAATTTAGGTCTTATTAAATCAAAGCAAATTAGCAAAAAAAAAAAATATTTTTGTAACTGAATTTAACTTTTGTGTATATGAAATTTGACTCGTACCGAGATCCCTTGGTATTAGATTCTAAATAAAGTAAGAAATCTACAAAGTTTTTACACATTAAACTCAGGAAGAAATCTTTTTCTCTGTCAGTATATGAAAAATATACACAGAAAACTCCTAATTTAGAAATAAGAAGTAAAATATTTAATTTTAAATAAAAAAAATGAATTTAAAATTAAAAAAGCAAATTCAAGTTTAGACGAAATTTCCATCTCTAAGATAAGAAAACTTTAGCAAAAGATTTTATAAAAGAATATTTCAATAACCAATTTACAATATTTATATAAGACTGATTCTGTTGCACACATACACGAACACACACACACCCATACACCACATGCTATTCGCACTTTTGAAAATAATAATTGCAAATTTTAAGAGAAAACAAAGCAAATAGAATTGAAGAAAAAAAAAGACAATTTTGAACTGATTCTCGTTGGTTGGCCGAAAAATGATTAAAAATAAAAATTAAATTAATAAACTATAACAAAATATAAAGAAAATGTTTCTCTTGAGAAAAGAAAAGCATTTAAAATTGAATTCTTCTGTTTTACACAATTTCACAAGTGTTTTTATTTACATATATATCTTTAGGTTGTCTTGCTTAGCTCACCGCTCAGCAAGAACTCAGACTGTGATGCGGTTTTCATATTTGATAAATCTCACGCAGGTCACAGAGAGAGATCTTGACAAGAAGGGCTTCACTTTGGCTTGGGCACATTGAACTTTGGTGCAACGCGGAGAGGAGATTTTGCTTGCGGTTAGATATTTACATGCAAATTGATGTAATGGATTGTTAAATGAGGCGAAAAGATCACGACGACGGCGACAAAAAAGACGTAAGAAAGCACAATAAAATGCACAAGGCATATGTGAGAGAATAGAGAGAGAGAGACAGGAAAGAGATGGTGATAAAAAGTTGCAAAGGACACTTACAGTCCGCGCCAATTTCATTCAAAAAGGTCAAATCGAGTCCTTGGAGTGCGGCATTGTTGCTGCTGCTGTTACTATTACTGCCGGGATAACAATCACCTGGCAATGGCATTGTCATTTGCATGGGCGGGCATGGGCTATGGCGATTGGAATTATATTGCTGTTGCTCTGCTTGTTGTTGTTGTTGGTGTTCCGCATTGGCGCCAGCGCCAGCGATGTTGCCATAGTTGTTGTTGTTGTTGTTGCTGCTGCTGTTGTTACTGCTATTGCTATGCTCATTGGCCACAGCATTGAATTGCATTTCCAGTGAGCTCATGGCTGAAGAGGTTGTTGTTGTTGTTGTTCTAGTTGTGTTTGACGCCGTTGTTCCTGCTCCTCCGTCTCGACTTGTTGCTGTTGTTGTTGTGGCACCTTCCATTGCACAATTATACATGGGCACATCTCGATGCTGCTGCTGCTGCTGCTGACTGCTACTGCTATAGGGGGGGTGTATGTTGTTGTTGCTATTGTTATGACTATTATTAAGCGTAGTTGCTGTTCTTGGTGTTGTTGTTGTTGTTGATGTTGTGTTGGCTACATCTCCACAACGTCGCACTTGTGGCGTAGGCGAGGTTTCAGTTTCTGTTTCTGTTAGACTTCTAAACAGCTGCTGTATAGAATTCTGCTGCTGTTGCTCTAAAAGTTGGCTCTGATGATGATGATGGTGTCCACCACCACCAGCACTACGCACCACTGGACTGGTCAGCGTTGGCACCAACTGATTCAGCTCATCATCGACATCATCATCATCCACCACAACACCGGCTGCTGTCGATTGATGATGCTGCTGCTGTTGCTGCTGTTGGGCCATTGCAATATCACAAATATTATATTCAGGCTGGGATTGCTTGGCAGCATCCTCAATTGATTTACTAAGATTACGCTGGGCAGAGCGATATGGTAAGTGGCCTAATAAGAAAAGGATGATAGTCAAATGTAAATGCATTCATTCTTAATCATTCGTTGTCTTTCGTTTGACTTACCTAAGCCCTTGGTGCTCATGGCATCAATATTATTAAAGAGCGGATCATTTAGACGCTGATTGGTCAAATGATGCAATCTTGTGGATGTGGCTGTGCGTACTGCCCCCATTCGTGTAGGCAGTTGGCCTCCATTTCCAGATGCGCCAGATCCAGCACCCAAATAGCCTCCACCACCGGCAGCGATTGGTGAATTCTCTGGCGAATAATCATGGCATAGGAATACATTGATTTCTCCACTGTTTTCAGCCTTCACATAGATTTCGCGCGGTAGTTTTGTATTGGGCAACTGCAAGAATAATAATAATAACAAATTATTAACAAAAAAAATCACGAAATCTAGCAAAAATGGAGAGAATAGTGTTTAGTCCTATTGGCTCTGTGTATTTTTAGAAATGATACTTGCATTAAGAGAGAAAGAGAGAGAGAGAGAGAGAGAGCAGCGTGCGTTGCCAGACCAAAAAAAAAATAATTTATCTATATTGTCTGCACATATGTCTATATCCATACTATATCCAAGAAGATCTGCCACTCGAGTTCATTCTGAACAGTTCAAGGCAAGCGGAAACATTAAGTAGCGAAATTTTGTACTATTTTTATAAATTTTGTGTGTGCGAGACGACGACCGTTCGATTGGAAAAATCTTTCTTGGCCACATACAGAAAACTGATTTTTACTTGATATCAAAATGAGACAGCTCAACAGAGAGGGGCAGAAGCAGAATAGTGGGGTGTGGGGTGTGGAGAGTGAGGGGATGGTGGATGTCGTTGCCGTTGTCGTCGTCGTCTACCGGACGATTGAGTCTAAATATAGGCGCCACGTTTAATGGCATGCAGACACTAAGAAGAAGCACAGACCAAAAAGCATCAAAGAAAACAAAAAAGAAAAGTTACTCTGACGTTGCTATCTATGTATATAGATGGAAAGATATAAGTAAAGATATATCTAATACTCTAATATGCTTATATGGATGAACCAAAAGAACTAGTTCGTCTGTGAGTTAGAGCTAGTTGCCAGCAAATCTCTCATTAATTTAAAATATCCTTGTTCTTGTCGTTTTTACTCACCACAAGCTTGGCCTCTGGCGGCGCCTTAATCACAATAACAATCTGATCTTTAAACAGATCAACATTCAATAGATCATTTTGCGTAACATAGGCCAAACCGCCGGCATTCTCCACTTCCTGTGATATCTCCCTCAATTCATCACGCATCTGATCAATCAGCATATTTAGCTCATTTTCACGTTGCTCCAGCCGTTCACTTTCCGCCTCGATCAGTCGCGATCGCTCGCTGCTGACCATCGATTGACCACCACGCCATTGTATATTATTTTTGGATTTCTTTTCCAATATGCCAATACCTTCAAGGACATTGGTGATATCATAGATGCGACGCTTTTGCACGGACAAACGATTGGAGGCCTCATTTAGATCGACAACACCGTCCGGTGACTCTTGCAATAGATCGACAAACTTTTTCGTTAATATTCCCAGAGAAGTGTCTGCCCGATTGCGATCACCAGCACTGCCGATGCCGCCGCCGCCGTTGCCACCGCCCGATGTGGAGGTCGCCGATGAAACCAATGAGACCAGCTGCTGTTGATGCTGCTGGTGATGGTGTTGCTGCTGCTGTGGCGTTGTCAGCACAAACTGTTGCTGTGACGACGAGAGATTTGCCTTCTCGCTCACGAATTCTTCTTCGTCGTCGATGTCGATGTTAATGTCGTGGTGTTGGCGATTTGGTGTACTGTTGACCACATGCTTCTGATACACAACCGTTTGATGCTGGTCACTTTGTTTGGCTTGTTTCTTCGGATGTATCTCAAAGCTGTGGTCATGTGGTCGACGTTTGACCTAATCAGAGATCATAGATAAAGACAGAGACGAAAGTTTATTAGTTTTAATAAGGTCATCGAATTTATTGTTGATATAGGAATTGAAATTTTTGCCCTTTAAAGTATGCAATGGTCTCATAAAAAATTTGTTTTTTGCAAGAAATCGGGAGTTTTGCAAATGTTTTGTATATGAAAAATGTTTCTCGAAGGAAATTATTATTTCTAGGCTATATTTAAGCTAAACGCATGCAAAACTTGCACATTTTTCAAAAGCAAGGAATTTTCTGACATTCTGTTGCATACTTTAGGGAGTTTTACTAAAGCATTTCATACAGAGTTATACAGAGAGAGATTATAGAGGAAATTTCTTGAATTCAGTTTTATTAGGCCCAGGCTCTTGATCAAATTTGACCAAATTGGCGATTCTTTTACTTTCTCTATTCTATTTCTTTGTTATATACTCAAATTGAATCGTCATCAATCAAGTCTCACCTTGTAATATTGTGTGATATCAGTCGTTTTCCCACTGCCGCCCACATTGCTGCGTTGCTGTTGTTGTAGCATGTTGAGCTGCGTTGCTGCTGATGTTGGTGTGGTTGTTGTTGCCGCTGGGGTTGTTGCTTGTGTCGTATTGTTGTTGTTGTTGCCGGTTTTGTGGCCAAGACTAATGTAGACATGATCTCTGAGATGAGCAGCCACACCGCTGTTGCTGTTGCTATTGCTATCGCTATGATTGCTGCTGCTATTGCTACTGCTTATGCCGTGCTCATAGTCCATGTCCAGTTTCTCATTTTTGATCACAATGTTGTTGTTGTTGTGGTTGGTGTTGCTATTGGTGGTGTTTAGTATATCATAATTGAGTTTACGTGCCACTTGTGTGGTGGGTGGAAGTACAACAACACCAGTAACTGCTCCACCTCTATAATGTTGTTGTTGCTGTTGTTGTTGTTGGTGGTTGTTGTTGTTGTTGCCGCCGTTGTGTGTTATTAGAGTTGGGAGGATTGACAGTAATAAAATATTTCGACATTTTTAGCCTTGCAGTTCTGCGGTGTGTGTGTGTGTTTTTTTTTCTTATTTCTTGTTTATTTTTTTGCGTTTTTTTTTTTTTTTGGTACAAAAATAGTAGCGCTTTTGCTTTCTCTCTAACTCTCGATCTCCCTCTCTCTGTCGCACGCTCTCTCTCTCTCTCCCTCTCACGGGTTTTATCTCTGCTACTGTCTCGTGTAGGGGAGCGTGGCTGCTGCTGCTGCTTCTTCTTCTGGTTCGCTGTGGGCTACGTTGTTGGCATGATCAGTTTTCTGTTGCATACTCTTTAGCGCTCGAGGTAAATGTTGTTATACGCTCTCTTTCTACCGACAACCCAATTGGAAATTTGTCTCGTTTTTATTTTTTTGCTTAAATAAAATCTGTTTTTATTTTATTTTTACGCTTATCAACTAAAATTAGCACCTAGGGATTCTTTTCATATCTGCAAAGAGAGAAAGCAAAAGATATACAAAATTTAGTCAGAGAGTGTGATATTTGTGATTATTGTTTTTTTGGTTTGTTTGTTTGTTGTTTTTTTATTGACCTGATTCTTTTCCGCCTTTTATTAATGTGTTTCTTGTGTCTTCTCCTTTCACCCTTTCCTTTATTGTGGAATTGTTTTATGCATTTGGCACATTAAACTTTTGTTAATTTTGCATTGCAAATAAAGGCGGCGAAATAAATAACAGAATAAACCGCAGAAAAATAAGAAACATACACACATAAACCTGATAAGAAGCAACAGAGCAAAAAGGAAGCAAAAAGAACGTTGTGTCTTTTATGGAGGCACTGAAGAACACAATCGACCCAACCAACAATAACAATAACAACAACCACAACCCATACAAAAACTGGCTTTTTGCTTATTTCTGTTTTTTTTTCTGGGTGCCGCGCTTGAGACTCTCTGAAGCATGCTAAAACTATTTTTCGAAGTCAATAAACTCAAAATTCCATAGGTGTACGAGATCTGGGCTAACGACTTTCACATACCCTGTGTGTATCAAAATTCGATAAATATTTGTCCTCAGGAACTATTTCCAGCTACTGAATAATCTCCATGTGTAAGTCATCAAAGAAACGTTTAGATTTCAAATTATGATTCATAGTTTATCCAATTCGCCAACCACAATAGATTCTTAAATACAATTAGCAAGTAAAGGGTACATAAGAGACTTGTTTAAAGTTTTAGCTTTTTAGTAAACAATCAATATAGCGTAAAAAAGAAAGACGAAAGAATCAGCGACAAAAAAAAAGACCTAAGATGTCCAAATCAGAGAACAAATCACACATTCAGGTATCGTTGGGCCAACGGAAGACATGCGGATACGTGTATTTGTGTGTGTGAGTGTGTGAGTGAAAGAAGCTAAGAAAACACTTTTTTTGTTGTTTAAGACAAGTTCAAAAAAGCGTAAAAAGCAGAAACAACAATTCAAGCAACTTCAAATTGGCAATTAACCGTTTTTATTTTGTATACAATGATCGTTTTTTTTCTTCTTCTTCTGCTGTCCAAGTCAATCAGCAAACATGTTATTTTGCATAACATACAAACAACTGTTAAATGTTAAGTATATATCTGCAGCTACTGATAATTATTATTATATGTGTATTATTATTGCAACAGAATGAAGAAAGAACTTAAATGACATTAAAAAAGGCCTCAAGAAATTATAAAACGAAGCTTAAATATGTCATGAAGAATTTGCTGAAATTGGCAAATGAAATGAGCAGCAGCAGCAGCAAAAGCAACTAACTAACACCGGGCGGTCAGGTAGACGACAAATCTAACATGGCACAGTGGTGCAAAGTTGATATTAACAAAAGAAGTGTTCAGAAATTGTTTAAGCTATGCATTGAAACATAATTTCCCAACCGTTAACATTTAAATTTTAAAGTTCAACTTTGTCCATATAAAGCACTGAGTGGAATTTCCTTAGTTTTGCAAGTCTTTGTCCCAATGTATCTTCTGTCTCACTCCTTGGAAATCACTGCCCGCGTTGGCGGCTACTCAATTCTGCGCTCTTCTTCTGTTACCTCTTTCAGTTGCTTTTCTTGCGTGCCAAAACGGTATCTTCTTACAGATGAACGAGTTCAGGTAATTGTATACTCTCCTCTATTCCTCTCTCGCTCTGTTCGCCTGAATCCAAAATTTATGTGGGCTTAATCAAAGCAAAGAAAAAAATGTCCCTAATGAAATGATCCTCCCCCCCGCTCTTCATCTATCGGCTTCCATAACCAGGTAGGTCCTGTCGATTTCTTTTGATCAAAATAATGAACAAAAAAAAAAGAAAACAAGTAGCTGCAGCCAAAAATTTGCCTATATAAAATTACAGTGAAACGTATAAAATTACATTAAATGAATGCTTTAGAAATTAATAACAATGTATATATACATAACTATTTGAAATTGTTTTTCAAATGCACTTGTCAGGCATCATGGACAAACAAACAAAAAATTGACAAGGAAAAACTAAATAAATAAAAAGTGTGTGGTTTTGTGGCCTAGAGAAAAAAAAATGTACATACATAACCAAATAACTCAAATAAAAACCCGATAACAGTCCGTTTTTTTTTTTTTGTATTTTTATTTTTGTTCAATCAACAGCAACACATAAAGCAGAGTTAAAGTTCTCCGTGAGCTGATAAAGGGAAAAAGCTAGAAGTGAAATCTAGTCTTAGGTATGTGTATAGGTTTCTATAATGTATTTACTATGTACACACACACACACACACACACACACACATTAAGATGATGTGTACACGAATGCGGGGGCCAAGTCAATGAAAAAAAAAAAAAACAGAGTGTTTAACAGACACACATAGAGAAACAGAGAAAGAGAGAGAGAAAGAGCGATACCCCATTACATACACACTGGGGGGACAATGGGAAGACAGCAGAATACTTCTGTATATAACTGTTCTATTTTACAACTTGAAATTTACTCGAAAGTTGAAAATAACAGAACTTTACGATTTTCTACAAATGAAACTACAGTAATTCCTACTCCATAAGGAATTTATAAACAGTCATTTCCAAGCCACTTTCATATTTTTAAAACCACATTCATTCTAAGAATGGATAACAGATTTTCGAAACTTATCAGCTTATGTTTATAAATATATATTTTCTGCTTAAAATCGCAAGAGTCACTTTTCAGCTCTTTATTTATGTATTGAAATTATTATAAATTACCTCAAATGAACCGTTTTAATTGAAGTTGTTCCACTGTGCAACGGCAGCAAGTGTCTTCTGTTTATTCTAAATTAGTAGAGTTTAAAAAGAATTAAGCACAATAAAGGGAAACCTGAGTGCTTAGTAAGAGTTGAATGTTTGAGAGAGGGCGAGAGAATAACAAGAAAAAAAAACGGAAGGAATATTGACAACTTAATGCACACCCATCACGTTTGTATGTGTATGTGTAGAATGGTGTTAACTTATTCTAACGGTTCTTATCAATTGCTTTTCTGCTAATTGCTTAACATTAAACATGTAAAAAGTTAACGGTATTAGTTGTTGTTTTCTCTTGCTGATGTGTCTGCATCGTTGCATGACAATTTACAGTTGCTAATTATTTTGTAAAAATATTCATTTAATCGGTTGGATAGACCATTCCCCTCTCCCCCCTCCACATAACGATAGCAATTATATTCATATAAAGACACATCGACACACACAAACACATAGACAAACACCCACCGCCTGCTTAGTAAAAGTTTCGCTTTCTTTTTGCACATCATTTTGCATGCGCAGAAGGAAGATGAAAAACTACTACAAATATACATATATATATAAGTATGTATGTATGTACACATACATATGTATGTATATAAGGTGTTAAGCAACAGCAGCAGCGGCGGCTGCGGCGGCAGCAACAACAACAACAATTGCAATCATTCAGCTTAGCAGAGATTTTTTGCCTCTTTTATTTCCTCTGTATATCTATCTCACTCCCTCTCTCTCTCTCTATCTGAACAGATGCCGGCTGCTAACAGCTGTTAGCGAGATGCAATCCACAACCATTGTTGCTGTTGTTGTTGTTGCTGATGCTGCTGATTATGTTGTGGGTTTGTGGATGCCAAATTGGTATGTAGCCGGTTTTACTGTGGTTATTGTTGTTTTTGTGTTATTTGCCTATACATATATACGCCATTTTTGTTTCCTCTTTATTGTTTTTTTTTTTTTTGCATTTCCTTAAGCCAATTACAAACAACATTTTAATTAAAGCTTAACCCAAAAATGTCAATCACTTCAATGGCAAATTTCAACGAATTTTGTCAATTGCCCTTCAGCGCTGACACAATAAACCAAAACAAACGCTAAATTGATCGATTTAGTAGACACATCTTGCTGATCCTACTTTAAAAATGGTTTTAACTTAAACTTCAAAAAAAAAAAAAAAAACCTCGAGTCAAATTGTATATTGGAGTTGTATGGCTGGGAACCGGATAGAGATCTAAAGATCCACCAAAAGAGAGGTCAAAAATTTGCTAAAGTTTCTACACTGCTGTTGCCCAGCCAGTACAAGAGAGAGAAAAAGAGAGAGAAAAAGAGAAACAGCTTGTGAGAGAGGAGAAATTGCGCATAAAATGCGTCGCAAAAATAACTTTTTTTGCCAACTAAATGCAAATAAAACCAGGCACACCGTTTTTTTTTTCATTTACTGCTTGTGTGGGAGGTGAAAAGAAAATAATTTATAATGGAAATTCAATGCCAGGTGGAAAAAACAAATTCTAGCAGGGAAAGCACCACAATAAAACGTAGAGGACCTTTGATAAGTGTGACGCACGATTTGGTATTGATAACAGAATGAGAATTGTGATTAACCCTGGTAATATTTTTGATTGCATTTCTCAATTTGTTTAATCAAGTCACAAGCAGGAATAAGATTTTCGGAGAAACCACATGAACGCACACACACACACACACACACACCCATTGCTAATTAGACTACCAAGTCACACCTTGAAACACTGACCGCCCTCCCCCGCCCAAAAAACAATATACCGAATAGAATTTTACAGGCAACCGCCAAACAACAAATTAATAATACATGTATATAAATCAATTCATTTTGTTTTACAAACGAACCTTTTCAATTATTATGGAATTATATTGTTGTTGCTCCCTTTTTTCATTTATTTATCACACGGACCAACAACAAAAAGAGAAAAAGTAAAACACATAAATTTTTAGCGGTTCTCCTCTTCTTCAGTTGCTTCAGCACACTCACACATCTACGTTTGCATCGAGAGTGTGTTGTTGTTTGTGTGTGTGGGAAAACTGAACATTACTACGCGCGATGTGACGTCAGCAGCCAAATAGTTGTTGTTGTTATTATTTTTATTATATATTATAGAACATTTTATTCATGTTTAAGGTAGATATCACATAATTGTTGCACACACACACACACACACACACACACATAGATCGCAGGCCGTCGAAATGTAGAATAGAATTGATTTATTTATTACTTGAATTGTGCAGTCTTTTGGTTGGTTGGTTGGTTACTATATAGGAAAATTAGTTTTTATTTTTTTTTTTTTGCTGTTTTTTTTTCGTTGGCCTTCTGCTCCAGAGAGTTTTTCTTTACATTTTTGTGCTTGAGAAATCGAACTTCATGGGACACGACGTAAAGGCAAAATGAGTGGATGATAAAGACCGCGACAGAAAAACCGGCAAACCCGAAAATAGAATCCACAGAAACGAGAGCCACATGGAGAGTTGGAGTGAGAAAGACAACGGGGAGAAAGAGAGAGAGAGGGCCGCGTGAGAATTGCACAGAGAGAGAGAGAGCGCGCGACCGAAATATCGAGCGGGTGTCGAGTGAAAGAGACTAATTTCATACACATATCACAAAATTTGCAATTTTAAAAGGCATTTATTATTAATTTGTGTATATATTTTAATTGTTTCTTTCAAAATTTGCAAATTTTTAACAAATCAAGCGCGCGACATCACCAACGACCGCTCACTTCGAAAACAACAACAAAACAACAACAACAAAATTGAATATTCGCCTTAAAAAAGTGAATATTCGCTGTAACACCAATGATGCCAACTCGAAAATTGATTGCTCTATGCAGTGTTGCGCTTTAGGCCTTTTTCGGCTATATCTGGCTTTTTCAAAAGTGTGATTGCGGGAAGACTTTGTATCTGGCGGGAAGCGTGAATTTTAGCTTTTTTTTTTTAAATATTAAGTTTTAATTTAAAACAGATTTTTCCGCATTTTAAATTATTTAACTATTTTATGGTTTTAACACATTTTTTTTATAAGATGAGGAGCCCCAGTCCAACACTTTTAGAATTATTTAATAAAGCATTATGTAAAACGGACTCTTTTCTTCTATTTTATGTGTATTTCCCCTTTTTTATTTTTCTTTTTTCTTCCCGTTAAAAAACACCTTTTTTTTAAATAAAAGTTGACATCACTGATTCGCTTGGGTTTTGAACTATTTTATCCTCTTAAAATAAAGCTAAAAAACAGTCCGAAAAGTAAACATATGCTAAACCTATTTAACATTTTTATGCTCTTTTAATAATTGAACTAGTTAAAATAAGTTTCGAATAAGTTAGTTGTTTTCGATTAAATAAATTTACACACAATCTACAATTTAATTTCCCTACATACATACATACGTACATATACATGTACACATGTACATATGTTCTCATTTCCTCAGCTGAGCGGCGAGAGAGAGCCAACTGTGGAACGTATCTCGAATGCCGGCAACAAAAACAACAAATATAATATTTCTTCCCTCACTTTGCGCGCTTCTTTAATGTTAACAAAATGACTATGTTAAGTAAATTGTTAAATCATCATGTTAACAAAAATCCATGTGTTGGAAAAAAAACCTTATTATTATGTGGCAATTTTTGAAAGTGACTACTTGTTGGCAACATTTTAATCAAATTTGGTAAACAGTTACTAAAAGTCATGATAAAGTCATAATTACTGATGAATAGAAAGCATTTAATACGCGGTTAAGGGGAGAGCAAGGGGGTGGCTGTCCAATGAAGAGAAAAGTCTGAATGAAATCGAAAAAGATATAAAGAAAACAAGATTTTATAATAAATTTGATTCATATTCCAAAGTGTCATTCGGCCCTTCGCCTCAAAATAATCTGAAAGGCTCCTGCCAAAAGGCAGTGGCGGATCTCTCTGGGGACCATTTTAATCTTTCAATATCTTTCTTGTAAAAGGATCAGTCCTTCACAGTGCTAATGAATTTGGAAAAATTGCAACTAGTTGAAGGAAATGAAAAAAATATATGAAAATATTATTAGTAGGTACAGTTAGTTCCCGTGTACGTTCTAGAACAAGAAATAAGTTGCCCAAAAGTTCAATGACCACAACAAAAAACATCTGCTCAAATAAATAGCAAAATATTATGGTAAATAACACAAAACTCACGCCCAACCAGGCACTTTTAGTAGTCTCTTTGCTGCCATCATCATCATCATCATACATAGGGCACTCACACTCAGGGCGTACGCATTTCCAGTTAATTAAAAGTATTTATGACACTCCACACACACACACACACACACACACACATACACACGCTACCAGAGTTACGCACACACACAACTGCAATAAGTGTCTCCAAGGATCGTGGGAAGTTCCAAGACCAGACGATCGCAAACGAGCAAAAAAAGAAAAGATATATACATATAAATGAATCTATGAGTGACACACCAAGAGCAACCAAGACCATGACCACGACCACGAGGAGCAATACAGAAACAAGGCTGATAAAAAAAAGAATCTTGCAAAAAAAAACATAGAGAAGATACACAGATACAGATACTGCATGGAGGGATGTTTGTCTGGGAAGTAGAGAAAAAAAATGAGACCCTAAAAAGCATTACCCACAAAATATTAAAAGGATAACCCTAACAAACTCAAGGACTGAAGGGAAACAATTAACAAAAATAAAGATTTTTTTTTGCATTTTCATAAAACTGGCTTGAAGATTATAAAAAATCCAGAGTTAAAAAAGTGTACCCAGGGACGAATTTAAAGGAAGAACAGGCTCTTTAAGAATTCCGGGTAATTGTTATTACAAGGCGACAGCAACAAAAAAGTCAATTTTTTATATTGAATATATAATGTATAATTAAAAAAAATTGTCAAAACTCCTTGCTTTCAAGTATCCCAGTTACTGACATGTAAGTGTGTCTCTGAAACTGAATTTCTATTGCAATTTAAAGACTATAAATTGTTTATTTATTTAAATATATTCCAAAAGAATATAGTTTTCAATTCCAGAAGTTTATAAATAAATAATATACACTAAACATATATTAATTCGATTTTAATTTGTTTCCAATGATTGAATTTCGTTGGAAAGTTCAAGAAGAAACAGCCAGGACGAGACGTCAACCAGCCTGACTGGCTCAGTCAGTCATTCAGCAACCCCTTTTGTGGGGTGCAAAAATCATAATAGTACACACATTTATATATACATTTATATATGTATAAACAATTTGTATGTATATTTATAGCAGACTCGACTCTCTTTTGTGCCAAAGGCGAGATTATTCGCTGCTGCTGCTGCTGTGCATATGGGAAAAATGAAAAAGAGTGAACCCGACTTGGAATGCAATCAACAGAAAAACTACTTGAGAATCTCTGAGGAACGATGACGACGACAGCGACGAGAACGTTGTATAAATGGATGGATGGATGGACGGATGAGGAAGGCGCTATATTCAAATTTTTGAAAAATAAAAGTGAAAATAAAAGAGGAGGCACAATGATGAGGAGGAGGAGAAGGAAAAAATGGACGTCGACGTTGATGTTGATGTCGTTGCATATTTGACTGAATGTCAGTCACAATGTTAGGCTTGGGATATACTTTACATGTATGTATGTATGTATGGATATATGTATGTAAGTTTTTCTTAGGGTGGACCCGGTGGCAATATGACGCAGCTTTTAAAGTGCACGTAGACGATGACGGGGGACGGACAACGGCAACAGAAACGCTTCATTTGGCTTGACGCAATGTTTATTGAATTTAGCCTGACGAAACGACGACGAGAGAAATCCATTTTATAGGCAAGGAGGAGTTAAATTGATGTTGTCGTTGAAGTTCATTCCTTTTTTTTTTGTTTTTCTTTGGGCAATATTCAATTTCCATCTCCATCTCTCTTTTTTTACACTAATTGTAAATTAATTTGATTTGAATGTTAATTATTTCTGCAGACATTGAATGTTTTTTTTTTAGCCTTCCGCGAAAAGTGTGTAAATTTGACAGGCAATTTTTGGAGGAGTCAATAGTAGGACTCGAGAATCTCTGTTGAACTTTTAGATTAATTTATAGAATTTGTAAATCCAGCGAAGATTTTAACCAAATCTTTACATAATATAATCATATTTCAGGCCAAACATTTCAATTTGAATTGACGGAAATTTGTATTTAAATAAACTAGGAATAAAACGGATGTAAGTATATATATACAAATACATATGTATGTAAGCAAAAATTACAGTAGGTTACAACATTAATGGCCAAATGGCCCTGCCCTAAGGTAGAAATATACAAGTATGAAATAGTATGAAACAAAAGACTCGGGCTAGGGCAAATGTTTCAATGGTTAAAGAGCGTTGAAATCGTCATTGGGCAAGCGTGTAATAACCACCAGCTGTGATATGTGAGTAACTAAACCGACTACCTACCAACCAACATATGAACGAACATGAATATACACTACTGACCATTTAAATAAGTCTATGCTAAACTAAATAAAACAGACTTGCAAGCACCTGAAACAAGTAAATCTAGCGAGGATTTCGTTAAATCACAAATCGGCTTTAAGTAAACAGAAATATGTATAAAAAGATCCTATTCTAATTCAAATATGTTGCTTTTTACTGTTTCT
This sequence comes from Drosophila equinoxialis, assembly GCA_018150345.1. Lineage (NCBI taxonomy): Eukaryota > Metazoa > Arthropoda > Insecta > Diptera > Drosophilidae > Drosophila > Drosophila equinoxialis. Next base: position 9,590,742 of record JAECWI010000005.1, on the reverse strand, counting down.
TGGACGTATTTCAGCAAATAATTTGCCATTATAGCTATGAATAAACTCATTTTCAATTATTGAGATCAAATTTGTACTGTCAATAATATTTTCCTTGACGTTGCAAATCAAAAAGTTAACTTATTCATTTGGACTGCATTGTAGCCTTTATATGTACATATGTAGTTGCTACCTGTCCGCCCTAACTAGAGTCTCTCAACTCTGGCACGCACATTCTCTATAAGGTTAGGCAATCCAACTCAGTTGACTTACAAGATTGTGAGGTACATAGTTGAATTTTAGAGACTTTATGGAAATATAACAAAGAGAGGGAAAGCAACAACGAGTAGACAAACAGACGGACAGACATAGACTTAGACCGAGAGAGTCTCAAATTAATTTCAGTTAACGTTCAGTGAACTTTTCCATATCATATAAATTACTAAGTATAAGAACTATTTGTTTAATTATTCATTTGCTACATAAATTTGACAGCGAGTTGCAACTAGTTATAATTTTAGCGAGTAACTTACTTTTTTTTAGGTGTTCGTTCGGTGATCGATAAAGATGTGGATGATAATAGTGAAGATTATATGGTAAACGGATAATCCAAAAGTTGTAGGTAATAATTTGTTGTTGTGTTTTTTTTTTTTTGGCAACGAAAACAATTTTTTATAAACTAATTTTAAATTTTGCTTTATAAGTTAAAAATTTTGGTTGATTTCTTTTTTAACGAACAAATTTTGAAAACACTTAAAACTTAATGAGATTAATATTTTTTTTTTAACAATAAACTTTTATTGCATTTGATGTAAAAAACATTGGGATTTCTTCATATTTGCTTCTTTTTTTTGTGTAGAATGTTTGGGTTGGTTAACTTTTTTGTTGTTGTGGTTGTTGTAACATTTGTAGATATAACGAGAAAACACGTTTTTCTGTATCTTATAGATACGTTCAACAAACTTTATGAATTTCAAATTTTTTGCTTCTTTCCTTTCTTTTTTATTTGTTGTGCACAACACTTAACAATAGAATAATGATTATGATAATAGTAATAATAATAATAACGTCATGATCGATCGACGATCCTGTTGACCCTCTTCTCTCTATCTCAGATCACTTCCACTTTCGTCGGCGTTCGGTTTGTAAATGTTGCGTAGTTCTGCAGAAACCGATCAAACAACAGTAAGAAGCAGAGAGAGAGAAAGAAGAGAGAGGGACAGAGAGGCGGAGAAGGGCTAGGTGAGACCAGAGAGAGAGAGAATGAGAGAGTCTCTGCAGGCAAACAAACAGGAATGCATTTCATATGCACGACAAACAGGGAGAGACACAAAGCCAGAGAGAGAGAGAGGGGATAAACCCAGAGGAAACGATAGAGCGAGTGAGAGAAGAGAGCCATATAACGGGGCGTATAGAGAAAAGGAATGCAGGCAACTCTACCAAGCCTTGATAAGGGAGGATATTTTATTATAATGCAGCAGCAGCAGCCTTCAAAGCGATCATCATCAGTAGACAGAGCAGCGAGTTAAACATAAAGCTCAAAGCACCAAAAGGAGGTGGCAGGACGACGGACTACCGACCACTACCACTTCAATAGTCAACAATGATGTCTGGGATTTTTCTTTTGTTTGTATTGAATTTCGAAAGATTCCCTTGATTGACTAAATGACCGTGCACAAGTCTTCCAAGTGGCAGCCCTTACTACACACACTCGCGTCCATTTACATATGTTCTTCACACCATTCCCTTCATATATACATTCATCATGCATGGACTTAATACCATCATCATCATCATATGTATATCTAGGTAAAGTTGTCTGACCTGCTTTATATCTCTCTTGCTGCTTAGACAAAAGATCTCTTCGTTCATGACAGGTGTTAATTGCCAACTAGTTTTTCTTTCATCTAGGTACAATGAACTCTTCATATTTTCTACCTATCCGTTTCTCTCTCCTCCTCCACTCTCGCTACCTTATTCTTTAGCCACTTCAATTGAGCAAAACAAAAAACAACTTCAAATTTAACCGGAAATCATTGCCAAAAAAAAAAAGCATCAAATCAAATTGAATTGAGATTTGCAGTCTCCGTTTGAAAATTATAGAGTACGTGTTGCAAAAATCATCCAGCATGGCTTCCTTCTGACTGATTCTCTAATCAATTTTTCAACGGATATGAAACAGGAGATGGATTGACGTTAGTCCCCATCATCGAAAGGCCTTCCTGCCCCCTCTTGACAATGTAAACTTACTTACTCAAATTTAGTTACCATTTTCCTGTGTCCTGTGCGACAGTACAGCCTGTCTGCCACAGGAAACAAAAAAGACGTTCCCTTGCATTGACGTATTTGCTGCTTGACGCAGCTTGACGTGGAGTACAGCACATACATACATGCATTCACATCGGTTGGTTACTACGCCGGATAGTAGAGTAAAGTATTTTGTTTGCAGCTGTCGTCTGTCGTCGACGCATGCCAAAAGGGGAGTAGTAAGAACCTCAACAACAACAACAACAGCAGTAACAGCAACAGAAGTTATATAAAAAAAAAAAAAATATACACAAAACGTAGGTACTTGGTAGATATAACTACTCGACACATTTCTCCAGTTGTTTTTATTTAGATAAGGTTTTGTTTTTTTTTCTTTTTTTGGGGCGCGCATTTTGTTGCTACGCTGAGAGAGTTTAAGGAGAATGTATGTAGATAGCCCCATGCAACAATAAGTGACGCCGGCCGACAACAAAACAGGCTCAACTATAAGTTATTTAAGTTTCCAAAGTTTTTTGGGAAAGAGCGCAAATAATGTGCATAAACTGCAACCAAAATTCTTAATTTTAAATCTACCAAGGGCTTCAAACAATTTTGATGTCCTTTCGGTTACGCAATCCACTGAGCACATTCACTTCTCTAGGATTTTCAAGCGTTCCTTGTGGGCACCTTTAACCCTATCATTAATCAGTTATCACCGCCCTCTCGTGCCTTAAACCCCTGATTGATCATTAAAATTATCATCGTGTGTTGTTGTTTGTATCGTGGATTGTGGACTACCTGGACCAATGGCCACCAGTTGGTCGATCGGTTGGTTGGATGGTTATTTAGCTTCGGCGGCTGCTTACCGGTTTTTGATAATTTTTTGTTTTTTGGTTATATACAAGGCTCACGTTTTTATTTATTTTTTTTAGGATTGGTTTTTTGATTTGTTTTTTGTTTTTATGCCTTCTTTCTCAACTATTTTTAAGTAACAATAACAAAAAGAGCGAAGATCAAAGAGAAAAGGAAGAAGAGGAATAAAGGTAAAGCTGCTGCCTAACCTTCGAATATAAAATGCATGCTCTCTGCTCTCTCCGAGCCAAATGAAAAAAAGTACCAAAGTACTAAAGTACATACAAAAACACAAATAGCCATGAGAGATGAGGCTCGGGTCCCAGGTTGAGATTCAGGTTCAGTTGAGTTTATAGGTAGAGGCGGCAGTCCTGCTTCTCTTTCTCTTTTCCTCTCTCTCTCTCTCTCTCTACCATTCTCCGTTTTCTGCGAGTGTTTGTGCGCTTTTGTTTTTCCATTCACGAAATTCTTGGAAATTTTTAGATCAGTAAATCTTGCTCTGCGCGTTTCCTATGAAGACTAAAAATACAAAAGGAAGGAAAGAAGCAAAAAAAAGGACATTTGAGTGCCACCAATTCTTGCAGCTCCTGCAGGAAGATAATGCGGGCGGTAGAAGCTTTCTAAGCGTGGGAGCTTCCGCAAATTGGGCAAGAATCACATTAAGGACCAATAACCAAAACAGATGTCCCAAATGCGGCTGGCTAACGAAATGTAACACGTTGAGTGTATGTGAATGGTTGGAAAAATGAAATAGAAGGCATGCACACCTGGACACCAAGACCAAAGCAAGGAAAGGCACCCTTAAAAAGAAAAACCAAAAAGTAGCAGCAGCCAGCCAACAAGCAAGCGAGCAAGCACCCTTCTTTGAAGTCCTTCGGTGAGCAAACTCTGCGCAACAACACTTCAGACATTCGTCGTCGTCCTCTTTCAAATGTAGGAAAGTGGAACGAACCAAGAACAGGGGAAATCCACACAAATGTCGCCTTTTTTCGCTCATGGAAACGTCTATACACACATCTCTCTGCCACTCACTCTAGCCCTCTCTTTCTCTCTCTCGTTTTCTCTTACGCAAGTTAATTTTTTGCATGTTGAGGTATTACCCCTAAAAAAAAAAAAAGATATTGTAAATTGTTGCTCTAAATGCAACAGCGGCAGACCGACGACCTAAGGGTGCAGCCAGCAACAACAACAACAATGAGTCTCAATTCTGTTTGCTTTTCTCTAGTATTAGAGCACGGTGTGGTTTATCCCCCCAAGTTGCAAACAGGAAGCGAAAAAAGTGGTTGTTGCTGCAATTGTAATGCCTACTAGAGAGTATTTCGTACAGTGGGCCCATTAATTGCGAATCCACACTGTTAATTCTTTGGGGCAAGATCTTTGGAATCTACGCTGAAAGCTAAGATATTTCAAGAAATCTCCTAAAAGTGACACATCTAGAAACCTACTGTGATGGTTTTAAATTAAACACGATAAAATGATATTCTGGGCTATAGATTATCATTTTTCATTAAGCAAAAGTTAGACACTTTTTGTCACCATTACCGGAACAAAAATTATTGAATATTTTTATCGAATCTTGTTTTGAAACCTAAAGTTCTACTGGACCGATTGTTTTGAAGTTTGTTATTCATATTTATTAGATATACCACTATAAAATGAACTATTATTAAATCCATATTTTGAATTTTACTAATTTATATTTCAGTTATTTTAAGTTCAACAGGCTGACAAATCTCATACTCTGAGATCAAAATGATTTATGGTTTGGGGCAAATGTTCAGATTGAATTTATTCGATTTAGTTTAAAAATGATTTGATTTCAGTTTTAATCGTTTTCGTGGACTACAATCCGCTCTCAACTATAGCTTGTATTTATATATAATGTACAGATCTAGTCGACATCATAACCAGTGTGCTGATGCAGCCACATAAAGGTTTTGTAGTGTTTCGGTACCGGTGCCGGTCAGTCCAATGCAAAAAGACTAAAAATTGACATGTGCCACACAGAGGCAAGTGACGATGATGTCGTTGGCCCCTCTGGCCCTGGGCGAAAAGGGTGACCATTGCTAAAGGACGACCATTGCATGGGCAATGAGAGCTAATAATTAAAGTGAAGCAACAGCAACAGCAGCAGCAACAGCAAGCAACCCCTAGGCGGGGGATTGGTTTTGGAATTTACTGAAAAATGGGGTGCATTCTGTATTCGCATTGTAAATTAGAGCAAAACGTCGCGTCGTTTGGGGTAGGGTGAGGTGAGATGAGGTGAGGGTTACAACAACTAATCAGTAAAGGATTGTTTAAGCGAACAGCTGGCATTCGTTTTTTTTTAATTCCATTTCCACAATTTTTTTTTCGTTAGGGTTAAGTTTTCAGAGAGAGAGCGCGTGTCAAGGAAAAGGACATGCGAAATCAATACAGTTTATGGATGAAATCTATTTGAGGATAAGGCGACATTTAGTCGCCCCTAGGGCTAGAGAAATCCCTAGCCCATAATATGCAATTACATGCGTGAGATTGAAATCAGAGCAAGGGAGGATGAGAAGGAGGAGGAGGCATACAACCCAGACTCAGACCCAGACCAGGTAGATGATAGGGCGGGCGACGCGCGTGTGTGTGTGAAAATCAACCAAGCATGCCAAATCTCCTTCCGTTGCCGCCCCGAACTCATTTTCCCATTTTCCCCGATTCCTTGATTTTGTATTTTTGAATCCGGCTACGCCTTGTCTGTCATCCGGCGACATTTTACTCGTGGGATTAATTAGCATTTCGGTTTTTGGGATATTTAAATTCATGTATGGTAGGTACACACATCCATGACATTCGACCAATGAAGGAATCCCTTCATCGACCCTTTCGGTCATATCAAGTGAATGTCAAACAAAGTTGTGAAAATATTTATAGATGTAAAGCAACATATCGTTATGTGAGGAAAACCAGTTGAAATCATTTTCCTTAAGCCCGAGCTGCCTTTTTAGCATTTGTCCCACAGGATTGTGTTTGTTTAATTGTTGTAGGAAAAACTCATGTTCCTATTGTCAACAGTGTCCACGGTCCTTCTGTCAATCATCTGTCCGAAATACAAATTTCTGCATATTTTTCAAGATTTGTCTAATTTAAGCCTACCTCGTCTCTTTGTGTGTCGTTTTATCAGGATTTGAAATCTAGTCCAAACAGAATTTACTATTTACCCAAGTATTTAGATATTTATAAGAAACAATGGACTTACCTACAATTTGATAAAGCGCAAGAAATCAGAAATCTGTAATAAAAGAACAAAAAATTACAATTATAAGAAATAAACATCTTTATTAAAGTCAAGGAAAATGAAATGATCACTTTTGAATTTCTTTCCATTCCATTAAAGTTTCTTTCCTTTTCCATTTAATGGTTGCTTTATTGATTCTTTGGGGTTCTTGCCAAGTATTCAGCTTCAAGATCAGTTTTTAGTTTTCTCACACGGAAAGCACTCACAAAAAGCAACAATTTCGAATGTTATTAGATACAAGTTTACCCAGGCCGCCGCATACCTTTTAGACCTTCCATAAAGAAAACAGAAACCTAAATCAACAATTCAGCATTGGGAGAGCATATAGAGCAGAACTCATAATGATCAAGATGATGATAATGACCATCATGGAGATTCACAAGCAAATATACATATGCACATCCCAACCCCGAAATCCCAAAAACAAAGTTGTCAAATCAAACAGAAACTTTAGGCAAATGAGGAGGAGCTGGAGCTGAAGCTTCTATCAACCTTTAACCAGTGAGGATCAGAGACTCCACGAAGAGACTGAGGCTCAAGCAATGTTTGGTGTTAAAAATATGAGAAGCATTTATAACATTTTGTTGCTGGTGTTGTTGTTGTTGGTGGTGGTGGTGTCCAACTCCAATGGCCTGGGTCTTGGAGCATCATCATCATCGTCATCATAAGGCATAAGCATTTTAAAAACGCCAGCGATTTATGTGTCTGTCTGAGCAGCAGGCGAAACCTGATTTGATGACGGGCGCAAGAGTTTAAAGGGCCCACATAGGAGGTGGAGGTAAAATAAGTGAGATAGAGAGACAGAGAGAGAGAGAGAGATGGAGCGAGGTAGGGTAGTAGTAGGTAGAAGAGGTAGTAGTAGGTCCAAGAATTAAGACTGAAACCAAGACCAAGACGCTGTGTGAAGTCAGAGACTTTTTTTCGTTGTTCTTTTTTCCCTCGCCCCTTCACATCTTTTGCTCCTCCTTGGACTGGCCAAAGTGCAATAGATGTTTTAAGAAGACCAAGAAGGAGCCTCAGCATTCCTTTTCATTCCTCCAGTGCGCGTTGCTCAGAGTATCTGTATCCGAGTATCTGTGTCTGCGACTGCGTCTGCCAGCCGCCACCACCACCACTGCCACATGTTGCACACACCACACAACACTGTGTGGCACTGTGAGAATGGATTTAATTAAAGAAAATTTCTGTTTTTACGGTTTTTCGCGAATCCATACAGAGAGCGATCCTCCTGGATGAAAAAGAAGAGACCAATGCAGCGCCAGACACCAGTCAAAGGATCAGCAGCCAACTAACCAAGCACCGACTAGTTCAAAGTCTACCATATATATGTATATAGTAAAATGCATATGGAAGGCACGGTGGAGCAATATTTTTAATAACTTTTGAATTCACTTCGGCGAATTATGTTCTTGGAATCGTTTTGGATAGGAATTTATCTTTTAAGAGACTAGATTGATTATTAAAGATTGAGAATTGTCAATTATGGAAATTCTTACAAAATAAAAATCCAATTTTATTAAGAGATCCTTAAAGAAAATTTACTCTTAGCTGATCTAGAGATATTCTAATTCTGGTCCCAGTGTGCTACAGTTTTTTACTTCAACAATGCCAATTAAATCTCATTCTCATTTCAGTGACACATTAAAATGCAATAAATATGTATGTAAAACTATGTAACTAGCTATATATATATATATCTGTTTGTTTGTCTCTTGGTCTGGCTATGGTGGATGGATGTTTTGTGTATATGCAAGTGTGAGAGAATGGAGAAGGTTGCCATTGAAGCGTTAAAAATATTTCATGCCCAACCTCAACATATACCCAGAGTGAGAGAGAGAAAGAGAGATCCATCCAGACATAGTATGTACTAAGTTTTGCCGGAATACATACATATGTACGTATATACATATATGTATGTGCAACCGCCAGTGGCAGTGGCAATGCCCCCCATTCCATCCCATCCCCAATCCCCATCCCACCATGCCGATTCCTTTTGCTGTTTGCGCTGTTTTCCCGCATTCCCATTAAAAACTCTTATTATTGCTGCATTCGTTGTCCTTTTTGCGCATGCTCCAAAAACTACGCGTAGATGTTGCCTGCCCGATAAGCGTCATGGACGTACCACATATTGGACATTCGGGGGGGCGGCAGCCAATGGCAAGAGTCGACAAAAGCAACTGCAACAGCAGCTCAGCTCTATGGCTTCCCGAAAAACAAAAACAAAAAAAAGCCAACTGAATGTTGCCACCGCCGCGAGTCTCGTTCGCATACTTACCCCAAGATCCCATGGCATTTCAGCATAATTTGGCGTAATTTTAGTAACAGACCAAGTCAGCTCAAACGAGAGAGGCAGATGGGGATGGGGTACATGGTTTAAATGTCGTGATATTGAAGCCCCTGGACCAAGAAATTATGGTGGAGAATATTGAACATGTCTCAAGGTTGTTTGGTAATCATCTTCCCCCAACTCTTACAATTATATATAAATATATATATATAGAATAAATGTGCAATGAATGGTCCTTAATGGTCATTTGAATTAAAAACATTTCGGATTTATAAATTCGCTACCCCATAATTCACACTAGGTAAATCATCTACCTGCAATTCTTTTACCATTCACCAGGAATGCAAAAAAGAAACCAACCCATTAAGCCTTTTAGCCAGACCCACCAAACAACAGACAGACGTGGCGCGCGTGTTGTCCTCGGTGTACTTTGTGTCCCTCACTCATATCCCCCCCAATCCTTATACATATATTACTTTCAACCGCAAATGAAAAATTTCCCTTAGTTATTTTAACCGATGACCATTGCAAAAATGAAGTTAAGCCAATTTGAGGTTAAGCCCCAAAGAAGGAATTCATTATTTTAGTGTTTCTTCTTTATTTTTACCCTTTTTTTTTTGCTTTTTGGCTTGCGTGTCCTAAGAAGAAGGAATTTGCGCAGTGCCAACCGCAGATATGCGACAAATGCAACAATAGCTGTAAAGAAAAATGCCAAAAAGGAAACCACAATAAAACATGAGAGACGATTGTCCAAGATAAGCTGCAACGAATTGGTCTTAGGAAGGAAGGCAAGTGAAAACTATATACCTATATAGTTTAAAAAGGATATATGTATGTATGTTCGTATAGTGCGTGGGAGAGCTCCACAAGGAATATAAAATTCAAGCTCAAGTATTTTCCCCATTTTTTTCAACTATTGTGATTAGATGTCTCCTTAACTAACTACGTGGCGGGCAAACCAGTTTGTACGATAAGAGCCCAGACATATTCCCTTACTACATATGAGAGAGCGTAGACCTTGTTTGGGGCGGTCAACTCCAAAGGGGCATCATAATCAACATGGCAAAACGTAAACAACAACGCCAAACGAAAGGAGGTGCAACGCCAACGGCTGCGGCGGTGGCGGCGGCTGCATAACAAAACAACAATAAATAAAAAACCAAAAGGAAAACAACAAAAATCCAGAAGAAAACAAAACATAACGAAGGAATCGGTCAAGGCAAAAAATTTCATTAAAGTCTCCTGTTGAATACTCTAATTTAAAACTATAAAACGATTATTTTTAAGCGATGTAACTGGTAAAAATTAACAGTCCTTAATAAATTTAAAACTAGTAATTTTTCTAAAAGAAAACTCTATTTATCTTCACACCAAAAAGATATTTAACATATTTAACTCACTTAACCTCAAAAGATGAAATCCAAATAGGTTTTTTGAGACTAAAGACTTTTATAAATTTCAAAACTTTATTGCTAAAATTAACTAAAAATTTGGATATACCTTATTTGAAGGAAAGACCATTATGCGAAAGCTTGCCGGGAGGTGGTCCCCTCCCCCCCCCGTTCCAAATGTTAAGTCTCTTCTGTTGTAATTTCAAGTGGGAAGGATGCAGGGCTAAACCAACGAGATGAAAGAGCGAGAGCCAAGAGATGCGTGTCTGGGGTTCCTTTCTTTTCATTTTTTTTTTTTTGGTGCTTACACACACACACACACATGGAGAATTCCATTGAAATCGTTTGAAAATTGAACCCAATGCAAAGGACAAGACTGTGAGAAAGAGCGAGAGGGAGAATTGGACATTGCAAAAAGTTGGTTTTGGTTGACGGAAAGAGAGGAGACGAAAGAGGGCACTGGCAGTTGGAGGAGCTTAGACGCGTCTACCACATCTCGTAATAAATATGCGACGAGAGTTTTGCCGCCGGCGACGGCAACAACTAAAGATGACGTCGTGGACTTTGGTTCTCGTTTTGGTTTTGCTGCTGCTGCTGCTTCTGCTCCTGCTAGTGGCATGTTCTTGCCCAATAAAATTGTGTAAAAATAACAAAAGCATTCAGCAGCAGCAAAGGAGAGAGACGAATGAAAAAAGGAAACGGATGCACATTACAAACTGCGCTAGAAGTGCTTGAGAGGATTGGATTGGCGGTTAGAGCGTCATGAAAGCGGGGTCGAAAGGGGGTAATCCAGCAATGGCATCGGCACCCGCATAATAAACCAGAGCGCATAAAAATTTGTGTAAAAATTGCCAAGCACAACGTACGTTTTGCCAGACGACTACATTTACTTGGACGATGCACCGCACATATGTTTGTGCGTGTTCGTGTGTGTCTCTGTATGTTTGGGGCAATGCAACGAACGTCCTCCAACAATGTTGCAAGGGTTGCCTCCACCCAGTTTTAAGTACAAGTATTGCTTGCCGGCAAAAGCCGGGAGATGAAACGGTCGTCTGACAACAACAAAACATCCGGCGAGACAACACCATCACAACCACTAACAACAACAACAAGTGCTAGTGCTTGTTGTTCAAATGCACAAGACGATTCGCTGATACCCTTTAGGATGAAGCTAATCATGAGCCTGTCACAGAGAAGTAGAAACATTTGGACTTGTTTCGCTATCGAAATGTTTTTCAATTCTCTGTAAGAAAATACCTTTTTTATTTCAATTCCAGCATACCCCAAGCTGCAGCAGATTGAATGTAGGGAACGAAAAACGACATAACTGCAAGTGCTAAAGCAGAGCAGCAGAGCGCCACACAGACACAGATGCAGAGACCGAGAGCTGTGGACGACGCCAACGCCGAATACTCGAGAACACGACCATGCAAGTCAGCCAGCCCGAAGCCAAGTTGAAGTCTCTCTTTCTCTCGGTCTCTTGTGCTATCCCCCACGTAGTGTCGTGCATGTGTGTTTGTGTGCAAAATGGAGCTTTGGCCTCCAACTCCCCCCTCCGCGACGCCTTGCTCCCTTCCTCATGTTGTCGTGTCGTCGTCGTTGGCCAACGCAGCAAAATTTCATGAATGGAATTTGTAAATTTTATTTTCATTTGCAACGTTTTGCGTTTCTTTTTTCACTCATTTTTTTTGTTGTGCGCTAATCATGTGGAGCGCATGGGAGTGCAGAGAGCTGGCGAGACAGGGACATAAAGAGAGCGAGAGTGAGTGCCAGACAGGCTCCAAGTGGGGCAGACAACAACAATGATGTGGCATGTTGTCTGAAACTGGTTTTTTGTTGTTGCAAATTTTATTTGTATTTTTGTTTTTTTTCTTTTATTTTGTTGCACATTTTCATCTTCTGCCTGTCTGGGAGAAGGAAGGAGAGTCTTCTCTCTAATCAACCGAAAAGAGGCAAATATGTTTGTTCACCTTTTGGCTGGCTTTTTGTTTATCTTCCTTCTGTTTGTATTTTTTGTCTCTTTTTTTTGGCTTCTAATCAGTTCACCAGCTCAGGCAAAGAAACTAATGCGTTTTTAATTGTAGTTGCCACATGCCCATAGGCTACTAATGACTTACAGTTGTTGCACCCCCGCTGCTGGTTTCTTTGTTTTTTCCTGTGGTTCAGTTTGCCTAATTACAAAGCCAACAACAAAAACGTAAATTACAGACACAACGAAGAGTAGCGAGTAAAATAATTTGAATAAACAATCAACCAAAAAAGGATATAGAACATTCCAAAATCTAAGATTGTACTTCAATCTTCTCAGGTTTAAGAAGAGTATCCAATGATAGATCACTTCAACTTCAGGAGAAAAAGACCTCATCTCATAGGATAGCTTTGAAGCTGTTAAATTTAAACGAAGGCAGAAAAAAGATGAATTGAAAAACCAGAAGATCGACTTCACTAAGAGCTTGACGAAGTTTGAATACCCTTGTCAGTTTTTGGGTTTCCTTTTCCTACTTACAAAAGCCCATATAGAACTCTATTCTTGATAGATTACTTCTATAGGAGCCTCATAATAGACTTCAGATCCATCTGAATCCATCTCAGAACTTTAAAGTTTTTAAAAACAAGAAAGAGGATTGATTAGATCGAAGCAGACGGATGTTTCTTTCTAGTAATATATTGTCTCTTCTTGCAAGGGTATAAAGAGAGAATGGAGAAACAAAAGCCAGAATGTACACAAAACTAAGATCCAGAAGACCAAGGCACACTAAAAATAGCCATTTGACTTTGAACTTTGCGACCGCCAAGTAACGAAACGAAGTAAAGATCTTCTACAACATTCTGTGTCTGAGGAGAATGGAGGAAGGAAATCAGCATGCTAGCCATAAAAGCCTTTGGCTACGGCTTGTGTGTCCATATGGAGATTTATACCAATATTTGTATGTATACTCCTCTCCCTCTCTCACACAAGCACATGCACACAAGCACATTCACACAAAATGTTTAGATATTCAGTTTTTAGATCAATGTCAAGATCAAGATGAAGGAAGAAGTCGTCAAATGGGGTAAATGCAACAAATATCTAACCACCTGTTTCACCACAGGAATATAACATTTTCACTAGGTAAGAGTAAGATGGCGCTTAATTATAAAACAACAAATCGAAATGAACTAGTAGCAGCTGCACCCAAGAAAAAATTAGGCAGGTGTGTATATGTGTGTGTGAGTGTGTAAGAATAAATTATGAGCACGTACCGCACACAAACATAGAGCACACGCAGGATGCTGCAGGATTATAAAAGATCATCTCAGAGACAAACATGAGAATGAGAAGAAGAGGGGAGAAAAGGAAATTCAGACGGAAGAAAAATTAAAGATCAATTCCATTCATTCAAGATGATGCAAAATGTTAACACACAGACACACACATACAAAAAAGAAGGCGAGAGAAGAACAGACATACAGAAGGGGCAGCTGCCTTCTGGCTTCTGGCAAGAAAATAGTGAAAATGCGGCGGCGACTTTGCGATTTTCCTCAAAAAACAAAAAAAAAGAAAAGGACTTTTGTCTGAGGAGTCGCCGAGTCTGAGAGGGCCTAGGCAGATGTGTGTGTAGCCCTCCTCTCCTTTTAGCCTGTCCCATAAATTGCATTTGTAATCGATTTTTTTCACAACTTTTCTTTTTTTCCCATCTTGATCCTAGGGTGAAATTCTGCTGCTGCTTGCAACATCTTGCTCGCCTTTCACCATAATTTCTTATGCATTAGGCAATTAGAGTACAAGCATTGTAGGTACATACTTTGATTTGGGTATCTGATCATCTGATTCTGTCAAAAAGCATTCTTACCCCATACAGATGAATTTCTTATTTATGACCCAATCAAATTTAATCAATTTTCTATAATTATCCCTTTGGGGTGAGTTATATTTTCCTCTATTTAAAATTGATTTAATTTTCCATTGAGCAAAATCAAAGGAAGAAATTTAAAGTTAACCCATCCATGACAATTGATTGTTCATATCGAAAATCTGACTAGTTTGATTCATAAATGACATCGTTTTAACAAAAACTATGGGTTTAACCAATATTTTATATATATATCTGCTTAATTTATTCAATCTTGATCTATTCATATAAGAAACTACAAGAAATTCGTGTATCTACAAGAAATAATCTTCATAAGAATTCAAGTTTTTGGTTGTCTTAGTTTTTAGATTAGATGATAATGCAATTTTCCGATAGTCATCTCAATTCTGTTGTTTCTTTTTAAAAGCTCAATTTCACTTTGATTTTATACCAACAATCTATTCAAAAATATCCTTGAATAATTCCCAGACATCATATTCATGTTTTATCAATTGTATTTTTTGAATAATTCAATTCAAAATTTGTATTCTTATGTTTGGAAATTATGATTGTAATGATTTTAGTTATAGAGTGAACCTAAAAGTATGCTATAAAAACGAATTTTAAAATATTTGACCTAAAATCAAGTTTCTAAATATTTTACTATATAAAATTCTCATCACATTCGAATTGCCTAATAAAATAATTTAAATTTATATTATTGACCCTGATTGAACTCGTATCGTTATCATCAAAAATTTTGTATGTTCTCCATGCATACAATGTTGCCCATTCCCAGGGTGTCTCTTGTCTCGTCTATGTTGATGTCTGCCTTATAAATCGTTTAAACATCCGTTTAGGTGACACACAGACATATGTAATCCCTTCCCCTCCCCACCGATCACTGCCCCCATAGCAATAATCATAACGATTAATCATTTTATCAATGAAGTGCGAAAGGAATCAAAAGCTACAGAAAAGCGAACGAAAAACCACTACGAGTATGACCCAATTGGAGGAGCGTCATCAACATCATCATCGCCAAGTGACGACATCACCCACAACAACAAATAAGTTGTCATCTCTGTGTGTCTCAGTGCTCTTCCTTCCCCATCCCCCCGCCGTGGTTCTGCACAACCTTCAGCCACCCACCCATCTTCATTCATTCCTTTCCTTTCTTTCCTGCCAGCAGCAGGAAATCATCGTTGGGGCAGAGAGTGAATTTTTGTTGTTGTTGTTGTATTTTTTTTATTCTTTTTTCCCTGCTCCAATTTGCACGCACAACAACAACAAGAATACATTTATATAAAAAAAAAGCGAGACGCTTCGTGACAGAGGGGTAAAAAAACGAACCCAGAAATTCCATATTCCACTATTTTTTTTTTTAAATGTTTTATTCTTTTTTTTTTTTTGCAGCAACAATGCGCTGTTTGCTACTGCGCCGGCTTCGTTATTGTTTTTTTCTTCTTCTGTTTTTGTTGTACTGTTTCGCTCTGCTCTCTCTTCTCGTACAGAATGTTAAAAATAGCCAGGGCGAAGCGACACAACCAACAATAAAAACAACAACAAAAGCAACGAGTCAGTTGAATATGATTGCCATCAAAATGCCGACATTGTGATGCTCTTCCTTTTGGGTGCAGAGGTACTCAATTGGAAGCAAATGCCTCAATTAATAGGTTCCAAAATTTTAAAATTACTCAAGTTCTTTCATTAAGATAATGGGAGTTAATGATTCAGTAAATATGCCAACACTTTTGTAACATTTAGTAAATAATTCAAACATTTTTTAAAGAGGAGCCCCAAGAGTAGAATTGGATAGTTTCCTTTGATTTTATCAAGTTGTTAAACATATAACTTGAAATATTTTATATTCAGGATGTTGGATTAGTCGGTTATAAATTAATTTGAGATACATTTCACCAAACCAACGATTGCATTTATCTTTTATTCAGAAAAGTGTACATTTATGTCGGCTAGGCGGTTGCAATAAATAAGCAAAAGCTAAAGCGACCGAAACATATTAATGAAATCGTTTTTAACTCGTTTCGCTTAAGTATTTTATATATGTACATTTATACATACATACATATGTATATCTTTCTGTATTGTATATAATGTATAAATGTGTGTGATTGTATTGTTGTGCTTGAGACATGCCTCCACACTGGCGTATTCTTCCTCCCGGGGTATTATAAAAGTGCACCAACAAAAACAAAAACCTCCAATATCAATTTTATACACACTGAGACACACACACACACACACACACATTACTATATGATAAATAACGATGACCTAAAGTGGTCAGGCTACAATCAAAATTGTATTTATAAGACAAATTCAAGTATTTCATTTTTGTATATATGATATGGCAAAATATGTAAGTATTTGCAGCAAGTGCGACAAATTTATTTCATTTCATTAAATTGTTTTCTTTGAATTTATTGTGTAAGCCTCTGCTGGGCTGCTAGTGTTGCCAGATCCAATTGAACATGCTTAGTCATATTGATTAGAAAATATGTTTTAAATACATATTCATTATTTATATGAAGCGATAAGAACCAGGGAAACAAATACATACATACAGATGTAATACATCATCAATGGAAAGATTGGAGAAACTTGGCTTTTGGCTTAGATTAGATATTGACCATTGAAAAGCCAAAAATATTGGTCAATAATTACATCTAGGTGAAATATTTAACCAACTTTTACTGAAGCAAGTTGTTAAGATGCTTAATAGATTTCTCAATTCAAAAGGAAAGAATATTCATATTAGAAATATTTGGTAACATTCTCACAATCCAATTGGTTGCTCTTTCCTGTTAGAATTGAAGATCATCACAAAAGTGACTGTAAAAATCACACTTTTACAAATGTTAAGGTCACAGTTTATTAAATATTCTGTGAAGTTTTCACCCTCCTTTTCTTGGAATATTTGAATAGAAGGGAGCCGATAGTCTTATAAGCCGATTGGAAAAAAAATAACCGAATCATTGTTTCCGCAATGATAAAGGAAAAACTCTTTTCAAATTCTAACGACACCGCCAGTTATTCAGGTGTATGTTATATGGTATATATAGAGAGAAAAAGCAAATGGAGGCAACAACCACAACAGGTAACACACAGAGGCGCTTAGACACCAGACAACAGAGAAGACAACTGGTTCACTGCCCAAAAAATAAAAATAAAAAAGAGGAAAAGAGATGAAAGACCCCAAGACTTGACCGAAGGCCAAAAGCAAAATCAAAGTAACCAAAAAAAAAAAAAAAAAGAAAAAAAGTGCAGATCCATACTAAAATACTTGATGACACAGCTCCAATGTACGTTGTTGTTTTTGTTGTTGCTGCTGTCGTTATTGTTGTTGTCTTTGGGTCTTCGATGGCCGCCATTTGCCCGTGGTCTGGGGTACTGTGGCAGTGGTTGAGCTGGGGGCTGGGGGCCGGGTAAGCATGTGTAGAACTTGTACCCAAAATCGAAGAAGAAGAGGAAACAACGTCGACGTCAGCGTCGCCGTCGATAATGTGCGAATGGAGTTGCTGAGTGTTTGGCGGAGGAGGTCATCAAACCTACATACATATGAATGTACAAACAACAGCCAAGAAGACCAAGCCCATTTACAAAAAAAAATTGCATCTATTTCACTCCTTTTTTTTTGTCGCTATCAGTCTTTCCATCTCCCTCTTTCACCCACCCAGACACAGTTTTCCCTCATGTCTTATCATATTCCAAAGTTCCGCTTTCAAACAATTTTGTAAGTATTTGCTTTTATATGGGTTAATTGATACGCTGACGATAATGTTGTCAGGCGTTTTTTTTTCCTTTGTTGATGCATTTTCCATGTCTTTTAAAAGTTAAATCAGTTAATACCACAAACTGAAATTTTCATTTCTATTATAGGTTGCAGTTACCTAGTTACAATGTCGATTCTCACGATGTTATCAAGTGTGTGTAAATTACTATTTCCCCATACGGGCCCAAACATTACGAAATCTATACGTTTGCTTATTGGTTAATATATATTTAGTGTGATTTTTCATATAAAAGGAACAATCTGTGATTCAAATCTGGTTTAAAATTTCATCAGATTAATCTGGCAACGCCTAATTTTAAAAAGAATTAAAAACCACTTATAAAAACTCAATGAGAAACTCCCTAAGGGCCACAAGCTGATAGCTAGAGCATATAAAAAGAATACGTTTGTATATTTTATACGTAGACACATTCAGATAAATATACATTTGTATTCCAAACTCGACTTTTGGTTAATGTGACGTCAGCGCTTCACAGCCAGAGCAATTCAATTAAACAGAAGTTACAGACCGTTAGAAAGAGCGAGAAAGAGTCTGACTTACAGGTGTGACCCAACAAGGTGATACAAGTTCAATTGTAATGGAATAAAATGAAAAACCTGATGACACTTTATTTTCAACATCGCCACGTTCCACCTCTTTGTCCACCCTTCTACGCCTACGCTCTCACGGGTTTTTTCTTTTCACTCTCTTTCTCTTGTCTCTCTCTTTGTCACAGTCCTGGCAGCTGTATTGTCAGCTGGAGTTTTGCCGGTATCGTCCTAGTCAGTCCACCACCTTCTTCATAAGTAATTTCATAATTAATAGCAAATCGAAATGTGGCTCCTTTTGTGAATAAGAAGAAGCACTACAAAAAATGCCCAGCGCAGCACCCGCTATACACACACACACACACACACACAGCACACACACACTTGCTTCTCCACTTCTAGTACTACGTACTACCACATTTTTTTCGTTTCTTTCCTCTCTCTTTCATATGGATTTTTTCCGCCACGTTTTTCAGTCACTTTTTATATAGCTAAACTCATGATTTTGATCTCAAATTGTAGCTTATGAAATTACCTTTCGTTTGGAATACGTTTCAGAGCCTGAGATCCAGGCATTTGGGCCGTTATTTTTACTTGAAATAAATGATTCCGCAATGTGTGTGTTTGCTAGCAGCAATGGCGGCCGCGAGGTAGGCAGAGAGCGGCAACGGCGAATTGAAAAGCAGCAAGAAAAAAATCGTATATATTTCTTTTTCTGTATAGTTTCTTTTTTTAAACACTTTTATCTAATTTGATTGCATTTTATTTACAAGAACCTTTTTGAGAATTTTGCATGATGTTCAATGATTTTGTCATTTATCAATAAGCGCGGAGCACTGCGACGCGTTTCAGATGTAAAAAAAAAAAAACGCCAAATGAACAACTTTCGTGAGGTGGCGGCGGCAGCCATGTGTGTGTGCGCTTTATTGCCCATTTTGCTTTCCACTTTGTTTGTTTGTTTGTTCTCTTACACACACTTTCGTGTTCTTTGGTGTCGTTGTCTTGCCCAGTGTTGCTTTAAGGCCGATCAATTCAACAACAACAAAGAACAACCAAGAACCATACACGTTTCAATACATATATATATATATTTCTTTTAAATTTTTCGATCTTACCTTGGCAAGATCATCTAGAGCAAGCGGCAAGACTTTTTTTTGTTGTTTATATTCTGAACAGCTGACTACCAGCTGATTTTGCAACGTAAACTTACAGTGGGTTTACACTGTGCTGTTGCCAATCGATTTTGTCATCGGACCCAAAAAGCGTAATGGGTGTTTACACTACAAATGTACGTTTGCTTGACACTTCAAGTTTGATTATTGAACATACGAAGTAATTTTATTTAATTTAGCGGACTTATTTCTATTACTTGCGGTGGAAACATATAAAAGACGACACCAATCAAAATTATGTTCTGTTCAAATGAAAAAACCAAATTTTTCCCAAAAGCAGACGGAAATGTAGTTTAAACAGACTATGAACATTACGTTACGCAAACGGACGTTAATGTAACTGCTGTTAAATAAATTTTAAATTGAGATGATTTGTTTTAATGTAGGTTACAAATTAAATAATACCTATTAAGAAATAAATCTTTGTCCCGACACAATACCTTTCTGATTTACTATATGTACATACTATCAACCAGATTGTCAAACCTTTTACGTACATTCAAGTTGTTTCTGGACATAAACTCACGACCTGCTGCAAGTACAAACCGAAAGTGCAATGAACTAGAGTTTAGGACACAAGGGCAACCGAAATCAAATAAGTTTCGGGGTCTGGGAATTAGGCATCTTGGCAATTCACAAAGCCACAAAACAATAAAAGCAAGCCAAAAAAAAAAAACAACAAGGGTTAAATATAAGTTACCCCAGACGCATCTTAATTGCATATGCACAAACAATTGAAAGATGAAAGTCATCTCATCCAACCTCTAAGCGGGGAAGAGGGTGGGGGATAGCCGTGATTGCAGATATTCGGGCCATGTGCATTTTATACATATTTTTTTTTTTGGGTATATCACTTATGATTAATGAGGAAGGACATATAGCCACACGCACACACACAGCCACACAGTGGAGAAAAAGGGGGTGGCTAACGGACATATCAAGAAATTTTTTTATTCAATACCTTTCATTATTTCTCCTCTTTCCGCCGCTCTTCCTGCTTCTCCTTGGGATCTCCCGTTGGCATTCAAATATCAATTATAACAAACACTTCATAGTTGCTTGCCTCCACATTTTGAACGATCTGCATGGCCGAATATGTGATGGCCTTCACCTCGGTGCCCTGCGGATGTTTGCCCAATTCGAAGGGTTCGCCATAGCAACGACAAACGATTTCAAAGTTTTCCAAATCAAATTTGGTAATTTCCAGTTTTTTGCACACCAAAAAAGGTTCGGCGGAGAACAGGAAGAGCAGCTCGTCAAGAAAATGGAATAGCAATCCTTCCAAATCATCGCCCTTGGCTTCGATTTCATAACATTGCTCAACTGAGACGTAATCCAATTCGGTCATATATCCAAACATTGAGACGCCGCATTGTTCGAAGGCCTCTTGAAGGCTATTGCCCCACGCATGGAGTCTGGTGAAAAATAGAAACAGATTAGATTTTTAGTGCCTGTGACATCCTAGTAAGAATATCCGCTATAATAATAAGAGTAAACCACGTTGTTTTGGTCTCCGCTCTATTGATTACTCACTGCACATCAGCCGTGTGATCCAAATCTGAGACATAAATGAAGGCATTATATATTTGGTCATTGTTGAATACCAAACACTTTATTTACTTACATTCATATTTTGTTTCCGGCAACAGGAAATTCTCTTTGCTAAATTCCACCTCCATTTGTTTTGATTCCTTTGGCTAGTGAGACCACCAGCAACAGGTTCCGAAATACCCATGCGTCATTTCCCATTTTAAGCTTTTTCAGCGTAGCCCAGCAAACATATTTTCAACAGTCTTCCCCCAGCTCGTTGACTTAATACGCACTGTTAGCCCATCAGTAAATGGAATGTAATGCTTATGGCATTAAAGTTTGACTTATTTATGTGATTCGATCAAGAAATTATATATATTGATACATTTCAAATAAAGTACAACAGTCAGCTATTTATTTGTAATTGATTTATGATTGAAAGCTCTTCGTGACGTAATGCTTTTACGTTTCCCATTCTAAATTTTTAAATTCTTAACGTACTGTTTGGTCTCAATGTAAATTTTCTTTTGTTTATTTGCATTTAATTGTGTTTATATTTAGCGGCCTTGATTTAAAGTGCAGAAATTGAAGCTGCAGCCTTGTTATTAAGCAATTGATGAAATTTTGGTTCATGTAACCTTGATATTGAAATGATGATAATTGTTACACTTATTTATATGTACATTATGAGTTTGTCAAACACGCACAACATATGAAACATGAAACTGAATTCCAAAATTTGAATTATTCAATATCACACAAAAACGAACGAAAATATAACCATAAGCACGAATTTTTCTAATTAAATTCAGCTCAGTTTCAAATTATTCATTTCGCGTTTTGTTTAATTTTTTTTGGTTTTTATGAATTGAATTCTATTGAGATTTATGGCAATTGTTTGAGATGTAAGCAAGGCAGGGAGGGAATAGGAAAAGCTTTTTTTTTTTTTCATACTTTTGGAGTCAAAGAAAACGAAATTTTCCTCGAAATATTTCATTGTCCAAGCTTTGCTTTTTGGCCGGGCTGAAAGTTTTGGCTTAGTTGTTTGCGGCAGTTCGCATGATTCAGACGTCGCGGTATTCGGCACACCAAGAAAACATCAGAAAAAAAAACGTCCAAAAGTCGTGGAGGGAAGATTTTAAATAAAATTATTAAAAATTCATTTTGCATACGAAAGAAAAAGGAGTGTGCGTGCTATAGACCCAAATAACCGTATTCAGAATATTTTGGGTAAAAGTTTACAACAATAAATAAAAACAACAACAACAACAATAATAACAAAAGTATTATGAGAATGTGAATTAATTTCGCAAGTGACTCTCAAACTGTTGCACAATAAATAGACTCTAAGTTAGCAACTAGTTTTAAAGTTTGTTTAACTGACCGTTGGTTCGCATAGTCTTTTTTCCTTCTTCTTCTTCTTTTATTTGTTGTTGTCTGTTGGTCAACTGCAACTGCAACAGCTGCAACTACACCAAATTACTCCCTGCTTTGCCATATTTTGTGGTGTTTGTGTTGCATGATGATAATGTCTATAAACAAAAGCAACAAGGAAACACAACAACAAAAACCCAAATGTGTCTTTACACCCGCAAGTTTGTCGCTTGTACAAGTCTTTTGTTTTCAATTGGTAACCATTTTTTTGGGCTGTTCGTTAATGTTTAAAAAAAAATTAAATGCCTCTTGCTTACATTAAAGAGGTCAAGTGCAGACCCACAACAATAAAAACCTAAAGAGATTACACAAAACTTCACATCATTTGGAATTGGTTGCTTTTTTTTTTTTTAATTTTTTTGGCTATTGCCCTTTAGGTGAGAATATGAAACTTTAAAGAGCAATGACTTCAAAACTGTAATGATGTGAAGCGATTCTAAATTGCAGGGCAAGATATGCTTGAAGGGGGTTAAAGAGGGTTGTTGTTGAAATTTAAAGACTGTTTACTAATAACACTTGCATTTTTGGCAGAGGTCCCTTATTTATTGACAATTTTCTTCAAATTAACTAATTATACCCTTGCAGAGGGTATTATAAAATTGGTCAGATGTTTGTAACGCACAGAAGGAGACGTTTCCGACCACATAAAGTATATATATTCTTGATCAGCATGAGAAGCTGAGTCGATATAGCCATGTCCGTCTGTCCGTCCGTCCGTCCGTCCGTCCGTCTGTGCAAATCAACTTCACGCTGGCATCTTAAGAGCTATCGGAATGAAATTTCATATTTGAGCTACTTTTAGCCGGGAGATAAGAGTATGAAAATTGTCAGGATCGGACTACTATATCATATAGCTCTAGAACAAAATTTTTTGCAAAAATTGGAGTATCGCCATGAAATTTACCAATATAATAGAATTTGATATAAAATCTCAGATCCCAAAATTTGAGTTTGATCGGATAAATAGAACACAAGTTACAGTCAATTCAAATCGGTTCTACGTCATCAGCAAATCAAACAGAGCACATGCATACGCACACACAGACGTAGCGCTACACGTATGTATGTATGTGTATGCGTGTTGTGCCTTGCTTAAAAATTTGTAGTAAAAAGAGAAATAATTTGAATGTTTTGTTTGTGTGTTGATGAATTGAGTTGCAAGGAAAGAAATTTCAAAATGTAAAAAAATTATTGCCAAGGACTGCAAGGGTATATAAACTTCGGCAATGCCGAAGTTAGCTTCTTTGATATTTTTGAATTGATTTAGTTAATACATGATCTTATTATTGCTTTCTTCAACTTTCTTTTCATTCAATCGTGTTTTCAAACAGAATTCTGTTCCCGACAAGACTTTATATAGTTTTTAGAACAAAACAAACGAATAAATGATTGAATAGGATTCTCGCAAGCTCAGTATTCCTTTACTTTTTAATGAATAAAATTGATAGTCATAAGGATATGATCCTATATAGAAACACCCGCCAAATTAACTCGTAATCATATACTTTTTGTTATATGTATAATATATTCATGATCTTTATGATTAATTACATTTGTTGTCAAACCGTATTAAACTTTTTTTATTAACAATGTCAAAGAGTTTAACTTCTAAACTCTTTAACTTAATTTGGATGGGTATTCAATTGAAGTTAATGGTTTGGGCTTTAAATTGTCAACTCTAAAGTAAAGTGCAGCTTAAATGGTTAATATTTCAGACCAAGACGAACCATAATATCGACCATGATTTTAACAAATATTTTCATTGTCTTTGCGTCAATTTAAACATAAACATATGCAGATAAGCAAACAGTTAAAGATTTAACTATAATTGTATATTTGTAATTTCAGTTAACACATTGTTTACCCTTACCCCATCTTCTCCCATTCCCTTGGCCGAGACATAATCAAACTGTAACATGCCAATACACTCACTCTCAAACTGTAACAACCATGGATTTCTATTGCTTGCTATCATGATTGTGGGTTTGGCCACTGTGGCCCAATCTTCGAGTCAAATAGATGTGGATGAGGATCTCAAACATTTGCTTGGTCGCTGCCATAGTCAAGCGGAGGATTTTAATGATTGCATGAAACAGGTTTTTAACGATCTAAGGGCATACTTTACGACAGGTAAGTGAAGCTGCCAAAGTGAAAGGGTTTCCACATACTTAATGTATATTTTGATGTCATCCTCTCAAGGCATTCCCGATCATAACATCAAGCCCTTTGATCCCCACTATTCACCCTATGTGGAATTGCGACGTGGTGATCCCCATGGCTTGGGCAGTTTCAGTTTGATACTACGAAATGTTTCCGAGTTCGGTTGGTCACGCTCCGAGGTGACCAAATTCCATGCTGATATCGAAGATCAACGCATTGTGTATACTCAGTACTTTCCGGAGAAAAGTCTAGAGGGTCAATATGAATTTAAAGCCAAAATGCTTGGCAGTGATCTCAGTCGTCAGGGTTATTGGAATCTAACATTATACGATTATAGGTAAATCTAAATGCCTAATCTATGCCATATCCTAATAATTCCCTCTCTCTCGTCTACATTTTCAATTTTTTAGTCAAACGACGAGTGTTCGACGTGTGGGTAAACCTGGATCTCTAATCAAAGTTCATGTGGAAGTGGATCGCATCGGTGGCATGGAGTTGCATATAGATAATTTATTGAAAGGTCAACCTTTAAATCAATTAGCCGATGGTGTAATCAATAGCATGTGGCAATTGGGTTTGCCATTTGTTAGGCCCATGATAAATGAGCTAGTTAGTACAGCTTTCACTGACATATTCAATGAGTCATTTCGCAATTTTCCATTGGAGAAGTTCCTTAATCAGACGTGATTCTAGTTAAATATATGTATATAAATACGAGTGGGACTAACAAAACAAACAACTAAATGAGTTGCCATACAAAAACAATAAACTAATTCCAATCTTTCCATAACTTGCACACTTTTTACATGTAAATATTTAAAATTTCCGTTCAAACAGATGAAAAATGGTCAGTTAACTTTTTGTTTGTCCCCTCGCACATTGTGTGTATCTATATGTATATTTAAGTGTATTATATTAATATTAAAGGGTCTATTACTAATAATAATAAAGGAAAATAGAAATTAAAGTTTAATTTACATTACGTTAGCTTTAGACATCGGCCAAAGTGCTGGCTATCAGATCGTCTCGGAGCTGATGAGGTTTGACTGCTGTTTGCAAGGCCATCCGTGCCAAAGAATGGCCAAAGATTTTCTTCAAAGAGATCACCTTATAGGCAGAGCTTTGCAATTGCTGATCAACAGCTTCATATAGATAACGATAGGCCTGCTCTAGTTCCGGCGTTAGTGTAGCTAAATTATATAGAAAGAACTAGTTAATTTAATCATTTTAAATGGCCGACTCAACTTACATTTCTGTTGCACTTGCTGCTTGTTCAGATCGAACATAAATCTCAAATAGCACAGCTGTTGATAAAGATCTTGTTCGGTGTATTGACGCAAGAGACTTCCACTTTTGCACTTGTAACACAATGGCCTTCTCATTTCCTTTTTGGCTGTAAACGTTCTGGTATTATAATTACAATCGGGATGATCGCAAACTAGCCAATTTCTGTAGAAACGCTGTGTATACGTCTTGATGGACAATTGTAAATGATTTCTTATATATGGCAAGTATTGTAGGGGTGCGGTAGAACATTCCGTATTGGAGCAATGCTCCAGCACTGGAACATGAGTGGAATTCGGTCCTGGACGATAAGCAGTGGCCATCAATTGCTCTGTCTTACAGGCTACACAGGGAAAACGGAATGGTTCACAGAGCCTAAAGCGCTGCAGAGTGGTCTTCAGAAGGGATTCTCCCTCTGACTGTTCCGTCATCTCACGTTGCACCCTGTGGAGAGAAATAAAGAGAGGATTGAGTAAGAGGAGGAGTGTATTCTCTTATGCTTACCGTTGCACATTCTGTCGGAATTTGGTAGCATCCAAGCCTAGGCATTCGGCAATGCGACTGGCATCGGTTCCTTCTAATACTTCAACCATGCGAGTGACCACTGGATGAATTTGATTGCCCAAATAGTAATTTGTATCTAGTTTTAAGTTCTCGTTTGCCTTCAATTCATCCAAGTGATAGGCACGTTGCATGGCCGCATTTGTGGAGCCATCCACACAGATGACATAGTCGACCATGTCGCCCTTTTTATAGCGTCGGTTCTTTTCGCGATTCATGCGTAGGGCCACCTGTACATGGGGTAAGGATGCACTATTCGCATATTCTTGGGGAGCTCGGGTCAATTGCTTGGTAATGACATATAATGGCAATGGCACAGCCGATTGCAGAACTTGATCTTTAATGCGTTCCAATTGATTATGCACTCCATCGATTTTCTCCTCCAGAGGCTTCTCGGCTAGAATCTCATCGAGTACTCCCTTGCCCAGCATAATGGCCAATTGGGACCAATCGCGACGCACAATATCCAGACCCTTGTGCTCCTGTTCATGCTTCAGCACACCCTTGGGGGTCTTGCTCACCTTGACAGCGGCATATTTTTTCTTCTTGAGCAGCAGAAGGCACGAGAAGACACCATCTATATCCAATTCCAGTTGTTTGTATAACTTATTTACACTCTGTTTGATTTGATAGCCAATCTTATAGACCTGATCGTAATCGGTGATATTCGTGTTGATCATTAGGGAATCGGTATCACCATAAACCACATCATAGTTCATTTTCTGCACCAACTGTTGGGTATTCGTGAGAATCTCTCGACCCTTATGCGTGACCAGAGCAGCCAAGTGTTGTGCAAAGAAACGCGAATGGGCGAATCCAAGACAACCGTACATTGAATTGGCCGTTAGCTTAAGAGCCATTTGTCGGATATGATATTGCATATGCAATTCGCTCGACAGATCTGGGGCAGCCATCAGCTTCTTGACCTCACGTCGTGATTCGACTAAACGTTTCAATTGCAATGGCAATATGCCCGGCTCAGCACTCGATTCCGGCAGTATGGGCAACTCATCCGCATCTACAGGTTGTTGGACTGTGGTGAAGCATATATTATACTCCTGTATTATGCTGGGATACAGAGAATTGAAATCCATTAGGAGTATAAATTTCTCATATAATCCTCGCATGGGTTCCAGCACCAAACCGCCAGCATAGGCAGCCTTCTTCCGTCCAGCTGTCGTTGCATCTCCTGGAGCTGTTGTGGTATCATTATCTGCTATGGCATTGGCTCCTCCGCCTCCTCGGCGCACTGGCCTCTTATCGGGCACTATGTAGTTCTTCTCATGGAAGGCATGCAGCAGAAGGAATTCATTACGTTCGGAGCGACCACCTTGAAGGGTTCGCGTCATGGTATTGCCACAAATATTGGTTATCTGCAAGGCCAGAGGCATAATGTTGAGTTCACACATCAATCGGAGCATGTAGGAGGCATCCTGCATGGTTAACGATATAAGTTTCGTAATATTTTCGCCTGCAACAACAAATAAAGGGTTGATCCTTGCCAAATGATTGGTTAGTTACCACACTCACCCTTCTCGTACATCTCGAGCAGATCATCTGCGTTGACATCCATGCGTTCCGATTCTTGTAATTTAAGAACCTGCTGACAGAGAGTTTGCATATCATAGGATCTGGCACGGATACACTCCTCGGCGGAGCGTTTCACATCGCACACCATGCGACCCACAAAATGATCAAAGAGACGCCGGCCAAAGGATTGGGTCAAACGCAAACGCCCCATGCGTGACCATTGGGGTATTTTCAATGCAACAATCTGATCGGTTATCACATTCAATTGACAATCCATGGCATCGAATGTGACTATAAGATCGGGATCGATTTGTTGATACTGAGCCAAGAACCAGCTAAGCAAAGCCCTCTCCGAGTCATGTTTATAGATTTTCGTTGATTTATATTTGCCCAATTGTAGCTGCAAATCGAAGGGCCAATTGGTTACGGCCGGTCGCGTCAGGGCGCACATATGACGATTGAAAGCGGGCTGCGGAGCCGGTCGATCGATATGGAAACGATTATGCGTCAACATGGAGATCATACAGATCTCGTTCTTCAAAGTTTTCGGATTCATTGAGGTGCGAACATTGAGAGCCAGCAGGGTCAAGGGAGGCGGTGCCGCAGCTGCTTTGCCATTCTCATGGAATAATTCCACGTTCTTGGGCTCTGTAATGGTGACATCTGTTTTGCACCAACTCATCGGAGCTGGACTCGTCTTGAAGCCACTGATTTGTAACCAACCGGGACCTTTTATTTTGCGATCCAAAAGAAAACGTTCCAATGAATTCGTTGTAGTACCAAATATATGGGCAATCGAATCATATTTCTTGTTAGCCACATTCGGGGCTGGCTTCTTGCCATCGTAATGGACCTCTAGATAATCACAGGTCTGTGGAACATCAATGCCGATGGCATGATTGGCAAAGTTCTTGCTAACTTTGCGGGAACGAAAATTATCCAGCTTAAGTTCGGCTGCTATTTGTGTATCAAATTCTTTGTATATATCGGCGACGGTAACCATTTGCTTGGTGGGCTCTTTGGTAATGGGATCCAGTAGCTGCAATGAAAGACACATAAATTTCCATGGGCCAAAGAATATTTTGGATCAGATACATACATATTGCCTGGGCAGAAGATACAAAACTCGATTGATATTTTGGACTCGCACACAAATGGATTTGCCATCGGCCATGCGTCCAAAGAGGAATACTTCACCAGGTAGCTTAAGAGGATCTTCCCAGGCTTCCCAGTACCAGAAACGCAGCTGTTCCTCATCGTTGGCTAGGGAAGTGGAACCAGAGGCATCTTGGTCAGTGGTTAAAACAGATTTTTCAAAATCATCATCCATTTGACAAATGGATTCCCAATTGTTTAACAATTTGCTCATGTCATCGGGTTCAGAAGTCGAAGCTGGAGGAGCAGCAGCAGCAGGAGGTGGAGATGCAGCAGTCTTAACAGACTTTGCTGGAGCCACAGCTGGTTTAGTTGGAGAGGGCAGCTCAAATTGATTCTCATCATCCTCTAGACAACTGTAATCCATATCTTGTTCTTCCTTCTTTATGGCATCCTTTTTAATCGGCTGAGCAGCGGAAACAGACGTAGGAGCAACAGCGGGCGTTGGCTTTTTCTGCGGATTCGTTTCTTTGGGTTTCAAGATTCGTTCCAGCATTTCATTGTCATCCTTTTGACGCTCCTCCTTTTGGCTTTTGATGTTGCTCAAGAAGCTATTGACATAATCTTTGGCAGCTGCCGCCTCCGCTTTGCGGAGCATTTTAGCTGGTGCAATCACTTTTGTTGCCTGAGCGTCGCTAGGCTCCTTCTTTATATCGCCCAGGATGTCGGCTAGGATATCATCATCCTTAACACTATTCTTAATGTCCTGCTTCTTGGGCACAGCATTGCTAAAGAGATTTCTTATGGATGCCTTGCCCTTGACTGGTTTATCCGACTCACGTGGTCGCTTTCCTTGGCCCTTAGATGCCTTTTTGCTCTTGCCTTTTTCTTGCTCCTCCTCGGAGTACTCATCCTCATCCTCAAAGAAATCCCTGCCATCTTCTGTATAGCCAGTGCCATCTGAAAGAATCGAAGTCCCATTATGTTATTTACAAAACCACTTGTTTTGCCTCTTCCACATACCATCTTCTATCCAATCGCCATTGCCGTATTTCTCTTGGGCCCGCTTGTTATATTCCCGCTCATCCACCACTTCGTAGACATCATCGACCTGCTCCTCCACCTGGCATTTGTTCTTCGTTCCTTTGAGTTGACGCAGTCGCTCCATGGCGGCAAAGCGACCATTTTTATCTATTCGCTGGCGCTTCACACGCGGACCAGCAGATTCAGAATCAGACATTTTCGCTTGCAATTTTTTATTGTTTTACTTTATCCTTTATTACTTTTTATTGTTTTGTTTGTTTTCTTTAGTTGCGCGTTTTCTATTTTGCCCGCGTAGAGATGGCAAAACAAAATGGCGGGAAATATCGATAAGTATCGAAGTAATTCATTGCCGCGTAGAGATGGCAGAATACAATTGCGGGAAATATCGATAATTATTGCATAATTATCGAAATTATTGCAAATTCGAACTGGCGCATTTTATTTATGAATTCGCCCAGCGAACCTATTATGCCCGGCCAAAATGAATATTCGACGGATAAAATTGAATATTGAAGATGACAAAACAGAATGGCGGGAAACATCGATAACTATTCATATTGCTCAATAGTGAGTTGAATTCGCCGCACCAGTTCGAATTCGCTCAGCTATCCACTCATTTTGAGCAAGCCTATCGATAACTATCGCCCAATATATTTGCAAATTTTGTGGTCGACAGACGTGTTTATTTTTAAACATGAAGCGGCTTCCAGAAAAAGCACGGAATTTTCCTGAAGTAATCAAGGAGCTATAACTTCATTAATTCTAATTGGTAAGATTAAAGAAAAGTACTTAAATATACACATCTAATAATACATTCGTATTCTAGATTAATGTGCCCTACCCTGGCGGGGGAAGAAAAAATGGGCCAAGTCGTTGGGTTATCAAGCAAATAACTTTGCTTAGCATTCTAAAGGAAACGCCTTATCAACAAAACCATTAAGGGCGTTTACCAAGTCTCAACTTTGAATTTCTTATCATCACTTTGATATTCCATGGCCTGGAATTTCAAAATATAAAGCTGGAAAGTTTACAACTTTCAACTTTTCTTAAAAAAAAACGCGTAATATTTTATTACCTTTGCCATCGAATTTGAAAAGATTTCCCAGTTTTGTCATTTTGTACAAACACTTTTCATAATTCTCAAAACCCTTAGTTATTCATTTTTTAAAATGATGCTAAGATATTCTAAAATCTATCATCACACTTAGTGATTTATTGACCACACCAAAAAAAAATAGATAAACTAATCTATTTTTTTTTTTAATTTTCGATGATTCGTTCTTATTTCCGTTACGTTATAATATATCCGAGAGCAGGTTTTCCAAGTCTAATAAAAACTTTTCTTAATCACCAGTTTCGAACAATTTCTACTCAAAATATCTTAAATAATGTTAATAAAACTATTCTTGTTATGTGGTAGTTTTCTTGCAATAAGTACAATCAAAAGTTTGAATATTTCTTACAAAAATTGTAATTGATTTTATTGTATTATTCTGAAATAGATTGTCGGTTTTAATATCTGACGTTTAACTTTAATTTCAGTCATTAAATTTCCTATTTTATTTAATAATATAATCTTGAATAAGTTGCACATTGTCTCAAATAAAATTTATTAAAAAATATTGAATAAACTCGTGTAATTTTTAGCTTTAAGGAAAATAGGTAAGCCATTGGAAAGTGTTTTCCATTTTTGACTTACAATTAAAGTCTATACAACTATATAGACTATAGATTGGGCAGACTTTACATAACATTATTATGGTTCAATAATAAAACAAAACTAAACTTTTTAAGGTTTCAAAACTTTAAACTTTATTAAAATGAAAAGTTGCGTTAGGGTCTTAGGTTTTCTTTATTTCTTTAATAAATTTATTTCGTTTTCATTGATCATGCATAAAATTAGACTTAAAAATTAAATATATTATATTTGTCTTTTGTGTTTAAATAGAATATACAGCATTTAATTACTTTTCGCTTATTTATTTTTTAGTTTGTGCTCGTTTTGCCATCGATATTACAAATCGAATCAAATTTCATCATCATTTTGAAACGGCAACAGGCTTACATATTAAAAATAGATATATACTTTGAATATATATATTAATGACTATATTTCTCTGGTTTTCTTACCAGCGATAATTCTATGACAAAAACTCATACATATTTACAATTTGATAGAAAATATTTAGAATTTTTGTGCATTCTTTTTTGCAAAGAGTGTTTTGTGGGGTTTTGGTTTTTATATTTTTGAAATCGGGTGAAATTGGAAATGGAAATACCGAAAAAGAAAATACTGATTTATGGTAGGATAGATCGAGAAAGAATCAAGATAGAGGAACTGTAGAGAAGTCAGTCTTTTAAACAAAAATAAAAGAACAAGAATTTAAGTTAGAGTATAAGTTAGGAATGAAAAGAGAAGTGAAGTATGACATATAGTTTTGGTTGGGGCTAGTCTGAGGTATACACATACACACATACATATATATTTTAGCTATCGGGGCACATGGATTATATAGTATACTAATTGATATTTCGATATATATTTATATTCTCAAGCCAAAGACATGGCACAACTTAGGTGAATTAAGGAATTCTTCTTCTGTTTTCGTCGAATCATTCATCCAATTGCCAGATATTGATCCAGTTTTTCTTTTTTAAACATTTAACAACAGCAACAATAAAAACAAACAACAAATATGGGTTAACAATGCAAGATCGAAGAACCTAAAAAGAGAGAGAGAAGGAAGAGAAAGAAAAAATATTAAATTAAACTAAAAATATCAAAAGGTTAGTCCAGAAAATGCAACTCAACAAATTTGAAAATACATTTCGTGTACAAATCTAGTTTTAAAGGCATAAATTTGTCTAATTTGACGGACATGGCTATATCGGTTCGGCTTCAAAACACAACCCTCTATTATGTATAAAAATAATTGGAAATTTAAAGCATATTAAAATTAGAATAAATTAGGAAGAACTCACCAGATAAACTAACTAATAAAAAAAAAAATACATTAAATTCTATTATGGTGATAATTGATGGTTCAAAAAGATTTCTAGATCAGGTTTGTTCTCGATTCCGAGTCGAAGATATGGTCATTATAACTTTGAATTTCCTCTTTTTGTGGTGTCTATGATTTAAAATCTAATAT
Organism: Drosophila equinoxialis; assembly: GCA_018150345.1. Classification (NCBI taxonomy): domain Eukaryota; kingdom Metazoa; phylum Arthropoda; class Insecta; order Diptera; family Drosophilidae; genus Drosophila; species Drosophila equinoxialis. The sequence continues at coordinate 9,557,584 of JAECWI010000005.1, read as the reverse complement.
ATCTATAATATATAAGATTTATTGTCCTCAAACCGTCTAAAAACCAACTTTTATCATTTTGAAAGTGTAATAATGAAATAATTGGCAATTACTTTTCGTTCCGCGGACTAACAGCCCAATGATTTGAAACTAAGTCGAAATAAAAAGCAAAAAAAAAGTCTCAAATACGATTTCGACCAAAATCATTTAAAATCGGAAATGGAAACAAATTTTTAATACTTAATTCTTTCTCCAAACATTAAATTTTCATTAAAAATTCCATTTTTAAAAACAAATATGATTTAAAATTTCATAATTTTATACCCTTGCAAATGTCCACTGTGGACAAACTCTGGGCAAACTGTGGACAAACTCTGGACAAACTGTGGACGAACTGTGGACAAACTGTGGAATTTGTTAAAAAATGTCCATCTTGTCCTCTACTATTACCTTAATCCTCAAGAAGCTTCTGAGATGAAAACTTAAATTTGTTTTGCATCAAAGTATGTTTGTATGTATGATGGCTCTTCCTCCCTTCACTTGTTGTGTAGTTATTTATGTGTCACCAAATGGCCATGAAGAAGGAGGCCCAAGACAAGATCAAAGCGGAGGAGTTACGTAAGGCTCAAGCCGGTGTAAGTAGGTGCTACATCCACATACTACTGGATGTTGTCTGGCATGTTCAGCTCTCTGTATGGCCATAGCTTCTAAATACACGGAAAACTAGCAAACAAAAAAAACTTCTAACTCGCTTAACGTCAAAATGAACGAACTAACCTATAAACCACCCCAACTATATATATATATGTATAAATAAAGAAACCTAGACGTGTTTCCATATCGATTTGATTCACTTTACTGATAAAATGATTTACCCTTCTTCCAGTCAGATATACAGATCATTTGGATTTTGAAAGGTCCCGGTTTCGGCAAGGGTATACAATGTGCCAAGATTGTGGAGAAATATGGCTTCACGCATCTGATGCCTTTATAGCTATTGTCATAAAAGTTGCTATTTGTCAGTTTTGTGTTCTTATTAATAATTGTGCCGAATTTGATCAAGATCGGGTGACTATATCATATAGCTCCCATAGAAACGATCGGTGGAAAACAGCGACTTTCATCAAACAGTTCGTTATATCCTATGCTAAGATTGAAGGCCGTTCTTTCGCAAACATTAGACTTTTTGGATAAAACGTTTTTACACTTTGATGGCTATTGGTAAGGAAAGAATTACCAAAACAGTTGCAAGGGTTTACAAACTTCAACGCGGTGGAAGTTAACACCGGCCCTCTGGTTATAGATATTTTTCATGTCTTTTTGGTTTGCATTTCCTGGTTAAGAATTTCATTCTTATAATTACCTTCATCTTGCTCCTGCGCCTGCACAGATGCCACGCCTCTTGTAGTCGCTCTCAAACTACTTGAACTGTGGCAAAGGCACTAAATGTGACCTTCTTGGGAAATTCGGGGCCAGGTGAACCGCGTGTCTTGATGACTGGCTTCAGTGGTTGGCGCGGCTTCAAGGATAGGAGACCTGCCGAGGCGGCCAGCTCCCTCAATCGTTGAGAGAAACCGCTGCCCGAATTTGTTGCTGCTGCTGTCGTGTTGGCTGTGTGATGCAGTTGCTCGAGACCAGCGCAATCCAATACATCGATGCCATTGTTGGATCTATAGACTTGAGCTGTGATTGTGGGATAAATTGCCAGACTAGTTCCCCCTGCTGTTGTCATACTGCTGCCATTTGTTGTCACCCCGCTGCCGACAACTGTTGCTGACGTTGCTGAACCTCCGTTTGCTGTTGCTGTTGTTGCTGCTGCTGTTGCCGCTGCTGCTGCCGCTGGTGTGATATATCTAAAACGAAGAAGAAGACAGGGCAAAACTGAGTACATGGTTGCTAATTGATTTATTTTTTATTTATTGGCATGTGTGTCAGGTGTGAAAAAATCCAAAGCAAATTCATTGGAGGAGTGTCCCAACCAAACACTTGCCCTCCCGTCGCCTCTGTGGATTGTGTGGCCCAATCCTTTTATGGATATTCGCACACAACTGTGAAATGAAGTGTCTTTTTGGTCTCCAACAACTTGGCAACAAAGTATTCATCCAATTTCTTGGTAAAATTATTCGAAATTTACCTTGTTTCATATTTTTGCAATATTCATTCATTCAATCATCGCAGTTGCTAATCAAATTGTTTATGAACAGTTTGATCTTTTTTAAAGGCTACTTAACTTTTTCGCTGTTGTGGCTAAAATAAATATCCAAATACAATATGCAAATGACAGACAACTGCAAATCAGTTTATCTCTCTCTCTCTTTCTCGTTTTCTCATGTTTATAATTGTTTACGGCCATTAGAAACTGGCCAAAATAACTGTGCATAATGAAGGCAACAATTAGCCTAAGGTGATGATACATGGATAAAAATAAACACGAGTGTAGGAAATAAATTGATTATCAATTTCTTAATATATGACATAATAAACAGCCTATATCAGCGCATAAAAAAATTAAAATTAATTTGCTATTAACTTGTGGAAAATTTGTTGTTTATTTTTAGGTTTAGAGCAAGAAAACTTTGCTTTTCTAAGAGTCTCTTAGATAAGTTGTTGACTTCAGTGGCCACCTCTAAGAGATAGTTACAGGAACTGAGTTAATTCTAATTATTACCACATGACTAGCTCAAAGAGCAAACTTCACTTTAATGAAATAAATATAAGCTAATAAATTTTCAAAATGTAGTTGCGTTTTATCAGCGGGAAGCTGCAGCCAAGACCACCCAAAATGGCTATCAAATTGAGAATTTTCTACCGTTTTCTCTCTTCATTCTATTGGCTTGAAAAGCATTTCATCAACAGAAGAAATATTTGTTCAGACAAAAAGAGAAAAAAAACCCATAAATGGAAAATTACACAACATGAGACTTAGAATTTCTTTCCCATACTCAATGCATTTGCACTTGGAACTTTCATTTCGAGCTGAAACTGAAAGATTTCAAAATATTTTGCAGTTCATTGAATGTTGAATAACATTTTTTTTTATAATTATAAATTACAATAAAGAATTAAACTTTAAGTGGCGGTGCTTTGTGTTGTTTTTGGTTTAGTTTAATTACTTTATTTTTTTACGATAGACACGAAGGCAAGGCAAGGCATGTAATTACTGCAATTACTTTTGGCTTTGATCGCAATCTGTGATATTGGCCCTTAACTGCAATTCGGGGAATTGCAATTTTTTGTTAGATATTTTTCTTGATCAGGTTCTTTTTTGGTTTGTTTGTTGCCTCAACATAATTAGCATAAGATTATCTCGTGCTTACTTCCTCAACGATGTCAACAATTTTAATGTCATTTTATTTTGTTTTTTGTTGTTGGTTTTTGGTTTGGCGGTCAATTGGCATTCACCGGAGTAAAGTGAGCGACAGGCCTGGTTAATGCATAAATAAATTAAAAATAAACCGTGCTAAATGAGTTTCATTCGTTTTTGTGTGTGTGTGAAAAGTTGCTGAACTTCAAATGTGGCACTTGATCATGATTGTGGCTTTTGTTTTATAATTTTGTGTGTTTGTGTTGGTTTTTGTTATTATTTTTTGTTGGTTTTGTTTAATAGGCGATATGGATCAACTGTCTATATATTCTTAGTGGGTCATAGACCAAGAAAAAAAAGCCTTCAGACAAAGAAGTAGCCACACATAATTAATGAGAATTTAAACAAGTTAACTCAGTTAACTCTAAGACGCCTAAGACGATGCGATGCGATGTGATGATCGTGTGAATAATTCACAATCTTCAATTTTTCATTTTTCCCAAAAAAAAAAAGAAATACATAAACATAAATGCCTCTATGTAGATGAATGAATGGGGGGAAACATTGTGATCTGTATGTGATGTATGTATGTGTGTGTGTGTGTGTGTGGATATATAATTAAGCTTTATCAGTTGCATACAAAAGGCATTTTCTGTTTGCTTTTGTGCTTTGGCATTGAACTTTGCTTTGACTTTGAGACTCTTTTTTTCTTCTTTTAAAAGCATAATTAATTATACAATAATATTTAAAACATCTTTATATTGTTAACCTGCAGTAGTGTGCACCATCATAATCATGTGTGTGTGTGTGAGAAATTTTGGCTGACATTTTTTCACACAATTCACTTGTCTTCTTTTGGTGGATTATTTTAATGGGCCAGGGAAAGTGCATTTTTCAAAATTGCATTCAATTAAAAATAAATTTAAATTAGATTTCAACAAAATTTTACTTAATTTACTTAAATTTATTGTCTCTTCTTGGTTTTTTGCCTCGTATTAAGTTAATTTGAGCTTAGTTAAGTTAAAGACTTGCTAATTTTGACCCAATTCTCAGAGCTTGTCGCTTTCAAACTGTTTGGTTAACTCATAAATCATAGCGTCTATTTTTGAAGTTACTCAAGTCTTTTGTTCACTTCCCCCCTCAGTTTTTTTTTTGAACTCCCTCAAACATTGAGTACCCAGTGAACAGATGTGTTTGAAAAGTATATTGAAAATACATGAAACTGTCTCTAGTATTTATTTATTTTATTTTTATGTTTAACTAATATAAACTAAAACTCTCAAGTTTTATATTTCCTTTTAAATTGTTTTTAAATATTAAACAACATTTTTTAAAGGGTATTCCCTAGTCCATAACTCAACTTGACCCCTAGGTATGGGCATTTTGTATATGTTTTATATTTTTTTTGTTATGGTTTTTATGTTGGTTTGTCAATTTGGTTTTTGTTGTTTTCAAGTTCATTCAATGCATAAATTTCGGTTTGGGTGAAAATTGATCTGTAAATTGAGTTTTATGTGGCAATATTTTTGACTCAAATGTCACAATAAATTTGACATATTTGGTTTTTATTTAAACACAATTTTGTTTATGCCTTCCCTTCGTGCGAATGCTAATTTGTCAATAGACTTGACATAAATCCATCAGACAAACTCAATCAATAAATAGAAGAGCAAAAACAAAAAAGAAACTTTACTATAAATTAGAGACAGGTGCAGCAACAGGCTGAGGCAGCTGCTACATTACCACCGCTGGCTTCTTCTATTACAAATACTTATATATATATACATGTATGTGTTCTTGTATATTTTCATGTTTTTTTTTTCAAGTTGCATCTTCTTTGCACTGCGGTTGGCATGTTAAGCAGCAGCAGCAGCTGCTTGGTTTTAGCACTTGTTCTGACATTAGTACAAAAGAAGCGCCGCACAAGCGCAGTTTCACATCCGCATGACATGCTGCCGCCTCCCCTTCCCCTTTTACTTACCCCTTTATATACATAATTGCTTTATTTTAAACAAATGAAAAGCAATTTCTATGCCAGCGATTAGCCTGGCATTAGAATCACACAAAAAACACATAGAAGTTTGCTGCTTAAGTCATTCGTTTTTAGCATATGACAAGAATCATGGCAGCTCATGTCAAACTGTAAGACAGCTGCTGCCGCTTCTACAGTTTAACAATTAATATTTAATGGAGATTTTCAATTATAGATTCACTTACAATTTCAAGAAACTTTGAGCAAATAATGAGATTTTTGTTGAATTACCCAAACTTTTTTGCATTCAACGTAAACATTTTTGATTTTAAACATTAAAGAATCAGCTATCCACATATAGCCCATTCACTCGATATCTGCATAATTCCCAAGAGCATTAAATTGGTATGTCATTTATCTATATCGTCCCTTATCACCTTGGATACTTCTTTCCTTGCAAGATTCATTCAAATCGTCTTAGCTTGGCTTTGTCCATGTAAATTTGGGCAATATCTGCTTACTTTACTCTAAAGTAAGTCACTTGATTAGGATTAAGATTAATATAGTGACAAATTAATTTCCAAATTAAAAGAGTATTGCAGTTTCAACTATTGGAAAAAACTATCATTTTGTAACTCATTTTGCTATTTAGTTTTGCAGTGACTGCTTTAAAAAAATTACATGAAATATATCATAAAAAGTGTATAGTTTTACAGTCATTGAATGAAAGACAAAGCAATTGAAAAAGAAGCAGCAAATGCTGTCTAGCAAAGCAATTTGTAAATTGCTTCCGACAGCAAGAGTTCAATAATAACAGCAGCAGCACAAGCAACAGCAACAACAACAACTAATAGTTACTTTCAATCATTCATCATCGATTTCAATAAACAATTTCAATGGCCAGACTCAGAAGAGGCTCGGACAGAAACTTCCAACATAGACTCAGACAGAGAGGAGAGTCTCGAGGCGAGACGAAATGATGCAGACAATTGAGACGGGCCAGCCAGAGACCTGAACGTGTGAAAGATTTTGTTTTATTTTCTATTTTTCTCTTTCTTTCCCCATCTCTCTCTCTCTCTCTCCATTTGGGGCAGTTGAACTTGAGAGCAGCATGACTTGACCATAGCTTCTTCATAGTTTTCTTTGCCAGTTACCAATCATAATTTGTTATTCTAAGTTGCGCAAATTATAAGGAACTAAAATTTTGTTTTTCAATTCACCTTGACATTTTATGATCGCAAAAGTTCTTAATAAAGAGAACGCCCATGCAAAATAACAACAAAATATCGATATATATATTCAAAATACAACAATAAGAAGGGGGGAGTATTGGGGAAACAAAAATGAAACTCGTTTGCCGTAATGGCAAAATGTCAAGAGTTAAACAAGCCTAATGATGCGATATATTTTATATAGATATAAATATCATATATACCTACTTAATGCATATGTAAGACGAAACACACACATAATAAGCCGCAAGTTGTTAGAACAAGTAACAAAAGGTGACAATGACAGAATGTTATGCATTTTGTGATCACTCTAAAACTGTAAGAATCGTTTGCAAATACTTCTAAAACTGTATTACTGAAACGACTGAGTGAAGTCCCAGCTGGAGATTGTCTGAGAACTTCGTAATTGAATCATTGAAATGATTAATGATAAGCCTCAGTTTTGGAAGGACTGATAAACGCATCCCTTTACATCTGACAGTTTTGGAAGTACTGATGAACCTGCCTCTTTTCTAACGCAAGTTTTGTGGAAACTGAGGAAATTTACAGTTCGGTATCGACAATATTGTTAAATTTAGTAAGCAATTTCGTATATGTCTGTCGTGTTACCAATCGAGTGGAGGCATCAAAAGAGAGAACAAGTGAAAAAATTGGACTTCTTTGATTAACTTAAATCGTCTGTGAATTTGGGATCGAATTAAAAAGATCCTCTCTTAATCTTTAAAATATGTAACTCATGCGTTTGCTAGAGATTTATTTCTATTAGTATTCCACATTGATCATTAATTAGGACATTAGTTAGTTGATAAATCAAACTGTTGCCATGGAAAGTGTTGTACATTTTCATTAGCGGTGTGCAAAAAAGGCGTTGAAGCATGATCTAAAGATCTTCTTTACACTCCAATTGTTGTCCAAATGAAAATCTCTTTTCTGTCTCTCTCTCTCTCTCTCCATCTGCTTCACTCGTTTACTTTATCTTTAATGTTTTGTAAAAGTTGATCGAACCTTGAAAATGCTTAAACAATTGACTTTGGCCATAAAAAGAATGAACAAAGACGCGGTCTGGGCCAACCTGCAATTGATGGCTAGTAGATGGGCGCAAAAATAAAAAATACCTTGAGGTTATCATTAAACAACAACAAAAGCGTAACAACAACAACAACAACAGCAGCAGTAAGAACAACGCCAACTATCAAAGCCTCATAAACCTGAACAAAAAAAACAAAAAGCAGCGCAAAAAAAATCATAAAGCCATAGAGAGACAAGCACACAAAAGAGGCTGACAAACAGAGAGAAAGAAAAAGATGGAGAGGTGGAGAACAGTTAGTTGGCCAAAACTAGTAAAGGGCCAACGTCACATGACACATAGTCAAAGATGAGTGTAGTAGTAGCAGCAACAGCTAAGAGCCGAATCACTTTTTTTATGAAGTAATTAAAGCGCATGAATTGGCCAATTGTCCGCAAAGTTAGGCCCCTTTTTAAAGCCATCTTGATGTGCCTGCCTTGTGATGTGAATTAATTACTGACCCAAAGCGTTTAGCCAATTTTCCAGATGCCGTTACAAAGAAACCTTCCCCCTTTTGGTTAACAAAAAAGAATGCATCCGTCCACAGCTTGAGAGCTACTGTGCATGGCCCCAAGATCCACACATAACAGATAAGATGATGGCTGGCAAAGAAAAGGCGAATTTTTATCCAAAATGCTTAATAGAGCAACAGAGAAAAAGAGCCAGAGATAGAGAGAAAGAGTTAGAAACACATAAAGAGAAAGAGTTAGAAAGAGACTAAAGTCATAAAAATATCTTGGCTAATAGTATTTTTAAAAATACATTCTGACATTAACCTAAATATACTTTGTAATTAAAGCTTGAAGGATATTCGAGTAATTAAGTTAGTAAGTTGTTAAACTGAATTGGTCAATAATTTATCATTCAAAAGGCTATAAAAACGTCAATCAGCACTTTTTTCAGACCTGTGGAGAGTTTTGTTTAAGATGTTCAAGAACAAAAAGAATAAAAAAAGGCAGTTTTTCAACTTTTACCATAAACAAAAGAAAATGTTGAATTTTTTAAAGAATTCAAAATTTTCATGAGCATATCTTAATAAAATAAGATTAATACTCGAAATTTCTCACAATTGTAATAAATATTTTTTTTTTTTTTTTTAATTTTACCTTTTTTTTACGCTGATATGAAGCAATTGATAAGCATGGAACAAAGAGTTCAGTTAATTGAAGATTTCCAAATGCCAAGACGAATTCAGGCAACTTCCGCAAGTTTTAAGACTAATAACAATAAGCCTCACACCCCAAAAACTTTAAACCCTAAAGCCAAAACGAGACCCAGGCCCAAACCCCAAAAACCAATTTAAGCTGCAGCTAAACTCACGAGCATTCTCAAGTGCCTTTTTATTTTTAATTCAATTCATTGTTTGTTCAGTTTGGTTTTTTTTTTGGTTGTTTTGGTATCTGAACAGTTGCATCTCGATGCGTAAGCAAAAGCGGAAGAAGTAAAAGTTGTTAAGCTTTGCTCATAATTATAAATATAAAAAGAGAGTGAGAGAGAGAGAGAGAGAGAGGGGGTAAGAAAAGATAATAATAAAAAATAATCGTGTGCAGTGAAATTGAAAGTCCAACAACAAACAAACAAACAAGAGTTGACAAAGAGTCAACATTGGTAAGAAGCCGCCAGCCAGATGGGCAGTGGATGGGGCTTACAGGGGGGTGGCGGATGGTGAACGTTAAGTGGAGAGTGGCAGGTTAGGTGGACGGGCAATTGAAGTGTCACCTCAATCAAAATGCTGTCGATAGTATTTTTTTTTATAGCCAAGCGGAAGCCACACTCAAAACAACATAAGGAAACCAATAGCCAGTTGACTGACTGGCTAACCAGTCAACTAAAGTCTAATGAAAATTCATGATGGAAAAATCTAAAGTCAATAAAACACAATTAACATTTATACCCGCTGACGACAATGACAGCAGCAGCAACAGCACCACCAATAGTTTATGTCTAAATGGCAATATAAATATGACATTTTCAATGCCCCATAATTTGTTGCAAGACATCTGAGTGTCTTCAACTTATGTTGCACAAGGCTCAAAATATAATATCTAAAAGCTTTATCCCAACTACTTTAAAAAGAGGAAATCCTGAACAATTAATTTATATTACTTTAAATTTATTCAGTAAAAATATAGTTTTATTAGACATTTTCTTTTTAATTGCTTTCCAATCAATATTCAAAATATTCAAAATCAGATGAAAAATAATTTCTATTGTAATCGTTTAACAATTTTTAAACAAATTTTCTAATTAAAATTTTGATTATAAAGATTTCGAAATTTATGCAAAGAAATGAACAATCCAATAGTAATTTAATAGTTTTAAAATGAATTAATATCTTATATTTTTTAAAATTATTTTCATACGAATTTTTCGTACAAGTTTGTAAAGAATTTCCAAAATTCTTTTGGAATCTTTTTTTTACGTTTTCTTTGAAAACTCTTAAGAATATTCCCAAAATGTCAAAAATCCCAATGGGCTAAATTAAAATTAATAAGATGAAAATTATACAAATATATAATATAATTCAACTCTTGTGTTAAAGTCTCACCAACTAACTTGACGAATACATTTGGCCAAGAAATACTCAAAAACTTTTGGCCAAGAAATACCATGTTAAACATTTTCATGTTCAACTTTTAGATTTTGTGTGTGGAGGACAAATTAAGTTTGGATTTCAAATCTCATATGTAAGTTTTAAGTACAAACAATTTCAATTGATTTAATTAGATGTACATATTTGCTTAATATGTACACAAAAACATAAGTGTTCCCCTATTTAAGATTGCAGAAAAAAATATTCATGTTTTTTTTGTTTTCTTCAAATTTCTCAACATTTTTTGTTGGTTTAGTGTTTGTTTTCGGGGTGTCTTAATGTTTGCTTCTTTTACATTTCAAAATCACGACACTATCAATTAGAGACACCAACAAGACAGCGGGACAACAAAACGGTTTGTAACTAGTTAACTGGGCGTGGCTCCCGTTTATCATTCAAGTGGCCAAAAACAAACTAACAAAAATTTCGCAACATAAATTCAAACAAACAAAAATTTAACTCGTGCTGGGTTTTTGCCACACAAAACAATTGCTCCAATTTGTTTGGGAACTTTCAGTTTACATTTAATTATAAGTAAGAAAAAAAAATGAATAAATTCAAAGGTAAAGAAAAAGGCTTTTTTTATTAATTTGCATGAAATTACCACAATATAGTTTAAAAAAAAAAAGAAAAAACCTTATAGGGTTTCCTTTTTTCTCTCTCTTTTTTTTTTGTCTGTCTGCTTGCTAGACCTAAAAAGAAAAGAAGAAGTAGAAGAAGAAAAAAAAAAATGGAAATGTTGTTTTGTCACACTGACTTATTTTTCCACTCTTGCCACTTGACCAACTGAGCGCGAGAAAAAGAGAGAGAGAGATATAGTGAGTGTGTGTGTCTCATATATAGGAGTTGGTTGTAAATGGGAGGCAGTTGTGACCACAAGTCATGGTCTCAGAGTCAAGAAAGAAGCAACTCAGCCTGATGAAGTGACTGCCGCCGAATGCACTGGAGTGGAGTGCAGTGCAGTGGAGTAGAGTGAACACAGATTACACGTTTTGTTTGTAGGTAGGTTCGTTTGTTTGTTTGTTTGTGTGTGTTTGCTATGTAGGTGCAACCCAGACAGCCAGAAGAAGAGATGTCACTTGGCCGTTGCTTGGCTTCCTGCTCAGAAAAGTCTAAACATGTCGCTTCTACTGACTATTTGCCATTTTATACCCTAACTCTGAGAAAAGGTTGCATTCATTTTCAAAAGGAGATAAAGCTGACTTTATGCCAATCTACCTTAAGCTTCAATTAGAAATTCTTTATACTTAAGTTCTTAGCTTCTAAAGATGGAAAAAGAGTTTCCACCTACAAAAATATGCCACAATTGGATCCCTAAACTCTCAATACAAGTTGAAAATACTGTTTGATTTATAATTACTCGGAAAATCATAAAACTATGAATCCAATATAACTTTGGCAAGGGTATATAAACTATGGCATATTTGTGTTGTCTTTGCTTGTCCCTCAGTATATTTTTTTTTTTTTTGCGGTTTAAGACGGAAAGTGTTTTTTTATCTGTTGATGCTGGCGTTTTTTTGTCTCTTTCTGTTTCTGTTCATTCAACAACAACATTGAAAGATGTCAGGGAGACAGCAACAACAACAACAACAACGGCAACAACTCAATGCCAAAGTGCATTGAAAACTTGGAGTCAAGTTTAGAGTCAAAGACTTAAAAGATATTTTACCAGAAAACAAGTTGCTACTGGGAAAACAAGTGACACAATTTTGATTAAGAAAAAAAAAAAAATTCTAAAAATAAGCATTGAAATTTCAATAAATTTATAGAAAATTATAAAATCAATTTGGAATGCATATGACATCAGTATTAACTGTGATGAGAACATCAACTGAATCATGTCTATATAATAGAATGAAAATTCAATTAGTTGAAATGAAATGCAAATTGTAAGTTTTATTTATTAAATGCATTTTGAGTGGCTCAGGAATATAGAAGCAATATTACTTAGGAATAAGAAAAAGCGAAAATTGATTAATTATTGTATCCTTTTTCTATTTCTTAATACTTAAGCTTTTGTTAACCATTTTGATATTCCATTCAAAGGTTCATAAGAGGCAAAGAATACAGAAAACTAGTTGATGATTAATATAGATTTTCACGAAATTTACAGAACAAACTAAAAGGAGAGAAGAACTAGAAAGAAAAGGGGCATATGTAAATATACTTAGCTTGAAGGGAATTCAACATTTAGATGGGCGTGACAATCATTTGATTTATAAAAACTTCTAATGAATTAACCTTTTTTGATGGTCATTGATTGATTACTAAAGAGGTTTACGTTTGCTGTTAATTTCGATGCCAAATCAAATTTTTGGTGTCTGTTTGATTAAGTTATTAAACTATATATTTATAGTGCCTCTTAGATGGAAAGAACATGGATTAAAGTTGGCAGCGCTTAAAAGTGCCAATCAATTCTTTTCAGCTATTTCTATTTACATAAAACTTTGTAGATAAATCTTCAAGAACTAAATCCACATGGCAAATGGCGTGACTGTTGCCCAATCGTCATGTTATTTACGCATAGATCACCCATCATTAAATACATGCAACACCTCTAAAACTGTAAATGTTACTTGGACACTCACAGACACACACAGGCACACAGATACACAGATTTATGCAAAATATAATTACAAACAAACAAAATAGAGAACGGTCTCGGCCGATGTCTATGTGTATATATATCTTGATGCCGATGCTAATGCTGATGATGGGGCATGAAAAGCGGGTCAAAAAGCAGTTGGCAGCACCACCAGCAGCAGAAGCAGCAACAGCAGCAGACACAGTAAGCGGCTAGGCAAAATGTTAAAGTGATTAGCACAAAAGTTGGTTGGTAATTATACAAACAAAAAGGCTGCCAAAATGATGATCATGGCTATGGCATGATGGTCGAAATGATGCTTTCTAGGCTAATGGCACAAATTACTGCCCGAAGCCTCAAAAGAAAATCAAACTGTGGCAATAGAAGAGCTCTCTGCAACTGAAACTGCAAAGTGTGTAAAATGCAAATCATTAAGTTGGTTGCATTTGACAAATTCTTTTATGCCAGAAGGGGGCAGGCAATGAATGGTCTCACGAACGGAAATTCCATGGAAAACTAAATCAGTCTTTTTTTTTTTTTGTATTTGGGCAGCTGCTTAACCTTCGCTAAATCAAGTTTAATCGAATGGGTCGCATCTATTGTTCAACAAGCTTATTTTTTTAAGTTTTAATGGCTAAGCATTTTTAGTTTCCTGCATTGCCAACAACAACTAGGAAAAAAAATCTACAAGAAAATATTTGTTGTTAAGCAAAAATAGATCTTTCTCTCTGTCTCAGTCTCTCTTTCTCTTGGGTTGTTTTTTTTTTTTTTTTTCTGTGTCTCGATCTTGGCCAAAAGGAATGTAAAGTGAGCGGGGAACCGTTAAAAGCGTAACAAGTGCTGGCAAATTTATTGGTAAAGCGTGTTGAAAGCCAAACGCGACGACATCGTCAATGAGATTTTGTTCTCCTTCTATCTCTCTCTCACTCTCTTTCTGTTTCTCTCTTCTGAATGGAATTTTCTTTTGGCTGAACTTTGTTAACCTTAACGTAAAGTTAGCCAGGAAGCTAAACGAATGCCAATTTTTTAATACACTTTTTTTCTAAACATATTGAAGTTATTTGTTGCTCTTATTTCGCTGATTAAACTTAATCTATTGCACTCTGTTTAATCCTTTATTTAAAGTGTTTTAGCCGTATTTTGTTTTACTCTTTATCCTTGTTAAATGGACATTTATTGTTCTTCTTCCTGCTACTTATTAACTTGCTAGTAACCATTTGAATTATTTTACTTCCATTTTACTTCCATTTAGTAAGAGCATTTCAAACTTCGTCTTGTTTGCAATTTAGGCTTACTTGTGCTTTGTTGGCTTGGCTATCAACATTAACATTTATCAACTGCTACATTTTTTTTGGCTCCCTGACCATTTTTCTGTCCCTCCTCTTTCCACGACAGCTTCTTTCTCTCCCTCCCTGTCTCTGTCTGTCTTAGTTTTGGCCAGCTTTCTTCGTCTAAAAAGTTGTGCTAATGATAATGATGAGATTGAACCAAGGTACAGAATGGCATGCTGCTTCTGCTGATGGCGTACTGCAGCGTCTCCTTTGGTTCTCCTTGTTTTTTTTTTCCTTTTTTTCTTTTTTTTCTGTTTGGGTTGTTTGCCAAACTAGCAACAAAATGGCCAATTCGCTTAGCTAATTCATATTGGCAGGCCGTTTGTCTTTATCGCAGGCATCACACAGGCGAAACAAAAATTTATTGATAGCAGTGAAAGGCTGGAGAAGCTGCAGCAGCAGCAGTTGAACTGGCCACATCCAAGGTAGATAGGTTTGCTTAGGTTGGGGGAATTGGCGGCAGACATAACTCATTTCGATTTAATAATTTATGCTGACCCACAAAACGAATCAGCTTCATCAAAGTTTAATGAGAAATTTGTCTATGTAGTTTTTATGAGAAATCAGTTGAAACTATTTTCGTTGGGTATTTTGCAATAATTAAAGTTGGAAGCTGTTCATGTTTGGAAACCGTTTTGTGACTAATTTAACTAATAATAATGAAGCGTGTTCTCTGGTGATTAGAAGTTGCCCAAAAAAAAAAAAAAAGCCAAAAACGACAACCACTTGAGAAACATCAAAAACGGGCCACAAATTTAACGCTCATTACGCGCACGGTTTGACGTGACCAGCGGCGACGACGACGACGACGACGCGACGACTTTTTTTTTTCTCTGTACCACATCGTCGTGGGCAGCAAGGAAATTGAGCTTTATTTTTATGACTCAAGAACCTCCACCTTCTCATACCTCCATCTCTACAATGTTTGGCTATTAGTTAGAATGTTTCTAATAGACTTTACCCAATAAGTGTGCTGATGTTGCTGCTGCTGCTGCTGCGGGGGAACATTTCAAAAGCATTTTACCTCCTTTTCTTGTTTTTTTTTTTTGGTAAAGAAATTGGGGCTACTGTAGCACACGAGTTTAGCTTGAGGAAGGTCTTCCTCTAGCTCTCTCACTCACTCGGTTTAATGTCTGCGTGTGTTGCTGCTGCTAATGAGATTGGTCCATTGAATTATGGTTGGCTTATGGGGGCCCTCTCAATTCGTTCATTGTGTGAGCAAAGGTTATTTATACTCTAAATCTTGGTCTATTGTAAAGACCACCCACAAAATGATTTTGAATCTTCTTCAAAAACGGTCAATCTCTTGTGTGAGAAGGTCTTTTTGGTAATTACAATTTAAAGTCATAGTTTATATGTAATAACAAATGGAATTTTTCTTTGATATAGGGTATAAGCTATTCCTGTTCTATATAGTATGTACCTATTTTGACCTGATGTTGTAGGAATTTTGGAATTTACTTTAAAATATGCATAGGCATTTTCCTTACTGACTCTCTCTCTGTCTCTTTCATTGGTTTACATCAACTTTGATGCTTTCAATTAGAATTTGCACCTCCTTTCTTTAGTGGGGGCCTCTACTCTATTCACATACAAAAACCACTCGCAAGCATGTTGCTGTTGTTGTTGTTTTTGTTTTTTTTTCATAGACTTTGGTAGTGAGTTTGAACATAATCACCAAAACTCTCATATCTGACACACTTTACATTGATTTACCTTCTCCGACTAGACCGGGGCAAATGCCTGTAAGGTTGCCTTTGCACGATTCTCTGTTTATGTGTGTGTGTGTGTGTGTGTGTGTGTGTGAGTGTGGAAAACCGCTTGGAGGAGCGTGCCATGCCATAACATCAAGCCACAAACTGCAATAGGTATATATGTACATATATTTTTGTTTCTACCCCAAGGGGGAATATATAACGATTGCTACATAAATACAATGCAACTGTGACTCACGCACATTGCCTGGGGGCCAACGCCACCTGTTTGCCCACCAAAAAAAAAAAAAAAACCACAAAAATATATGTCACATATTCGAACTGGCCCGCGGACTTCGTCGCAGTCCAAGTTGGGCAACAACGCACTGAATGTGGAGCGAGGAAAAACTAAAATGGAAAGAAAAATACTTAGTTGCTGTTGCTGCTGCTGCACCTAAATCTATCAGATTGTTTGCGGTCCGATTTGGTGGCCCGTCTTTTAGGCCTATGTGGTCGGTCGGTTGGTCGATTGGTCTGTGGTCTTTATGCAAATGGCTTGGCTATAAACATAAATTTTTTCTTTTTTGTGAAACAAGTCCAAGAGGAGGCGGTGCCGCTCAAGAGGTGTCGATACGTGCTGCGTTGATGATGATGCCACTGGCCACCTTTATGTGAGCCACGTTGATGGCCCACACCGTGAAACAAAATGCGGAACTCAAACGTTCAAAAGACCAAAAATCAAATTAACAATATTTAAATTATCAATGAAATTTAATAAAAAATTTGAAATGGTTATTGGTCCCATTTCATTTCATTAATTTTTCATTTCAAAGAAAATGTTTGATAGGAAATTCCTTAAAACAAATGTATTTTTAGTTTACATTTTAATAATTTGATATTCTGTAAAGTTTTTAAATTTCAATGTAAATCCATTTTTGATATAATCTGTCATAATTGAACTTTCTATATTCTTAAAGCTTCAGGAACAAAAGTTTTCATAAGATGCCAATGAATTAAAGGTTTATATACACATTAGTTATCAATTATCTCTACTTTTTGGAAAACTCTACAGATTGAAGAAAGGACTTCTTAGTTCAGATCAGTTCGGTAAATACTACTGATTAATTAGAGAATTTGTTAAGCTCTAGCTCTATATATGGGAGAAAAGAATTGCTCCACTGTACCCACTTTGATTGTATATATCCATTTTTTTTGTCTGGTCAGCTAAGTCAACAAAAGTTGCGTGTAGATGGTTGACTTTTGTTGCGTGTTGTAAAATGATTGGCAAATGAGTTTTGGGGTCTCCCTCCTCTATCTATCTTTGTGACTGTCTTGATCTTTGAGTTGGTTTCTCGTCTTCTTTTTATTTTTGCATAAGTGGCGTATGCGCAATATTGACAGCTAATTGTACACAGATGGCATCAAATTTGCTCATGCAACATCTATGAGAATGCAAACAGAAATTGCAACTGCAACTGCAACTGCGATTCGAATGTTTTACCCCTTAAGCGCGCGGCTAGAAGACAAGGCCAAAAAGGAATTTCAATTAGAATGCCCCACAGGATGCCGCAAAACTAAAATGCTTAACAAGATTTTCATGTTGAAAATCCACATACACACCAACACACGCACTGTCTGTACACACCTCCCCCTCAGAAACACACACACGGTCTAGTCTGCCGGTAAATCAAGCACTTCAAACTGTGTTTTGTTGTTATTGCCGCTTTTTTTTTTTGTACGTATTTGATTTTTACTTTACTTTCTGTTGTTGCTAATTTTCCGGTTGAGTAAATTGCTTCTCTAGCAGCCATTTTTGCTGATTAGATTTTGTGAAAGGTGCACCAAATTTGCCCAAAAAGGGAGCCGCACCACATGCTGAGCCCAGGCCAAAAGCTTGGGATGGGTGTGAGAGGGGAGAGTAAGAAGTAGTTAAGAGATGCCATACGATGCGGCGACTTTTCTGCGACTCCCCTCTGTGTGACTGTGTGTGTGTTTGTGTGTGTGTGTGTGTGTGGTGTGCGTGTTTCTTTGGCAATTGCATGCCTCTCCTCTAACGGTAATTGTGACGCATTTTCCTCTCGTCGCATCATTAAGCCATGCATGCCCGCCATTATATTGCCTCAAAAAAAAAACATTACTACTTATGCAAGTGTCCGAAATGCTCTCAAAACGAAATTCGTTTACATTTTTCGAATTGAAATTGGTTTTCACATAGCTCTGGTGGCTCTAACTATCGCAGCAGCAGCAGCCATTGTTACGATTTCGCTTTATTTTAGGGCGTTGGTCTCTAACCAACTCTAAC
This sequence comes from Drosophila equinoxialis, assembly GCA_018150345.1. Classification (NCBI taxonomy): domain Eukaryota; kingdom Metazoa; phylum Arthropoda; class Insecta; order Diptera; family Drosophilidae; genus Drosophila; species Drosophila equinoxialis. Next base: position 9,539,527 of record JAECWI010000005.1, on the reverse strand, counting down.
CACTAGCCAGCCAACCAACTAGCCAATTATTTGCATTAGTTATTGTAGTAGATTCAAAAACTTACATAATCCATAAAAATGGAGAGCAAAAAACACGAACCAAAATGCCAATAGATAACACTTACCTGGAAAAATAAAGGAGAAAGAGAGAAAAAAAGGAATCAGTAATGCATTTTGTTGTACAAATTTATGTTCCACTTAACCAACTTGTAATTTTTGCTTAAAAAAACAGATTTTGAAATAAATACATAGTAATAAAGCGTAGTTTGATTGCAAAAAATCAACAAATGGGAATTGGCAAAGATATTAGAAAAGTTTCAAACTTCTTTTAATAGAGAACAATTTTGAAAATACGTTTCTAGTTAAATGAACTTATTCAACCTTTCCTTTAACTTTCCCCAACGTGAAGTGTTTGGAGGAAAATATCTGTAAATTCAAATCAAGTTCAACTAGTAGAATATCGAAGCCATTAGACTATCATCTGCCCATTATGCACACCGTGAGGTGGAGGATACCTAGGCCACAAGTAGTTATAAGTTAACGAATTTTTGAAGTAAATTTCCACAACTTGTAAACAAAAAATACTGAATCAAAAAGGTCAAAGACAGTTTCTAAGAATGACATCCGATTTCACACTAATCCACATCCGAAGTTTAAACAAATCACCTTTGATATTGATAAAAAGTATGAATTTCTGTTCTTCTTGTTTTCATATTGATACATAATATCTAAAATTCTTGATATATTTTTAACCCACTTACACGATTCTTCTACGATGCAAGGAACCAAAAATTGTTCTTTCAAATTATTAGACATTATAATGAAAGTTTTGGTTAACCTTTGCGCGTGGGTTAGGCAAAGCCAACACTCACATCACAAAGATAAAATTCTATATGCCAGCCTGTAATCTTTCCTACATACGTTCATGTCCTCCTACCTTTCCTTTTTTTGTGGCTCACTCCACCCCATTTTTTGGTCGAGAAAAAAACAAAAACACATCATTTTGCCACCCAGAACGCCCCATTTTGATGCCTTTTATGGACGGCTCGCAACATTGTGACAGTTATGATCGGTACGAGCTGAATGGCAAGTCATGTGGGTAAAAGGTCAAATTGGGGGGGTTAGCACACATAAAACCGAACAGTTTATGATCTAAGCAGAACGCCCCCAAAAAGAACCGAAGAAGCTGTGAATTTTCCGTGCTAAATTGTTAATAAACAAGCGGACTAACAAGCAACTGTTAGCCAGCGTAGACATAGAGAGTGATAGGGAAAGAGAGAGAGAGAAAGATAGATAGACTAGCTAACAACAGTTTACAATTAGACTTTCAACTAATGCCGCCATCTAACTCCAACGACTCTAACTCTGATGATGACGATGACGGTATGGCACAACATTTTACTTGTTGTTGTTCTTGCTGGTAGTTCTTGTTGCCTTTTTTTCCAGGTTCTTTGGCCTGACAAGTGGGCGTGGGTAACGCTTCCGCTTCCCCGAATAAACATTAATTGCAAAGTCCAAAACGATACGAGAAGTAAAGAAAGAAATAAAGAAGGAAAAAAAATAAGAATAAAAATAAAGAACTTAGAGAGCAGAGTTAACTGTTAAGCAAAAGCAAGAGCAAGCAGGCAGCAAGCCAGCTCAACCGATTCTCAGGCAGATAGCGATCGGAGGCAGAGTCAAAGGCAGTGGCTTGCTGCAGAACCACGGAGGCAGAGACAGAGACAGTGGCAGTGGCAGAGGCAGAGGCAGTGTGTCAAAGCCCAAGTCGAGGCAAAATGTGGAATTAGAATGTGTGTTTGGAATTCTTTTTTGCCTTTTTCCACTGCTTGTGTTGCTGCTGCTGCCTCTTTACACGCTACAATTTTCATGTTCCATGTGCAGCTGCCAGACCAGCCTCCACCTTGATTCACCTCCCTATCTTCCTCCTGTTTCTCTCTACTATCCCCTATCGCCCCCCACCACCTTCTTTCTAGCCGCATCATCGCGTTGCCGCCTCCCCTTGTGCCATGTGATGGCAATTGTACAATAATTATAGACTTTGAATTGTGTTTAACACGCAACGGAACGTCTCGCGACTGACTGTAGGCAAGGAAAACTTCTACCCATGTCCCAAACATTGCGCTTTCACGTTTGGTTTTTCTTATTTTTTGCTTTTTTGTTTTCGGTTTTTTTTTTTCACAGTTTTCCTCCGGTTTTCCTATGGAGCTTGCAGAGCCTTTTGCGGCTTTGCCGTGCTGCGATTGCATTGAAATTTATTTGCTGCAGAGGTCAAATATTTGATTATCGCCGCCGAACGTTGTTGTTCTTGTTGTTGTTGCCCGTTGAGAGAGTCGAGTGTGAAAAATTTGATGGGAAATTATGGCGCAACAATTGTAGCGTCCGAAAAAAAACCCCCATCCAACCCCCACCAACCAACAAAAAAAAAAAACTACAAAAAAGCAGAAGAAAAAGAATAAACTTCAAGTCGTTTAGTGGCAATTTATTAGCTCAAAGTAAGAGGTTTATTTTTTTTTTTGTTTAGTTTATTTTCTTTTGGCTTTGGCTTACTGCAAATTATTGGCACTTTTGGTCTGCAATCGCAATTGAAGCCTTCAACTTGAGCGCTTAAGTCATTTCAATGTAAGCGCAGCCAAAATAGAGAATGTTCAATACCCTCTTTTTAGTTCAAAGCATCTTTGATCCTTACAAACTTGAGACGAGCTCAGCAGAGTTTCAGGATCTACAGAGACTGTGTTGAAAAGCAAACAGGAGCTTTTGAAGAATCAATTAAGATTAGCTCAGTTTTTAGGGATTTAAAAAGTACCCAAAGGACATTTTATTTGCCTTGGCTGACAATATTTGTGATTCTTAACATTATTACTTTACAAAAAGAGAATTTTTTAATACAAATAACAATGAATTTTCAATGTTAAATAAAATATGTTGAAAATTTGAAAATATGTTTATTTCATTTAAAGTAAATTATTTTTAAAATAAGCAATTAAACTGTGAATTAGAATAAGGAAAACATTCTGAGTTGGTACGGAAAACTATTCTTCCTTGACACGATTAGAAACCTTCACTTAAAGAGTTTTTGTTCAAAGAGTTTAACAAAATGTAAATTTTCTGTACCAAAGCATAATGTTTGGCAAAGTCTTGAGTTCTTTGAAGGGAAAGTGTATGGGAGGAAAAGTAAACGGCTGTCAATAAAATAAATAATAATGCCACATAAATATTCGCTTCATTCGCTTCGTGTAATAATAATGATATTCCATGGACTGACTGACTGACTAACCAAGAAAAGAACAGCAACAACAACAGAGAAACGACAAAATGTTGTCTGTAGAAGAAGAATGAAAGGGTGCAACTGTCTGTAAACCAAAAAAAAAAATGGCAAAAAGAAATGGCGCAACGTTTGTTGTTATAGTCATTGCAGCAACGTTTTGGCACTATTAACCTACTCCCAGGCACAAACACGAATCATGAGATGAGATGAGAGGAGAATGACGACGACGGTGACGACGGTGATGGGTGATGAGGATGACTGGCCCCTGTCCCTGTTGCACTCTCAGTTCCACTGTCTGTCTCTAAGGTGCCTCAGTTTCTTGGTGTGACTTTGACTAAATGCTTAAGAAAGGAAAGGCAGCTACAAATCCATTTCAACTTAACTGTACATCTATCTAATAATAAAATTTTTAAACAAAATAAAAAACAAACATTAAAAAATGCTACAAAAAATGTCTTTTGCATTGAAAGATTTATTAGTCCATATGCAATTAAAGTGTATATCTCGCCCCTCTCTCTCTAGCTCTGTTACTGAAATGGAGACAGAGTCTCTGGAGTAATCTCCAGTCACCGGCGGCTCCATTATGTCTGTCTCTAGAGGAAGAGGTGCTAAACAAGGTGCTGCTGACCTTCAAGAGATCTGGTTTGGTCGAAAACTAAAGTTGACTTGTTTTATTATATCTTTTGTTGTTGCCGTTTCTTATCTCCTATGGGTAAATGTTTTATTTAGCATATGAAAGGTAAGTTTTTGTCTAGTTCCCTTACACATGTTTCTCCTATTTATTTTACAATATACACACACACATGTCATAAACAGAGAAGAATCAAAGTTTCTATTGTCTAGAACCTAAACAAATGGAAATGATTTGAGTGTCATAATAAATAAAACATACAATACAATTTTTGTGTGTTTATCAATTAATGGACAGTCTATTGTTAAGTTTCAAGGTGAAGAGTGCCAAGATTCCCTTTCAGTAAATGGAAAAAACTGTATAAGACGGGATGAGATGACTATAGTTAGACAATTTAAACTTTATAGAACTACTTCAAACTTGTAGTTTAAATAAGAAGACAAATTCATGTGCTAGAAATGTTTTCTATTTTGAGTAGAATATGTTTTATATTGATATATTCTTGATCTAAAAATTGATTTTACTTATTAGTTATATTATTTGGCTTCATATTTGTGATGACATCTATGCGTAAAGTCATTTTGTTTTGCAGAGTGCCGTAAAATTAGTTTTTCTTAATGATAGAAATTCTTTTTAAAATTATTGCTCGTTTCATCTTTCCCCATTAATCCTGGTCCCACCTTTTGGTTAGCAAAATTGATTGTCCTAACCAAACCCATAAAAGCAAGCTCCTTTAAAATTCTAGCTAACGGTACACACACCACACAGACACAATAACCCCTGAAAGTTTAGGTATGATTAATTTTTGTTACAATAACAAACAAACGAAACGAGCAAAAAAAAAAAAATGAAAAAATTTCATAAGTTTCGTCTAGGTAATAAACCGACTGAAAAACGAAAGACTTAGGCAACAAACTTGCCTACTGCTCATGCAAGTGAACAAACAATTTAACGCAAAGACAAAAATCAACAAAAATAAGATAAAATGCGAGTGTATGTGTGTGTGCAAAAGTTAACAACCATTTGTTCTCACAACATTTTTACGCCAATTCACAAAACGAAAAAAAATACCCACTAAAATGAGATAAAAAACCAAAAACAAAAAGAAAGAAAAATCAAATGCAATGAAAATGACTTAGAAGCTGCAATCGACCGACTTGGCTTCCCATTCATGAGCTGCTGGCGCTCGAGGAGTTTGTAGTCAGTTGGAGATCCAAACGAGGAGGAGCAGCCCACACACAAGCCACACAGGCAAAAGCAACAACAACAACAACAAAACAAGTCGAAGCGAATGGCAACCGCAGCAGCAACAACAACTACAACACACCGACATCAAAGTAAATGAAATAAAATTGAATTGTGTGTTTTTGTTGCTGGCTTCACGATGTTTTGCTGCTGCGGCTGCTGCAACTGCTGCTGCTGCTGACGTTTGGGGCCAAGTTTAAGGTCTTCCTGTTGCCAGTTGGCAATGTGCAGTTGTTGTTATTGTTGCTGTTGTCTTAACTGTTTTCACTCGATTTATATATGTATGTGTGTGTGAGTATATGCTGCATGTGGGCTGGCATAGTCAGCTTCCTGCTCTGCTACAACAAGTGGCATGGGTTCCAACATTTTTTTCCACATTTTTGTATACTCTAAAGCCCCAAAAAAGTCTCCAAAGGAAATAAACAATTTATGGACTTTTCGATAGTTGCCAAGTCATACAAATTTTGTAATAGAGTTTCAAAATTTTCAATTTATTTGCAATTAATATTTGCCAATATAATTTTAATTGTTCTAGCAATTTCATATACTGAATTGACTTCCAATACTTGGCGACATTATTGTCAAATTGATTTTACTTGCTTAACTTTCTGATAAACTCATGCAATGATCCTCTACATATTAAATTCTAATTTAGATTTGATTTTGTTTGAAAGGCAATCAATTTTAGACTTTCACTGATTTTATTATAAAGTTAGTTTTATTTTTAAGAATATTTCTTTAAATTTGATAGTGTATTCGGGACTTTGGTTAGAGCAATGGATTGGTTATAATCTCTGCCCCATCCCCCATATATTTCTTGTTATCTATTGTTGTTGCTATGCCGATCTGTTCAATCTGCCGAAAATAACTAAACAGGAGAACAAACAGGAGAAGATGGTGGGCGAAGGAGAGAGAAGAATGCTACAACGATTCCAGTTCATTCCTTAGCGTAAAGCCTGCGCAGTAAATGTTGCAGTCTGAGCATTTCCTGCAGCTATACACAATTGCCCCTTTACCGTCACACGCCCGCCTTCTGTTGACTTAACCCTGCCTCCTACAACCTTCCCCCTCGCCATCAGTCTCCGCTACCCTTCTCTAACGATTGCCGCCCATGTGTAGAGCAGATTTAGTCAAATGTGCTTAACGGTTAAAATGGGTTTGGTTTTTCGGTTAGTTTCTGGCCTTTGGGCGCTTCTTGTTTGTTATTGTTGTTGCTGCTGCTGTTGTTGTTGCTATACTGTCTGTTGGTTGTTTGTTTGTTGATTTCTTTTGTTGCTGATAGAAAATATTGTTATTATATTTTGTAGTTGCTGTTGCCATTTCATGGCCAGCAAACAGCAAAAAGGTTGTCTTGAGTTCGTTTTGTTATTGTTGTTGTTGTTGTCGGTGTAGGTGGCGTATGCTTAATATTAAGTATTATAACTGTGAGGCCAAGCCAACCCAATCAAAGGCAATGTTCCTTACTCCTCTTTTGGATTCTAAAAAAACTCTTTTGCGGTCATGGACCAAACCCAAAAATATATCTATATACATACATTATATCAAACCGGGAGGGAACCAAAGAAAAAAGATCAAACCTGACCAATTGTTAGTCGGTTAGTTAGCTGTGAGTACTAGTAGTAGTAGTAGTAAAAAGTGGGTGTGTGAGCCTGTATATGCTCAGTAGAAGGCGTAGACTTTAATTAATTTTCCAATTTGGGTCGAAGAAAATCGCTCGAAAAGGGTGCGGAACCAAAAAGCCAATTGACTCATCCGACGAACGAAAAATACAAGAAACATGGAGAAGAAAAGGAAAATGACACAAATGAGAAAAATCAACTTCTTATACAATTTAATTAAGAAATCATAATACATGTAAGAGAAAAAAAGTGAGAGTGGAAAAAATGTTTGTAATTAAAGTTGCCAAACTTCCAAGGCTGAGTAACCAACAAAAACAAAAAGTAAAGATACAATATTAACTAAATTAAAATGTATGGATGTGTGTCTCGTCATAGTTCGTTAAACTGCAACTGCGTTTAGTGTGAAGTTTTCAATTTTTAGTACGCTTTTGTTTGTCTGTTTTGTTGTTGTCATTTAAACTCTCCAGAGTTCAGCTTCCATTTTTAATAATGACTATTACGTGAGATTCCGCCTGTTGCTGTTGTTGTTGTTGCTGTTGTTACTGTTGTCTCGTGCTATTATTAGCAAACTTATGACTTGCACCGAAAAGTCCATTGAAATTATTTACTGCACTTAATGAGATTTTCCATTTATTCGATAACTGAATGTTTAAGTTTCTGTGTTGGCATGTTAAATTATATAAATTGATAATTGCAGCTTTTGACAGCTTGTCAAAAATAAAGATGTGAGCAATATAAAGTGGGCCAACAAAAAATTGAGATTGATTGAATCATCTGAGAGCAGGGAAAGTTATACAAATTAATGCATTTAATTTGGAATTTGCATGAGATCGTAAATTAAAAAAAGCCAAAATGATGGTTATCAAAGGGTTTCCTAATTTTATGTCTATTTTTCATATTTTATATCCTTGAATACCAGAAAACTTAATTGAAAACTAAATAAATAAAACATCCATAGAGCCAGGAACTGTGTGTTCCTGATAGATTTCACATATTAAAAGATGTCGTGGAATGATTAATAAGACGAAGTTATGGTCAAACAGACAATCGAAGCACGGGTAACTTAGCTAGAAGATAGAATTAAAGAAGAGAGAAAAGTGTCGTGTTTTGCACTGGAATTATTCCGTTCTTTAATAAATTGATAGCTTTTCAGGGGTCATCTTAACAATTTTTTAAATTTTATATTTAAATTCCTTTTAAATAAATTTTTTTTATTTTTAGTTTAAGTTTTTGAAGACTTGTCTTATATCGTGCCGCTAGGCCGAAATGTGAAGGTTGCAAACTCATGATTGGCAATTGCGGTTGTTGCCGTTTTAACTAATTTTTCATTTACGTATTTATATCAAGAGGCTTAATTTACATCATTTTTTCATGTGTGTGTGCGTGTGCATGTGTGTGCGTCCAGCTTTTTCTTGATGCAAACTAGTTTGGGTAGAAAAAAAATCAAACAGCATAAATAAAACTAGTTTTTAAAAATTGAACAAATTTATGGCCAATTTTATTTTGAAGTTTTGCGTTTTTTTCCCCTTTTTTTTGGTTTTGGTTTTCATTCAGCGCATCAGCAATTTGGTTGATGATTTTTTAAATTTATTTATGAAACACTCTTTTTATGGGTTTTTGTTGTTGTTGATACACGCAAGATAAATTAAATTTGATTTTGATGGCATAAACTAGTTTTTGGCAAACCAAAAGCTTTTAATTAATCTTATTATTAATGCTAGTATTAAGACTACTATTATTATGTTTTGTTTCTGTGTTTATATGTGTGTGTCTGTGGAATTGCAACAAGTTACATTTAATGTTGTTTCCTTGCCCCCAAAAGTTCAAGCCAACCAATTACGCTGTAACCTTTAACCTCTTACACCTGCTACAGGGTCAAAAACTTAACAACTTTGGCATACATTTCTTTCTTTTTTGCTTGTTGCTTTTGTCTTTTCTGCTTTTGTTTTGTGTTAAGCCAAAGTTTGGATGATATTGAAAATAGTAAATTAGTTATTTGACATTGAAGATGGCAAACTTTTGAGTTGTTTTTATTTTGTTTTTGGCAAACTTTCGTTTAATATAAGTTTATTGTAAAAAAATTCCTAGAAAGTTGCTTACAAGAAAACAAAGACTTTCTTAGATCTCACATTTGCCATGCGTTGAGCATTACTAATCTTATTTTCTTTTCCTTTTTTTTTTGGATGCGCAAATTTCGTATTCAGTGTAAGCCATGTTTAGAATATCTAAATAGCAAAATCTAAAAGCCAAGAGGAGACCAAATGCAGCTGAAAATGTGGTTCATTTGGTCACTGGGTTAACAATTGTCTAGGGCCCACCGAGCTAGCTAGCTAGATAGGAGAGAGAACTGAAAACGCAAATTGAAATGGCAGAGAATGCGAGCCGCAAAAAAAGGTAACAATAACAAATTGCCCGTCCAAACGACAGACAGACAGACCGACAGTCCGTCCCAGAGCAACATCAACAGCAACTGCTCACTTGTTCGCTTGACTGCTGTTGGCATGCAAATTGAGCGGCAGACGCCAACGCAGCAACAATAACAGCAGCCAACTCCTCCTCCTCCTTCTTCTTCTTTTTCTGTTCGTCAATGTATTGTTGTGGTAGGGCACCCAACAACGGCAAAAACTCCAACTGAACTCCGTTTTTGGCATACAAAGTGAAAAAAAAAACACCAAGACAAAGAATTTTGCCCGGAACTGTCGTTGAGTGGCTGCTGTCGTTTTTATAGCTACCTGCCCCTTGCCTATCCTCCTGCCCTCTCTACACCTCTGTGAAGCCGTCGGCTACCTCCCCTGGTGAAAGCAAAAGTTTTGTTCTATTTGTTTCACTTGAAAAGCCATTTTTCCCCCATTTGTCTCAGTTGAGCCATTCATGAAAGAAAAACTGTGAAAGGTAATAGGAAAATGTAGACTAAGCAAATACACTTGAAAAAATCATTAATCGTCTAATCTGCTGATTGTCTAGATTATTCTCCTTTCTCAATCTTTCATTGTCAATAAAAACTACGTCGAGTTCGTACATATCAAAAATCATAGAGTTCGAAGTCAATTTGCAATTTTACGCAATTTAACATTAATTTTTAAGGATGTTATTGACCTTTCTTTTTAATCACTTTCATAACTTGCGTGTCTGCTTCTTCGGAATTATGTGATTGCATTTTTATATAGTATGGCAAATCGAAGACGATTTGTAAGATATTTAATTGCCAATTAATTTGCCAAAGATTTTTCATCATATCATCAACAACAGCAAAAAAAAAAAAAAACTGAACACAACAGCAACAACATTATGAATATCAAAAATACGAGATAAAGATAAAGCGTGGGATTTTGTGGACTTTCTTCTTGATGTATTTTTTTTCTCGTTTTTCGTTCAAACAAAAATATGAAAAATCATAAGCTTTTGTCTGTGCAATAAAAACTCATGAGTGGCACTTGTAAAGCCAAGCCCCAAACCCGTCTCGTCCCCATTTCATCAAGAAACAACGAGAGAGAGAGAAAAAAGAAGTAGGGGGAGGGAGTAAAAAAACACTTTCATTTGCCCGTTGACAGTCGTCGTCAAGTGGCCAAAAAAGAGTCGAAGTTGAAGTTGAATTTGAGTTGATGTCAGAGCTGCCTTTGTTTGTTCATCATCATCAAGCTCGTCATCATCAACAACAAGAGTATCAGCATCAGCATCCAGCTATAGGTCCATGTCCAACGGCGTCGACGTCGTCGTCATCATCATCATCAGCAACATCATCACAAGAAAAATTTCACTTTCAAAAATATTTCGTTTTCTGTTGCTGTTTTGGTGCCCCCAACAACAACAACAACAACAACAACTACCAACAACTTGAAATTATGGCCGTCATATCGATATATTTTACAAGCTGCCAGTGCAACGATGGATCGCATTTTCTTTTGGTTTTCTTTTCTTTTCTTTCTGATCTTTTTGAATATATTTATGGCGCGGGTGCAGCCAGGGGCCTAATGAGGCAGGAAATGTATGGCAATTGTGTGGAAATTCAATTTGCATGCCTAGTTTTCCAATCGGTTTGCCGTTGCCAGTTGCCATTTGTTGCTATCGGTTGCGCTTTTTGGGTGATTTGTGCACCTAATTGGCCTCCAGTTAAATCTTTCGTTGGTCATAATCATTAAATATTTTCGGCAAGGGGGGAATTTCAATTTAATTAGATAATTTGATATTTCAAACAGAGGCGGAGAGGTGGGAGGAGAAGTTTGTAACTCATTATGATCAAAGGTGGCATTGGGAGTGCCCAATTCGAAGATATTCGATAAAATAGTGTGAAAATAATATCTATATTAGCTATAGTCTATGAAGGTGTGATATGATCTCACTTCACTTGAGCATGAGCAAGAGGGAGAGTCATTCGACTCTTAAGACCCAAAAATATGGACTCAAGATGACAGAAAATTCGGCAACTTCTAGCTTAAATTAACTTAAAGTTCTTAATTCAAGAGAGCCTAACATTACAGCTACTTTTAAACTTGCACAAGGATGGCTAATTATCAAAGTAAGAAATCGTTTTTCAATTTTAATTACATAAAAATATCTCATGTGGCTATCTGATTTTAACAAGTAGCCTAAATTGTTGTCTCATATCTTTTGTAATAAAATTTGTTGCAATTATTTAATTGTTTTTAGACAGATGAGAAATTTATTACTTGTAAATGCTTTTACAAGCAACCATTTTACGCTGATTTGAAGATTTTTTTGACATTTTGCTTTCTTATTTTGTTTTGTTTTGTTTTTTATTACTTTAAGCTCTTCTCTTCTCGGTCTCACATGATTGCATGATTGAACAAAGTAATTGAACAATTGATGCATGCGAGTGATTTTTGATTACATGACAAAACGCTAGTAACAAAAACAACAACAACAACTCGATAAAAACTTAATAAGCATATACACAGATAAATTGAAATCATTTTTTGGTAAAGGAGGTTGGGCTAAAACGTCATGTTTGTCGTCATCATCGTCAACAAGTTGACAGTCAGTCAGTCGAACACTTTGACTTGACTTTTACTTTCCAAAAAAAAAAGAAAAAAATTGTTGGACAATTATTGTTTGCTATTCAAGCTGGACCAAAGGGGAGACAGATGGGACGGAGAGAGAGGCAGGGCGGATATGGCTGGAGAGGCGACTTTTGGTTATTATCTATGGAGTCCTCACTTGTGGTTGTGGGGTTTTTTTTTTTTTTTTGTAATTATTTCAATAAATCTTTTGTAGATATTTGAAGCGATTCAATTCAATCGAGTGCCGCCGACACTTGAGAAAGTTTGCCACGAATATGTTGATATACATAAATATATACCCATCTACCGAAAAAATGTATATATATCCGCCTTGGCTCTTAATTTCGTTTTCATTTTGGCCAATTTTAATTGCCCTACACCCCAGACATGAAAAAAAAAACCATAAGCAAAAACCATAATTAAAGCACAAACATTTACTTAACTTTAGTCAAAAGTTTTTACTTTTTAATTATATACACAAAAAAAAAAAATGCAAAGGAAAAGAATCAACTTAAAAAGTGAATGTTAAACAAAAAAAAAAAAATATTTTCATTTTCTTTTTCTTTCAAATTAAGTCATGAACTTTGTATCTTGTATCTTGTAGATACAATTGTAGCCTCAAATTGCTTATAATTAAACGCTCTACGCTCTGATGTCTCCGTCTTTTCTCGTTTATGTCTCTTTAAAATGGCAAATGTCTTGAAAGTGTCGACTCGATCGGACATTTGTGATAACTAAATTGCCAGTCATTAGAATTGAATGTTTGTATATGTGTGTGTGAGTGTGTAAGAATCGGCTGAACAATTGCTATTTACGATTATACATGTATATCTCTGATCTGGGAAAATGGTGAGTCAGAGTTGAGAGTGAAATTTTAGATGAATTTCGCTTACTGAATTTTAATTAAGAATTGTAGATTATCTTTGAGCTTTAAGATAGATGTACATACCTGAAAAAGAAGAGAGAGAGAAAGATTATAGTATAGATTTAGGCAAATATATAAAGTTTTTATTTAATAATAGGAAAATAATCATAATTATTATATATGTGTGAAGTTTTGTGCCCTTTGTTACAAATGATTACAAAACCTTAAGGGTAAAACAACAAACTGAAATTTCAGAACAAATTTCAAAACGAACTTAACGCAATTTAATGAAAAGTCATACTTTTAAAATTCTGTTTATTATATTTAAACTGACAAGGCAAACCTTTTCCTTTGGCTTATCTAAATCGGAGCTTATCACTTTGCATATTTCAATTGTGAGACTAAAATGTTGATGCTGTATAGCTTCAAAATCAAACTAAAACTCCTACTTTTGGTCATCTAAGTTAAGTTTTTTTTTTTTGGCTTTCTCAATACATATATATCAATCTCCTTCCGAGACCGTTTTCAGCGAAACATATGTAAGTGGACTACTTAACATAACTTAATAGCAACCAACTACGATATATCCTTACCCAGAATAACAGATAAAGAACAGATTCCGATTAAGTGAACTATAAACTAATTAAAAAAGTGTACTCTGATCTGTCAACCTGTCAATTTAATAATGAGAATTCACATTTTTTCAGGAGAGAATTAAAAAGATTCCCAACTACTTTAAGCAATTGAAAAAAAAAAATGCGTTTTCTAGAGGTTTGCAAAGTAGAAAGCCTTTGACTGGCGACGATCTCGTCCTTCGGAATAAATTTAGTGGGCAAAACTCTTCGGTAATAAATCTCTAGGTACTTATTAGACCACCCTCGCATGTACAATACATACAATTGGAAAACTTTGATTTAATAATATTTTTATTTCCAAATCTTGCAACTATAAAGGCGTAAAAAAGTATAATAACAATAAAATAAGCAATTACAAACTAGCCAAGATTAATATTTTATTTATAGCTTACTGGAAATACCCATAATTGTTTTTCACAATAATAGATAAAAATCATTTTACTATTTCAGTTAAAAACAAAATTGTCTGGCTTAAAGTAAAGTCAAAAGTATTCGATTCCACATGCTACGCTTTAAAATGCAGTTATTTTTGCCAAAAAGTTTCCAAACCATTTCCTAATTGCGCAAAACTGTTTATAATTTCCCCTCATTATCATGTAATGAGGAGTTCAAGTTACAGTTAACATGGTTTTTGGAATGTATGTAGTTTCAACTTCTTATTGGCATAATGCCACCGTCTAGATCTATTTCTTTGTTTTTTTTTTGGTTTTTTATACCATACACCCATAGGGTGAAATGGTATATTAAAGTCGCCAAAATGTATGTAACAGGCAGAAGGAAGCTTTTCCGACCCCATAAAGTATATATATTCTTGATCAGCATCAACAGCCGAGTCGATCTAGCCATGTCCGTCTGTCCGTCCGTCTGTCCGTCTGTCCGTCTGTCCGTCCGTCCGTCCGTATGAACGCGTAGATCTCAGAGACTATAAGAGATAGAGCCACCAAATTTGGTATGTAGGCTCATGTAGTATGTAGAGTGATCAAGTTTATTTCAAATTTTTGCCACGCCCCTTTCCGCCCCCGCAATTCAAAAAAAACGTTTATCTCAAAAACTATTGTAGCTAGATACACCATATTTGGTATGTATATTTGCTTAGTAAATGCGCTCATTTTGCATGTATAAAGATTTTGCCACGCCCCTTTCCGCCCCCGAAATTTGAAAAACTCGAATATCTCGCGTAATTTTTACCTTGTGCAATCAAATTTGGCACACTTAAATTTGATACTAATACCCAGCAAAATACCAAATTTGATCAAAATCGGACAAAAATAGCTGAGTTATGCATATAAACGTTTTTGCATAAGGCCGGAGATGGCCGTTGGCGGGTGGGGGCCTAGGGTGCTTATATGCATAAGTGCGCGAGATACTGAAATATGCTAGTAAAAAGCATGTGAACAGAATTTCTTAAAATAGGCAAATGCATTAGTTATTACAAATTTGAAATATTTGTTTTACTGGTGTATGGTATACCCAAGTCGGCGGGACGACTTACTTACTTCATTTTTTTGTAAAAACAACCTCACTGCCAAAGTGTCAAGTGTCGATCCAGTCAGCCAGCAGCCAGCTAGAGAGTCTCTTTAGTTATTTTAGGCCAAACTTAACTCAAGGCGCCTGTCAATTTGCAAAGAAAAATAGAAAAAAAGAATTGCCCAAGGCAATAGTTCCAGTTTGGTAAACATGAAATAACTTATGCCGCTTGCTTCCCATTTGATGACGACGATGATGGTGTCGCCGTCGTCGTCTTTTCTTATTGAAGAATCACATTTTGACCCAGTTTGCCACTTGGGCAAGAAATTTGTTTGCTAATTGTGTGCCTTGACAAAACAATTAAGGCCTACATAGAAGGTGAATGAACACCCACAACAAAAAAATAAACAGGCTAAAATAGCTCTCGACAAAACATGTGACGGAAGTGACCTTGTCACATGAAATTCAACTGGTTTTTTTTTTTTAATTCGGTTTTGGGTTTTTGGCTTATGCTGGCGGCACACGCTGCCATTTAACGGAGCAGTGAAATGTCAATGAACTTGGACTTTTGCTTCTTTCATAATTTTCATTCCTTTTTTTTGGTTTTTGGTGGGAGATACAAGAAAAACCAAATTTGCATTCATTCTCCACACACACAAACAAATGCAGTGAGGTAATAAATAGCCAGCTGCTAAGGCAATCGATCGAATCGAATGGAATCGCAATGAGTTGCATTGCATCGCATTGGAGAGTCGTCTCGTCTCTCAGGTGCATTCACATTTGAATTTCAATTCGAAAATTGTACGTAACGAAATCGCATGCGAGAAAAATGAAATCAAGTCAAAATTATGCGCATAAGTAAGGTGCGGGCCGGGGTGTAGGGGTAGGTAGCCACATATAGCGGCATATATAGTGGATGCAATATATATCTTTGTGGCCGTTATGGTTGCAGAAATTTATCATCATGTGGCACCCAGGAGAAAGGTGCAACAAGTGGCAGCCAACAAAGTGGAGATGCCACAGCTGGTTGCAAATGCTCTTTATTGATTTCATAGCACATTTCTGTGGAATGTGTTTCGAGATAAGTCTTGGCAAAACCATCAACTGAGATCCGACCTTATCGATTGACAGGGCCACGAATTAGGACAGATCGCTTTAAAATGGAAGGTGGAATGGAAAGCCAACAACAAAAGGGAATCGAAAGGTTTCTTTGCATGAAATTCTAGTAACTTTTACCATGAAAAATTGAATAAATATACAAGATTTTGTATTTTTTTATTATTTCCTTTTCATGGCATATATAAATAATTGCCAACTTCATTACAAAACTCATTACTGATAACTCTCTCGCATCTCACTCAGTAACAACAACAACAACAACGACGCATTCACTTGCCAAAAAGCCATAGGAGGAAGGCAGTTGTGGCGGCGGCAGCTTCCCCAAAAAAGACACAGAAAATAAAAAAAAAAATACAGATTTTTCTCCCATTTTTTGTTGCTTTTGCCTTTTTGCCGGCTCGCTGCTTTCTTTGCAACATTTCAACAATTTTTTTGCAGCAGCAGCAACAGCAGCGGAGGCTGGAGACGTTTACGTTAACGTTTACTTTCTCCTTCGATGTGTACTTTTTCCTGCATTTTGTTTTCTTCTTTTAAGCCAGCCAGCAACCAGTTGGGTCCCCATTGCCCAGGCCTCTGTCTCTGTTTCAGTCTCAGTCTCTTTGAGCGCCACCTTCACCGTTCGCTTTTGGACTTTGCTTATCTCTTTCGTTTTTGTATTTTTTCTTTTCATTTTTGGGAAAGCAACTGCATCTTCAACTTGTTTCTTTTATTTTTTTTTGTGGCAAGTGGCCGTGGCCATGTTGCACAAAGATCCGCTGCATTTGTACCTGAACCTTAACTCGATTGTTATCAACTAAATGGGTGTTAAAGTGCGTGAGAAACACAATTGGTGGCAAAAGCAAAAGGAAGGAAGAAAAATATGAAGAGGAAGCGTGGGTTTTTCCCCCACCATTGGGAAAATGCTTGCCAACTTTTACCCAGTTATACAACATACACTCAAAGGGCAATGCCCAACTGCTGCCCATCATCAACGTTATCATCATTATCATCATCATTATCATCGCCAAGTGCAAGTGTCTGCCTCATGGCATAACATGAGGAAATGCAATTCCAAACACAAAACAAAAACTAAAAACTAAAAAAAACATAAACAGCGAAAAATATATTTGTGTTATTGTTGCTGCTCTTTCTGTTGTTGTTTTTTAGTCTTTAGGCAGCGCGTGCCGCTTGCATAAGACACAAAAGAAAAATGTTTATCAAGCAACAACCAACATCATGCAGGCGACTTAATGAGCAACAAATTGAAATCGAAATTGAAAATGTAATTTAAAGCGAAGCTTGGTTCGTCTTTCGTTTGTTTTGCTATGAGTAATCAGCATCTACATTCATACATGATAGATGGATATATCTGTATCTCTACCAGCACTTGTATCCCCCCACTTCAAGTGGCGCCTTGAAGTACTGTTACTGAGATGCTATGAAATTTTATGATTGCAATAGATGTATGTATCTACATAAACAGTTTAAGCAAATGGGGTTATCATCATAGTCATTCAAGAGAGTTGACTTATGAAACGTTTACAGACCGTTTTTAAAAAGCTGCTCTCTGGGTGGGTGGAGACATATGTAAACAAGGTAAGTTTCAGGTAATCTCAAAATGCAGACACGATTATTATCAATAAGTAGGCAATTCAAATGTTATATGAAGTATGTACATATGTTGTACAATGTATTGTACAATGTATTGCATGAATACATTGAAGTCAATTTTTACTTGAATATGTATTTTAGTTAATACATAACTCCCAGACGGAGCTTTTTTTTTAGAGTTGCTTCATTTGGAGAAAAGAGAACAACCCAACCTACTCCATGGTTTAAGCTCGATAACTATAAGTAGATTTAGTAACTAAGCTTTAGCGCATCTAGGACTTTCAATTGATTGAATTTGTATGGATTTGCATGAATTTGTATTTTTGTAACTTGTCCCTTAATCCATACTTTAATGATTGAAAAGTATTCAATATCAAATATCAATTATCTTGGAATCATCGAATGCTTTTTGCATACCTTCCCTTATTTCCACTAAGCCACCAACTGGGGTTTTGATATTGACAGAAGTATAGTGTATAGTGTATGCTGTCCCTAGAACTTCGGTTTACGCAAATTTAATGAATGAATGCTTTAAACTTTCTTTTTAACATCATAAAGATGGTGAATAACCATAATATTCCTGTTAATTAGCTGATTATCATTTATTATCAATAAGGTTAGCTCTAAACTTCCTAGGATTTTCCTTCATTTGGCGTTGTTTTTCTTTTGTATTAATTATTTCAAGTTTCTTTCTTGTTCTACAGAAGATCCGCTCTTACGTTGTCTCTTTTGTTGGGGTTTTCTTCTTCTCTCATGTTTTTAGCATATTGATGATCATATTTATATATACCTATTTGTATATATATAAATTTGTTGAGTTTTTAGCACTCGACTGGCACTCGACGGTCAGTTAATGTGCGTCATCTGCAATATTTAGATACAGATATATATGTACGAATAGAAGATTGTGGCCAGCTGCCAAATACGAGAAGGCAGGCAAAGAAGAAGAAGAAAAAAGATAAAATACTTGACTCAAGCTTCATCCGGTGCTCCACAAATGGTGTTAATTAAATTACGATGAGCTTAATAACTAATATGCATAGGAAAACAACAGCAGCAGCAACAACAACAACAGCAATATGCCAACTTTGAACACATCTTTGAGGCTGAAGCGAGGCTGAGCTCACTTGTTGTTAATCTTGTTCGTGTATCCGATGGATATGAGTGACGCTTTCATTTCTATAGCCACTAAATGTCTATGCCTATATCTCTATAGTTGTTTGCTGGTATGTGCTTGCGTAATTAGCGCCTGTGGGCAGTACATGGAGAAAAATACAAACAAAAAAAGAAGTGTAGCAAAGTCAAAGTCTTGAAAACATGGAAAGAAAGCAACAATAATAGATAATAATATTGAAAAACACTTGACAACAAAAAAAAAAATAAAATGAAATTAGAAAAACCTTCAGAGACATAGAAATCTCCACAAATAGAAATAGTTATTATTGTTACTATTAAAAAAAAAGACCGACAGTCTGAAAAAGAAATGGAGACAATTGATTTGGCTTGCCGCCGTCATGGAGACCTTTTTCGTTCATCATCATGATGATTGACTGACAACAACTATGACGACGATGATGATGATGATAGTAATAACAGAATGCGAACACTCTGTGGAAAATTGAATTGCCTGAACCTGAACTCTGATTTCACTTTGCCAAAGAAACTTTCCAACTTTACAACAAACAAAGAAAATACACAACATCAGCAACAGCAGCAGCAACAACAACAACAACACCAAACAGAAAAATTAATCAAATGTTGACGACGAGGCACGAGTCGTGGGCTTCTTCAAGTTCATCTTAAGAAAAACAAATAACAGAAACAAAACAAAAAAAAATAACAACTACTAGTTAGAGATGATAAAAAAATGAAGAAACAACAATGCATTATACAGAAGACAACTTCCGCTACAAGCAAATAACAAGCAGTGAGCAACATTGTTGCAAATTTGCAAATAACAATAACAAGAAAAAAGTAAAAAATGTTAGTTATCTGCATCCATTTCACTTCAGAGTTATCAAAGTCCCTGCATCAAAATACTTCAGAGAGAAATTTTTGATTTTGTTAAATTCAAAGGCAACAACAAAACTAAATATAGTTAAATTTCAAATGAAATTTGCAACAGAAATAAACCAAAAATTAAATTTATAGATATTCAAGATTGCTTGCTCTCTGCGTGAGACATGAACAAGATTGAGTCATCGACTTTTCCATACCCTTTAGGTAAATGTCAGAAAGTTCAACTTCACTTAAATTCACTTTTAAATGTCTAATCTAATATACCCGTTTACAACTATTTTCAAGGGGTATGCAAACCAAGGCAGAGACCACCGACTGCTGCTGACCACCTAGAGGGTCTTCTCTCCTGGTCTGTTTATTTACGATCTTAGCCGCCGCTGCAGTCAGTGTGCCATTAAATCGTTTAAATGGTTTCCTTGGCACTTCATAATTTGCCGATCACAGCAGCAGCAGCAACAAACTCCTGGCCAAAAGAAACTGCGTGTGGGCGTTGCCCAACTCTCGATCTTGACCGTGATCTCAAGTGAAAACAGAGACAAACCCATGCATAAGGAAAACAAGAGGGAGAGAGAGAGACATATATATATTGAGAGGAAGAGATGCAGCCATAGATAGAGCGAGTGCATTGCTTTAGCATCTTCGAATTGGCAATTAATTGTATATTATTTGCCCGTCGCTTATTTGCAGCAAATTAGCAAACTTGCAATTTTTCTTTCACAACAGGAAATTATGATTATTGTCCAAGGCGACAAGAGACAACCCCAACAACAATGCTCTCAACCATAGACAGAGCGAGAGAGAGAAAGATCATTAAAGTGCTGGAGAGTAGTTAGTGCATTGATCACATATTATATTGAAAGTGAAAAGAAAATATTATTAACAACAAAAAGAAATGAAAAATCAAAGTATTCAAGTTACAATTTCAATGTCTGGCAATGTTTAAACTTTCAAGGATTAGAAAGGTTAATCATAGACGGAATTATTGTGTGGAAAACCTGATAAATAACTCAAATTTATATGGGAAATGATAACCAAATAATTGTCTTACAACTCGTCATCTCTGTCAACCAAATGGGAGAGTTAATTTCAAAGTTATTAAGTACACCTTTTTGATTTTCATTTTCATTTACTTTTTAGGGTTTCACTTCTCATTTTCCCTACCTATTGAGATTCACACCCGAATGGTCAGCGTTGCTCTAGTCAACGATGCGGAAATCAAATGTGTGGCAACAACATTAAAGGAAAAGTTAAACCAAAGATAAACCAGAGAAAGAGAAAGAAAGAAAAAAAGGGGGTTTGTCATTTGATTATCGATTGGCCAGTCAATCAATTCAGTGTTGACATTTTAATTTGGAAAAATACAAGTGTTGGTGTTTTCCCTTTAGCTACTTAGTGCACTTTCATTTTCAATTAAGCAGCAAATATAAAAACTCTCCCTTTTTCTGGTTTTTGTTTTTCCTATTCACAGTTTTTTTCAGTCTCTTACTTTTACCGATTAGTTCCGTCGTTTTGTATGGTCTTCTCTGTTTGTTTTTTTTTGTTCACAAGGAAGTTTGGGCTGAAATGGTACTCGTAAAACTCTTCCATTGGAAACACATGTTGCAAACTAATTAGAAATAGAAATAGACAGATAATTACGGTATTTCGTAGAAAAAGGCGGCAATTAGCTTTTAAATTTTTGCATGACTTAATTAGAAAACTAAGACAATTACATCATCATCTATCCAACAACTATCCGAACTCGCGCGGGGCATTGTAATATGTTAGGTAAAAGTGGAATGGAAAGAATCAAGCGGGCCCTTTGGGGCATTAGATGGTTTTTTTTTTTCTCTTTTCCTTATGCTCATAACTCTGGAACTGAAGTGGAACTTATTTTTATGAGTGAGTGTGGTCAGTGCTTAGTTTAGTTTGGTTTCTTTTTTGATGATATAACACCATCACCATCATCAACATTATATCTAGACAAAGACTACTTAGAAAAACCACAATTTCGTTTTACAAAGTTTTTCTTTCTGTTTCGTTTCGTTTGAAGATGCATAGAAGTGTGAAGCAGCTAAATCTGCGATTAAAGTTCAAGTGTAAAAGAGTTGAAAGCGATGATGAAAACTATTTTCTTTTCCAGTTCAGGTAGTTAATTGAAATAACTTTTCGAAAATGCCTGAATATTTAGTTTATAAATTTTAGTAAGTAAATGAATTCAATATTGTGTAATTTGAACTCTTCAAGTTGTGGTTGTTTTTGCAGTTCTTTAAACAGGAAGCCAACGATGACCCTCAAAAGACATTCAGAGACCTAACCCAGAAGCCTCATTCACCCTCACAAATTTTGGTGTGTTGTTGTTGCGGTTGTTGCAGTTGTTGCTGTTGGAGGCGGCATATTTTCAACACCTGACTGACTGGCAACCTTTGTGCCACTTTGCCAGTTCCCAAAACTCACTTTTGTGTCATTTGCAGTTGCTTTTGCTATTTGCTGGTGTTCCTGAGATAAGGCGCAAAACTATTTGCCAGCAAATGTTGTCGTTGTCTCAGCTGCTGCTGTTGCTGCAGCTGAAAAGATGTTGGCATAGAAGTTGGTTTGCTTATTGTTGGCCTCTCTGCTGGCTGCCTGGTTGGGTGCATGCATTAGAGCAAGTTCGAGGTAGTCAGCAAATTAACTTGAAGATGCCAACAGGCAGGCACAAAAGGCAGGCGACGACGACGACGAAGACGCATCTCCAAGTTGCCCCCGGGAACGTTGCCCGCTGCCATGCCAGTTGAAAATATGCGAACTGCGCATCTTATTAAGAAAGAAAGTACTTTCTGTCAGGCATCTGTTGTTGTTGTTTTAGTTGTTGCTCTTGCATTTCTCTACATTTACAAATATATATGTATATATATATATGTATACCTATATTTTTTCTTCATTATTATACCATGTAGTTTTTCAGTTTGCATTTTCAAGTGCCGTGCGAACTTCAACTTGATGTCAGCCTCACAAGATGAGACAGGGTGAGGAGCACTAGTTGGATGTGGATGTGAATGGAATTTGGAGCCCAGGCGCTGTCTTATTATATATCACAAGATATATGTATGTATGTGCACAGAGTGAGAAAAAGATCAAGATATATGTACATATATACAATCTTATCAATCTAATTTGAAATAAATACCAAAATCATTCAGAGCATCTAGGCATATTATGTTTAATTTATTTTCTATTAAGGAATCTATATGAATTTTTCTCTGTGTAAACCATAAATATATTAATATAATTTCAAATATCTAGCCTAAAGCTAACAACTGGTTCGACTAGTTTGTCTCTTAAGCTGCTAAATTGGATTGCCCAAGTTTTTGTTGTTAATGTTGCCTTTAATGCAATTAAACAAAAATATTTCTTGTTGTATTTAATTTGTCAAAGTTTGTCAAATATTTTGCCTTTTGCTTATAATAAATTAAATTAATTACTGTAATTGTTAAAGGCAGACAAAAAACTAATAATAACATGGAAAAAAATATTCAATTAACATTTTTCTATAAAAAGAAACTCCAAACTAAGTTGACGTCTTGTGGAAAATGTGGGAAATCTGTAAAGTTCTCGAAGAGAGACACGCCCACTTAGCATTTGCAACCCACATAATCTGCAAACAAATGACTTCTTACTGTTAAGTTAAAGATCAAAATTTATCCATCAAAAAACAAAAGTGAGCAAATAAACAAAGAAATTAAAGAAAATCTATGTAAATTAATTGTATTCAAAAGGAATTGTTGTTTTTTCTTTCAGTTCTTTATTTCTGGCGTGTGAAAAAACAAATTTGAGTTATAATTTTAAATAAACAATTAAAAAGTTCAGGCTGAATAAGAAGAAGTCAAAGAACTTAAGCATTTACTTTCAAAAAAGTTACAAGAAAATGTAAAGTCGCTACCGAAATGCTCTTTTTTTTACAACAAGCTAAGAATCTTCAGTCATGTCTATATATTTTTGGTCATTCTTATCTTACTTTAGCTATATATTCTTAGATTGTAAAGTTTCTTTGTAGGGTATTTAAAATTGATGTGTGGAAAAGTGATTCTGAAGTGTCCGTCAGAATAGACAGAACTCAGATGACGAGTTGGCTATTTCCGTTTACATAAATTAGTTTAGAAGAAAACACAAACAGAAAATGGAAATGAAAACAGAAACAAAAACCTTTCCCATTGCGTAATCTTCTCTTCTCTTTCTTTCGGTGATAAATGTCGCTGTGGTTTTTTGTTTTATATACGCTTTTTATGATTTCATCCAATTGCCAACTTATCCCATTCTCCCAAACATTCACTTCTTTGCCTTTTGGGTTCTGTTTTCTTCTACTGGGCTAAAGCAGTCTTCGTTTGTTCGTGTTGTTCAGCGATCACTTAAATGATGTTAGAGTTTGGATTCCTTTTATATTTTTGGCACGCACGCAAATCAATAAAATAAATTTGTATGGCAATTTGATTTAATTTGTTGTTGAGCGCCTTTTTGGTTCTCTGTCTATTTCTAATTACGTTTGCCTTTTTCGGTTAACTTTGTCTACTCTTGTTGCCCAAATTATTTTCTTCTCATCTATGAAGTGACTATGTGCTGCTGTTGATTCTTTATAATTGCTCATTAAATTACTTCGAATCACTTTAAGTTAGACTTTTATTTGATGATATTTTCTAGATCTTATCTCATTGAAGTATTTGTATTTCCATTTTAGTGTTTAATGTAAATTGGAAGTGCTTTCAATTCAAATTTCAAATTGGTCAAGCTTTATTTTAAAATTCATGGCAAACTGTACACTCCAGAGCTAACCGGACAGTATATTTATATATGTTCTTGATCAATTGGAATGGATGGCTAATCTTGGTGAATGCAAAGAAATTTTCTTCCATTCAGTTAATTAAAATGAAATGCAATTTAAGCGCAGAAATGTTGATGAACCTCTTAGATTTCCCTCCCTCCAAGTAACTTTATAAAAATAAATAACTACAATTTTTAACACCTTTTTTTTGTTACTGCTGTTGTTGTTGGTGGTGCTCTACATTCCATGTGTTGCTGTTGCCCAGTTCCGTTAGGTGAGATCTTTTCTGCTCTCCTGGACTAAGCTTCAATTGTTATTATTATTAATTAGAAAAAATATTTGTTGTGAGCGTGAAAAACCGAAAAAGCCATCGCCTGACGTTTATCACAGCAAATGCATCAATAGCAACAACAACAACACAAGCAACAAGAGCAATGGCAACTGCAACAGCAACAGCAGCAGCAGCGGAGCCCATTGAACGTGGCCAGTTTTGGGTTGAGTTTTGATTAGAACTTGGCCATGACATGCGAGGCTTAAGGAGAGGTCCGTGTCAGCCAAATTAGAAAAATGTTTTGTTTGGTCAGTAATTGGCAGATGGGAGAAGAGGCAGAAACTTGACAACAAATTGTTGATCACACGCCCAGCCCCAACAGCAACAACAACAACATCTACAACAAAAATGATAATTTTGGAAGACGTTGTTGTGTTTATTTTAGTGTTTTTTTTTGGTAGCCGCATAAATAATGCTCATCTACGCGGTTTCTTTTATTCTTTTTTATTTTTTTTTGAGAGAGAGAATCATAAAAGCGATTTGCATTTAAAATTTCATAATTTGCATGACAAAAAGATCTAAAAGAAAAACGAAAACTGGCTTTTTGGCATTTTTTATAGTCTTAATCGAATACTGAGTATATAGATATAGAAATTTTTTATAAGCTGAAATTCTTGTTGCCAACATTTCGCTTTCAATAAGCCAAATCATCAACAAAAGATAGATGAAAAAAAAAAAACAATTTAATTTGCCATGCGCAATAAAATTCATAAGCATTCGTTAGAGATTATAAAATTATGTAAGCAGGCATTAAGTAGGATCCTCAATTACCACACCGAAAAGCCAAAGTAAAAATTAACAAGCCATGACTGAAGACAAAACAACAACAACAACAAAAGGCACTAACGCAGATTGCCAGGCTACCTCAAAGTGACTGAAGACACAACAACATCAACAAAAGACACAAACGCAGATTTCCAGGCTACCTCAAAGTCTGAGATTTTTAGGCATTTCTAGGCAACTTTTAGATACAGAAAAAGAAGACTTATAAGCAAGGGATATATACAGTTCGTTTGTTTATATTGAACTTTGACTTGGAATTGTTTATAAAGAAGAAAACTAAGAGCATTAAATTTTGACTGCAATTATCATTCTCAACTTGTTACCTTATTCTATCTACCATTCTAGATTCATTAGATCACAGAAGTAATTCATTTTCGTAGAAAATAACTTGACAATGGAATCAATTATACTGCAATTCTGACTAAATTGCATGCAATTACTTTTTAAAGCAATGAATACAAAATTAGAAGTCAAACTTTTCAAAATATTTATCTATTTTCAACTGCTTTTGTTTTTTGTTTTTTCTCTTTAAACTTTCATTTTACTCTAAAGGTTGGCGAAATTCTTGGCTAAAAAAAAACATTTTTGCTTGGTTTTTAATTACAGAAACTCACAGAAAATATATGTTAATTAGTTGCAGACTCGCAGAGACATATGAGTAAAATTTATGTGGCCAAAAAGTTCGAAAAAAAAACAACAATCAGGCACTCGGGGGAAATTGGTTTCTATGGCTATTAGTGGCTAAGTCTGTGTGTTTCCGTCTGTGTGGGCAGTAGTAGAAAAGTAAAAGTAGACAAATTAGAATAAAATAGACAGATTTATTTGGGGTAGGGGGGTTAATGAATACATCGATTTTGGGGTCAAAGTTTAATGCTTCAGTGGGTAGTGGAAATACGCTGTCTATGGCAGTTTCTAATACCCAATAAATTAGTCAACAAAATATTATAATCAGACACTCTTAAGACAACTTATAAACTCATGTTTGCCGAGAGCTTGACGGATAGAAGGGACTTCCCCAGGGTTCCGATGTTATCTGGGGAGCCGGATAAAAATAATATCAGAATTTAATTTGTTTGCAAAGAGATACCAAGGGACTTCCTTTTAATCTCATAACCTCTTCCTTCAATCATGTTGAAATATTAAAACAAAACTTGTTTACTATTCCACTAATTTGGAAGGTTTTATCTAAAAAAAAATTATAAAAAAAAAAAATTTTGGGGGTTTTTTGTTTACTATTCGATGACTTTAATGATTTTATTTAGGAAATTATTAACCCTTTTAAAATATACATAAACTATTGGAAAATCCACTGGAATGTTTTTATTACCCACAAAACTCTGGAAACACAAACAAAGGTTACTCTTGAGGAACATATAGGAACGTATGAGAAATAAGTTTGTGTCTTTTCCTATAGAGCGAATGAGAAACATAGTCCTAATTACTTGAAGTTGTAAGAACTGCAATTCAATATATCAAATGTGTCTACCCTTCAAGCTGGTGTCGACGAATGCTACTAACCCTCAAATTTAATTCCCATAGGCAAAACGATATGCAACCCCCTTTTTTTGTGCAAAATTATGGCATTCATGGTTCAGTAAACTGTCTCATTTTGGTGGCATTTTCTAGTTTTGCCATTTTGCACATCATAAAACAGAAAAATTTGCATGCCGCAACATAACAAATTCATTTAGCCATATGTCAGGCTGAAAGAGAGATAATTACCATGACTTGCTGTGAAACAAAAGAGGCAAGAATTTACATTACATTTGGACAACTTTAACCGCAGCCCAACTGAACTCTTCACATGCGAGTTCACATTTTTGGCCCGTGACCCGCAGAGAGCAAAAGGTGCAGAGAGGAACACAAGAGGGGAGGGATAGGGAAAAGGAACACCCAGGTGTCGACATATGAACTGCAATGAAACCAAAAACCCAACCATGCTGACTCACATACTGAAACGGAGAGACCCAATGGGGTTCGTTTATTGTTTTCATTTTCGTTTTCGCATAATTAAAAAAACAAAAAACAAACAAAACATAAATTAAACTCGGAAAAAATACCTGTAATATGGAAAATATGTAACAAAAGTTTTGTGTGACAGACCGATGCGTTTTGGGGAAGTTGAGTTTTCCTCTTTTCAGTTGCATTTTTGCATTTCCGGAATGGTTATTGTTGGTTATATCGTTTCATTACTGTTTTTGTTCCTTTTTTGTTCTTTTTTTTTGTCATTAACAAGTCAATTTGGAATGCTTGAAAAAATGTATACAAATTGCTTTAGCTCTCATTTAATTCTTTTGTTTAAGCCAACCAAAAAAAAAAAAAAAAAAAAACTGAAAGTATTTGCTGCCTTCTTTTGGAGCTGCTCAAAATGTGTGGGTGCAAAAAAAGATCAAAAATTGGTTTGAATACCTCATGACATTAGCTAAAGAATGGTATATTAGGCCAACCAAAAAGTAAACTTATATATATGTATATATATTATAGTATATTTTTGACCTTTATACAGTCGTAATAACAAAGAAATGAAGCATTAAATGGCTAATATATTATCATCTATAGTGTCAATAGCATTTTATGTTGAGAGAAAAAAAAAGTTAACAAAGAAAAGTCGTCAGATATCTTGCCACTGGGTGTATTAAAGTCAGTGCATTTATTTCATGTATGAATTTTTTGATTTTGCCATTTGAAAAGCAATTACAACTTTGACATTGAAAAGGCTTGAACATTTGGGGGAAAAAAAAACAGAGAGTGAAGTAGTTTTAGATGCGTCACAAATAACAACAGGCAAACTACAACCAAAAAAAAAAAAAACATAATGATTCATATTCATATATTTTGTGTGTTGACTTGAGTTAAATATTGCATAAATGACATGTTCGTTGCTTAACTCATTCGTTTGCCCGCGCACATGTATGTGACAATAGCAGCAACTACAACAACAACAACAGCAAATTGTAAAATCAACAACAATTTAGCAGTTGGATTTACACTCAGAGCTTAAGCATTATGTAAAACTGACAAAAAAAAATGAGCTATTTGTGTTTGCTTGGCCAACTTAATCCACCAATTTGCCATTTCCTTCTCCTCCTTCTCCTCCTTCTCCTCCTCAGCCACTTCTGGTGTATTTTTGGTTCATCATATTCCAAATATTGACATACAAAATCTATTGTTGTTGGTTTTTGTTTTTTGGTGATTTTTGCTCATCAAAGTCATAATGGTTTGTTGTTTCTGGCTTCTTTCAAGCGAATACGGAAGATTCAAGTCTGGCTGATTCTCGGCGTTTAATTAGGCGCCTTCTTTGCCTTCTTTTGATGTGATGAGCCAACCACACATGGAGGCAGATAAAGCAACAAGTTCATCAGTTTTATATGTACCTATATCGCTGCTTTTTTTTTATTCTCGATTTTGCCATCATCTAAGTGATTGGCAAACAGCAATCAAAAACTAGCCATTAGTCAATTTTTCTTCTTCTACATCTTTGCCATGTTTCTTTGCCTTTTCCTAACCATTATAAATAGTTAAACAATTATTGCCATAAAGTGGGAGCAATTAGCGGCTTTTATTGTAAAACCTTTTGCATTTAAGTGACAAATTTATGGGCGGCTTTGCATGCCTTCTTAACGATAATCGAGTTGGCCCACAAAAAATAAGACCTTGACAAGCAAATTGAAAAAAAAACAATCAAAGAAAGAAAGCCACATGAAGGACGTCAGTGGAAGATCTACTATGATTGCCTTGTAAATTTTTAATCCATGTAAAGATCAAGACAGGCTAATAAGCCAACCTTTAGAAAAAAAGATGATTGAGAGAACAAACTAGAAGATTAATTTAACAAATCTATATATAGCCTAACTGAACTGAACTTTACTGACATCCTCTTGGGGCATAGATAAGATTGTGCAAAGTGAACATCGCCCAACAAATTTCTTTGCGTCTTTGGTTGAATACAAATTATTGTGGCGGAAGCGAAAAAAGAAACAAATTTTGTTAAACAAAACATCTAGTCATGTCCATTGCAAAAAAAAAAAAAACCCAAAAAAGAAAAGAAAAAAAGCAACCAACTTTCGCACGACACATGCACAAAAAAACAAAACGATCTTTAGAGTAACACCTCAACAACATAAAAAAAAACACACTTTCAAATGCTCAGTGTTTGACACCTACAACGCATCTACACAAAAAGAAAGAAAAAAAACATCCAACAAATTAATGTCTCATGAAAAGCAAAAGTTTGTGTATATAAAATATGACACATACCACAAAATACAAACAAGAAAAAAACATCAGCCACAGCAGCAGCAGCCATAAAATGAGCAAATGATGTAAATGAAATAGTAAAAACTTTTACTTTTTATTTTGTTTGCAAAAATATTTGCGCATCATGCAATTTGATTTGCAACCGAAAAGTGATATGAGACTGGCCCAAACAACCATCAGGAGAACGGACGGACATGAGTGAGTTGGCCGAATCAAGTTCGTTGCCTAAGTCTTTCGATTGATTTTCCATTTTCGACAAGTTGCTACAAACATGAGCGTAGTCTAAGGGGTTTACACTATGTAATGGGGCAGAATAGATGTTTAAAACTTAATTCAAGTTCAACTTTAAGAAAAAAAAAATTGTAATAAATTTTCAAAAATTGTTTTTCCCATTGCAAAATCAGACCAAGAAAGAACTTGGGAATATTTATGTTTATGTTTTACAAATATTTAAAAGATACTTAAGGACAAAGTTTCTGTTTACCTCAAATTTATTTATTTACTCGTCAATAGTTATTTTGGCTAATAAGATAATATTTTCCCATGAGTCATAAAGTTAAAAAGATTGACGACTCCCTCTTGCCTAAATAATTTCATCATGTGGTCTGTGTTTTTTTTTTCAAGGCTTATCGAATTGCCGTTTGCATGTTTGCATATTTCCCTCCTTAATGTGATTGAAATGTTTGCAATTTTTGCAAAGGAGAAGCAATCAGTTTAGGTGGTTGGGCGATAGGAGAACTTGCATTAATATTGAGCGGCTTTTTATCAAACGAGTAAAAGTCTTTTGCGTGTGGCTTATGCAATGCAAAAAAAAAAATATATATATATTTTTTTTTTTTGGTTGCTTAGATTTTTCAACTACATGAAAAGGCGCTTTAACAAAAATATTGGGAAAGTAAATTCAGTTTTAACATTGTTATTATTCCCAGCTCACTGTTAGCTTAAAATAGGGTAAACGCCCCACATTCGAAGTAATAAAAAAAAAATTTAAACGATTGCCAAATTGTAAGCAAAACAGCAAAATAGGTAGGCAAAGTTGTCTTTGCACTGTAAATACTGTAGAAGGGCGGGGAGAAGGAGGCGGCGGCGTCGGCGAGGGAATTGGCAAATTTTATGTGCCTGAAATTTGCGTTTAATTTGGGGTCACCACTTAAAATAAAGCAACGTTAAGTTATGTAAACCAACAGTAACAACAAGAGCAACAATGAAACGAGCTAAATGCAACAATAACAACAACAACAACAAGAGCAACATTAAGTTAAAGGACAGAGCCAGAGCAATCAATGTAAAACAGTTTCGAAGGCATTTTAATTACAAACACGGTAAAGACCCGCGGCCAAAAGCAACAACTAAATGACACATGTGCCCCGGCCACAGCCAAAGCCACACAGAGTCAGTGCCGTCCAATCTCATCGACGACAACTATGATGAGGTGGCGGGAGGGCAGAAAGGAGAACTGGAGTTGGAGTCGATGTTGGAGTAGCCAAAGAGAGTTGCTGCTCTCCCAACTTGGCGGCAAGATGATTGGCTTTACCCTCGCATTGCCAAGACTTTCACTCGACGATTGCCCGCCGCTTGATGAAAGATGAAATGGCTATTGACTTTTTTTTCTGGTGATTTTTGCTTGGTTTTTTTTTTTATTTTTTGCCATACATTTTATTTGTTGTTGTTGTTGGGCCAAAAATAAACTAACCGCAGACGTAAACCAATTAGCCAATTAGGAAAATTTATGAGATGTTCTCAATAAACACAAAAGTAATTATCTCAGTCTCTGAAGTCCCTAACAAAATATGTTAAGTTTCGCTTACTAAAATTTAATTTTTCTTATTAGAAGGGACTTTTAGTTTTTCTTGAACTTACCGTCTGGCCTGCCTGGGTATCGATTGTGTCCAGCAAACAGGAGCCTTGTGCAATTGATGCATATTCCTTGATGATTTATATGTCAAGTCGCCGCTATCGGTTTGCCACACCTGCAAATTGCCCTCGGCTGGATAAAATGTGTATAGACTGTGCGTCGATGAGGCAATCACCGGCGATGGTGTACCATTGTCGCCCATTCCCACATCGACGACACCGGCCACAGCCACCAATGGCGATAGTGTGGCGCTGGATATGGGCTGGACAAGCAAAGCCTGATGACCGCCACCGGCAGCTGCAGCGGCCACCGCAGCAGCTGTTCCTGCAGCACCGCCGCCCGCTGATGTCTTATAGTTGAGCATACGACTATTGCCAGGATTTGTGTTACTGGCCGATACATTGCCATTGCCATCATGTTTTAGAATCAAACTGCTGGGATCGTAGCCATGACGATGACGTGCTATGGCATCTACCGAATGTGAACGTAAGCCGGAACGTGCTGCTCCATTATTTGGATGATGATGATGCTGGTGATGGGATGTGGACATGTGGAAACGACGACCACGACGTGGTCCTGTTAAGACTCCAGCTCCATTTCCACTGGCAGCTCCCGAGGTTGCAGCTGCAGCTGCTGTGGTCAGGCGATGATTGTGAACCGTTGAGGCGGCACTCGGCACTAAAGGTTGACGTTGTTTTTGATATTGAAGACGCTGTGGTGCCGCCGGCTGATGTGGCTGATGACGCGCTTTGGCCATGCCCACTTGTTGTGGAACCTGAACTAGAGTTTGATCCTTGCTAAAATATTCCCGTCTCTGGAGTTGAGGGGGAGCCAAAGCTAAGCCACCTACTACCCCGCCACCTCCAACTCGTGACGTTGAGGATGTTGTTTGTGTTGTTGTTGTTGTTGGCTTCTCGGACGTCAGATTCCCGCCCGTGGCCGCCGAACTGAGCTGAGCCAACTTGCTGGCATTGTTAGTGTTACTGTTGTTGTTGGTAGTTCCACTTGTTTGATGTTCTGAATCTGTGGAAACCCGATCCGGATCACTTTCGAAACCTTCATCAAGGGATCGTGTTGGACTCAGTATAGGCTTGGAGTGCTGCTGCTGCTGCTGCTGCTGCTCCAGTTTCGTTTGCGACGACATGTCTCTGTTTCTGTTTTTGTCTCTGTCTCTGGGGGACTGTCCACTATATAATTTTATTTTTTTTTTTAACTCTAACTTGAGGGTATTGGATATCGTTACACTTGGCTTAGCTCTACGGTAAAAAGAGAGCCACACTAACAAAAATGCACAATGCTTGCAGTTTATTCTTCTTTCGGTTTTTCACTCGCCACTTTATCGAGCACTTTATTTTCTTTTTATTGATTTCAATTAATTTTCTTTTCAATTTTCTTTTGAATTTTGTGTTTTTTTGTTTTTTACTTTCAACTTTTTATCTGCAAAGTCTCGCGCCAATGTAAAGCTGCAAAGCTTTGAAAATTAATAATTTTCTTTCGTCGTTGTCTTTGGCTTTTCGCTTTTTGCTTCTCATCCGACATGAACGTCTGCTTCTCACGAGAGTTAGTTTCAAACTGAGTTTCAGTTTTGGCTCCACTTTGCGGCTTGGTGCACCTGCTGCTGCCACCGCTGTCGCTGCCGTTTGAGAGTGGGAGAGTCAGGTTGAAATAGAGAGGGAGTGAATTGAGCGACAGAGAGAAACAGATGGAACAGGGCGAGAGAGTCCAAGAGATCAAACAGCTGTTTGTTTGTTATTTGCGTTACATTCGCGAAATTTCCAACTGACTAGAGGAATTTTTATAGGTGGGTTATTGATCAAATTTACTATAAATTGTGTTCAAAATTTTGAAATACACATAAATTCTTTATATTTATGCTTAGTTGTAGCATTGACGAAAGAGTATAATAATATACATATAACTCTTTATGAAGATATGTTGTGCTGATAATTTTTAAAATACATACATATGTACGTAGGAATATAAATAAGTTCAAATATCTTGTTGTTTTATAAGCTTGTTAATAAAATTTACTAGATATTGTAACCAAAAATTAAAAAAGATCATAAATTTTCCTTGTGCATATGTATGTATGTATATATTGTATCTTTGACGAAAAACTTTTTCTAAGTATTTCCAAAAATAAGTATTATGGCGATCAATAATATTTAAAAAAAGTAATATTTATATTATTTTTAATTTTATAAGCTTAATAATATTATCAATTGCTATTTTTGCTATTGAAGTTTCCTCTTTTTTTTTGCCTAGACTGTGTTAGCTCAGTCTTGACTGTAACCTCTCTCTCTCATTCTCTGAGGTCTTCCACGAAATTTTCATCAATGAATGTTGCTAGCAACAACAACAGCCGGCATGTGGAAAAAACCGCAAGCCCAACAACAGTTTGAAAAGCTCCATCTCACGCTCAGACTCTCAGTCTCGATCGTTGGCGCTCTCTCTCTCTCTTAGCACCTGCTGTTGCAGCACTACAACTGCATGCACTAACTGTAAGATAGCGAGCATTTCGGTTTTTTTGGGGGGCTCTCTTTTGGCTTTTTCTCTCCGGCACTCTCAGTGCACTTTGTTGGTATCGTTGATTCGTAGATGTTGAAGTGGAATGCCCTTACTTTGATTGATTTCCGGGTGCTGCGATGACGTCGACGCCGCCGTCGACGCCAACGACGAGGCCCGCTGCGGTGGAGATTTTTTATTCACTCAGCGCGCGCAAAATGAAAAGAAAAAAGTGACAAAGGCAATGGAGAGAAATTGCTATCGGCCAACAGCTGTTGTTGTTGTTTGTACTGCTGATAATGGTAAGGCAAAGAAAGGGTATACGGAAAAATGAAAGGAAATCAATGTTAAAATTAAAGTCCTATATAAACTAAAAAAAAATTTGTGTTTTCGGACATAACCTGTGCTCCAATTTAGTTTTAAATAATAGTTTGATGGATTTAAAATATAAATTTAAAAGCTTTAAAAATTTCAAGCTGAAAATTATAACCCCATTAGCACAAATATTAAAAAAAAAACAATTCATTAGCAATGACCATTGGAAAAATGAAATAATTAGTTAATTCACATTAGATACTTATGATTTTCTGTTAAAATTATATACACAGTTTATTTTCCAACAGAATTTTCAAAATCTTATCAAGGACTACAACTTTTACACCCATTTTAAACAGGGTTTATTTAAGCATAATTGATTTTTTAAAAAATACGATAAATAAAAATGAAAAGCGTATTGAAATATTCGTTGTTTGCTTTCATTTCAAATATTGTTTTTCCTTTTTGTTTCTCCACCCATTTCCCTGATGGAACGATGAACACGAAATTGTTGTTGTTGTTGCTGCTGCTGCATTGATTTTCGCTTTTCTTTTATGCTCTCATTTTGGAAAATTATAATTAAACTGACCATTTTCAGTTAGATGTCTCGTTTCCCTTTTGTTTTTGCTTCTCTCTTTATCTCTCTCTCTCTCTCTACTCTCTACTCTCCTAATCAGTTTTGCTCTTGCTCTGGAATTTATTAAGATGATGATGGTTATTGTTATAACTGCAATTTAATTATATAAATTTTATAGTTTGAACACCATAAAAAATGTAGGTCTTAATTGTGTTTCACCTACTCTAGGAGTCTTGTTATCGTTTTACGTGATGGTATTTTGATTTTTATTAGAGTTCAGAGTGTACTGAACTGAACTGAAGTGAATTGGACGAGTTAATGCTTTGGAAGTTGGATCATATACACCGATAGATAGATAGATAGATGTATGTATAAGTTTGAGTTACCGTTATGGTTAAGCAATAATTTTAATCCCAAACACACCATAAAGTTCAACTGACGCGTAATGCAACCGCAGCAACAGAGGGGAGCGCTTACGAAAAGATAGATGAAGAGGTTACTGGTCTATGGTTGTTGTTGTTTGTCTCTGTTTTTAGTATGAATATAGTGGGAGTTGTGGCTGTGGTTGCGGTTGGGCGCCTTGAAGTTCAACAGAGTTCAAGATTTCAAGCTCAAACCATAAACTAATAAAAGTCAACAGGGTAATCAATCTAGACAAATGTCCAGTTAGAGTATTTTTTATTGAGCCAAATGGGTATTACATTGCATATTTGAATATCTTTTGCTAATTGGCACAAAGTCAAATGGCAAATCTTTGGGAAAATAGCCAATCAGGGAGCTTTATTGACACAAAAGCCATGCAGTTAATGACTTAATTTTAATTTAATATAATTAAACAAATATAAATATAAAAAACACTATAAAAAATTGTTCATTTTGAAAGCGAATAATTGTTTGTTTTGGTTAATTTTTGAACATAAAGAAAGGAAATTTTCAGCAATTGATTAGGGGGATTTGTAACCGTAATCATATGAACATGTACATATGCCTCCTTTATATGTTCCGCCTTCTTCTCTCTGCGAAATCCTGCGACTAGTAAGCCATACATCAATTGACTAGCAATAAACAACCGTAAAATGTTATACAGTCAGCGAAAAAAAACCCACAAAACTATCTTCAGTCTCTACCGGTAGACATGGGCGGTAACAAGTGCCACAAGGCAGAGGCTGCTCCAGCTAAGTGGGATTGCTTGAGGGTAACGAGGGAGGATGTTAACCTGAACGATGAAGAGAGGCAGAAGAGGTGTTCTGGCTCTAGTTTAATTACAACTTTACCAGTTATGACAGATGTTGGCTTTGAAACCACCGCCCAATAGCACAAGCAGCAGCAGCAATAACAACATATGTCACATAATTTCCACAATTAAAACATAAAATTGTAGCGACAGAGAGAGAGAGAGAGAGCGAGATAGAGAGAGAAGGCTATAAAGAAAGGTAGCAAATGAGGGACAGAGGAGAAAGAAGGAGTAAGTTTTAGTTGGGTTTGGGCAGGTGCAAGTGGAGACACACACACAGAAGCTGAGACTGAGCTAAGGCACACACGCATGCGTAAAACGGTTGTTAGTTGCAGCAGCAACAACAGAGAGAGAGAGAGAGAAAGAGAGAGAGAGAATAACAACAACAACGACAACTGACAACATGCATGAAATTTTTCGCGAAAAACTAATTCAAAATTTCCTTTGTATTCGACTTTAGGAATTCCTTAGCAATCATAAAAAAATCATTAATGAATCCTAAATAAATTTTTATAGAATTACTAATAAAGCTTTTTAGAGAATCCATAAAAAAATCGTAAATAATCGTTGAAAAATCCTAAAAATAATGAAATCATAATAAATCACTAATAAATCCTTAAAAAATCCCTAAAGAATCACAAACAAATATACCATGAATCCTTGATAAATCTTTAGTGAATCATAAAAGAATCTTTAACGAATCATTTGGAAATCTTTACAAAAAAAAAGCAATATATGCGTAAGGCGTCGTTAAGAAATGCTTAAGGCATTAATACTTCATTGATAATTATGAAGCTTACTAAAATTTTGTATAATATTCTCCATTAATTTAAGAAATCACTTAAGGAATTATATTCCAAAGTGGGAATTTGTTTGCATTAAACGCAGATACTTAAATTTTTCAGACCGAAAAGTTCTAACTTGAGTTTTATAGAACTCAAACCCTAGCCTTAATATGAAGTTAAAGACAAATTAATTATCCCAATATACCCTTTAAAAAATGTCAAAATGTGTTGCTGGGTATAAATGAAGCAAGTAGACGACGCACTTAATGACGATGATGATGACGACGACGATGATGATGATGATGAGGAAGTTTTTAGCGTTGGCAAGAGGACAGCGAAAGGGAGATGGAGACATGTTCTGCAGGTTGCCAACGACAACGATAACAGCTACACGCAGCAACAACGGCAACAACAACGACAACAGCAGGAGCAAACAGCAAAACTAGCTGAAGATATTGCTACAGGCTCAGGAAGAAGGAAGGAAGATGAAAGGAGGAAGAGATGGCAACTACGGCAACAAGGCGTGAATGCCGTAAGCTCTCTGGCTGGATGGCTGGCTGACTGCCTGACTGCCTGGTTGGTTCAAGCATCTCTTGAAGAAGACTAGAGCCCGAGCACTACAGCTACATCATTACCGTTTGGCCATGGGCCGCTTGCCATTGTAATTGATGTTGTATTAGAACATCATTTACGCAATTGCCACAGTTTGTAGCAGTCGTAAAAGCCAAGTTGCATGTTGCCAGCTTGGTTGCTTGCCGTTTAGAAATCTATATATCTCAGAAACGAAAAGCAGTTATCGAATTTACTTGCATAACCGGCACTGGCATTGCCACCTGGATTACCTTGCCATTGGCCATGGGTTGAGAATGGGATGGCATGGCGATGGCATTATGGCATATGAACGCCTTCGTTTTTGAGTAATGATCAAGGATGACTTGCCTGTCAAATGTGTGCATGTATTTGCATTCATATGTGTATGTATATACAACGAATTGATTTCATTTTCAAGCAGGTAAATGCAACCGTTAAGTAACTGATACATATAGAAGGTGAACGATAAACGAAAATTTAACATAAACGATTAAGTATCAATTGCTAATTTAGTTTTCTAGAATATCTCTCTACCGTTATGCATTTTGGCTATTACCTTATGAAGAATGACTTTTCACAAAACAATTTCTCACAATCAGTCTACAAAAAGTCTTAACTAAGTGGCACTGTGAGAATGGTATAAGAGTTGGGGGCAATAGAGTATGTGGGTGACTCCTAGTTAAGCACCTGTAAATAGCCAAAAATTCAATGATCATTGCCTAAAATGGTTTAACTAACGCAATGCCGACAACAACGCCCAAAAACAACAAGAAAAATCAAATCAAAGCACACAAAACGCAGAAGTTAGAATGGAGAACAACGACGACAACGCAATGCACTAGAGATAGACAGAGAAAGAGATGTAGAGAAAAGGAAAACATGGAAAACTAGCCAAGCGCCATCGCCATGATTGCCAAATCCAAATAGCCCGAAAACGCTGCGGCACGAAACGAGGCAACATTTTTTACGCTTAAATGGCAGATTGTTAAAATAACAGAGGCGGCAACGGCACGCAAAATTGAACAACGGCATTGCCCATACCACCCAATTCCCCCCGCTCTCTGTGTGTGTGTGTGTCTCTGTCAGGCTATGGAACAGGCTAAAGCCGGGTCCACGAGGAAGAGCCACCAACCAACCAACCAACCAAGCGGCCAACAGGTGCAAGTCAAGATTAACGCAAAATCAAAGCGGAAAATAAAAATTGTGTGGAAAGAAGCAAAAGGAGAGTTTCTGTTCTGCATTAGAACATATGCTTAACCCTTGTGGTTAGCCTTCAAAAAAAGGGGGCTTAATATAACCAATTCCAAATGTTTTAGGCAAGTAAGTTAAAATTGTGAATATTTAAAGGAAATTGTATTGGCACCTCCATTTAAAGATCTTTTAGAAGTTTTGGGCTTTTGTTGGGTTAATGCCATCTTCTATGGCAATTGGCTTTGCCTGACTGTGGGTCTACCAATTGCAATTGCTACCGCGGCGAGCCTGTCTCTGCTGTCGCCCAAAAGACTCCTCAGTGTGTGTGTGTGTGTGTGTGAGTGTGTCTGTTGTCTGGGCGATGCCTGTAGCTCTCCTTGGGAGCGCGCGCACTCATTGCTTTTGACTATATCATTAGAAGCATCATTAGAATCACTTGGCAGTTGCGCCAGTTGCGGGCAACGCCTTGAGTGGATTTTTGCTGCTGCGGCTGCGGGTAGTCCGCTGCTGCATCTGCTGCTGTTGCTGCCTCTTGTGGCATAATAATTGTTGCTGCCTGTCGATTTTTTTGTTTGCTTTTTGCATTTGCACTTGCACTTGGACTTCCTATTTTTTCTCTGATTCCACCATCTGTTTCTCCTAGTATTGCTTCTCCCTTGGATGGGCATTAAACTTTTGATTAGCGCTTCCAAGAAAACACAACAACAACAATAGCAACAACAACGAACTTAAAGAAAAACCACACAAATTAGCCAGAGAGCCCAACATCTTAGATTTTCATATAAGTAGATAAATTGTTCCCTTCATTTCTGATTTTTTTGCCTCTCTTTTTTTCAATTTTTAATTTCCATTGTTTAACTCTTGGCGAGATAGAAATAAAGAACAAAAAAAACAGGCAGACGGAGATAGAAAGAAGGAGAGGAAGAGATGGAAGAGTATATCATTTTAACACGTTCCAAATGAGTCTTAGACTTGCATTTATTGCTTATTACACTGCGCTTTTGTTTCTAATCTACATCAAGAGCACTTGGACTTGGAATTGGAAGTTAGGAGCCACTCGAAGCCACTATGGGAACTCCACATGCGACTAAGCCGCAACTTTTACTAGCTTCATTCTCAACCATTTTCTACTTCAATTGAAATTCTAACACGTAGCTTCTATTTGAAAGACTTTGGCATCATCACAACCAAAAGAAATATCACAAAATATATATATATATTTATATAACCAAACCAATTAACTTGGAAA
The DNA here is from genome assembly GCA_018150345.1 of Drosophila equinoxialis. NCBI lineage: Eukaryota > Metazoa > Arthropoda > Insecta > Diptera > Drosophilidae > Drosophila > Drosophila equinoxialis. The sequence goes on along the minus strand of JAECWI010000005.1, from coordinate 9,499,604 downwards.
TAGTTTAATGATGGAAAACACTTGAAATATTTGTTCGTTATAAATTGTCTTTATACTGTAACTATAAAGTTTTTATTGCTTATAAGGTGAATAAATTTAATTTTATAATGCTAGTTTCAATTGGCAAAGTCCAAAATGCGGAAGTTCAATTAAATGGAACTGAAACCGAATCTAAAGCTTAGTAAATATTGATTAAAAGATAGAATTTCGAAGTGCGAGTAACGGATATAGCATAAATGTTTGCAATTTACACAGCAGGTGAAAAAGAATAGTTTAGTTATATCTCCCCATTGGGAGTCACCATGGAGGGAGTGGTAATTAAGTGAGATGAGGCAAGCCTACATATGCCATGTATTTAATTCTTGGTCAGTTAATCTTTTATAGATTAATGATAGATGCGACACTCTCATAATGATTTATTTCAATAGAAATCTTGTTCATGTGGTGTGGGAAAATAAATGGAGGAAACAATATAAAGTATTCTTGACATTTGAAATTCAGTCGCAAGACGCGATCTATAATCACATACATGAATAGATCAAGTAATTTGGTTTTATTGGTTAGCTTTGAATCATCATTAACGCTAATCTGTATTGGCTAGATGCATACAATTAAACGCCCATTAAGACATCATATTTGAATTTTTGTTCATTGTCTTTAATCAATCAATCAATCAGAGAGCATCAACATCAGCATGAGCTTCAGCGGCAGACTGACTACTTAAAACCTATTGATACTACCGATGGCTCATCCTTGACACAAATTTGTTTTGTTGAAGGTAGGAAGGGAGAGGGGAAAAGGCATATTGATGCGTAATAAATATACACACACACAGAGATTCGAACACTCAACACACATCAAACAAAATGAAATGCCAAAATATTTTTATTATTATAAATTATTTGCCATTATTTCTTAATTTGTTGTTGTTGGTGTTGTTGAATTTGTTTTAATGATTTACTTTAGCCAGCCTTCGCCCACGAGTTAATTGATCCACGTGTAAATACAAGAAAAAAAAACTAATCAAATATGCTGAAATGAATTTGACCAAAACCAAAATTAACGATATCAACAAAATGCAAATTGCCCCCAAAAAAAAAAAAGACCTTTAATTCTCCAGGTTTCTACCTATCTCTCTTTCTCTCTATCTGTATCTGTCTTACTTTTTCTCTCACTCTTTGTGGATCATAACTTTAGACCCATAGGCAACAACATTTATAGCACATGTTCATAATTTTCTGTGGTTTGCCCAGAAAATTATTAGCACTTTGTTATTTTTTGGCTGCCACGCCTCTTTCTTGTACGCATTAGCACTAAATTCCCAAGAAACTTTTTAAAAGGAGGAAAGGTGACTTGAAATTGCTTTGTATGTATAAATAAATGGCCAGGTTTTGTGTGTGTATGTGTGTGTGCGTGAGGGTATAGAGATTCAGTCGAATGGCAACTGATGAGATATCGATTGAAGAGCTATGAGGAACTGTCATCTACATGTAACTTGTACAATTTGTCGTCGTCGTCGTCGTTGGTTTTTTTTCTTTCTTGTATGCATATGTTATGCCTATATTGTTTCCTGCTTCTCATCATCCTCAAGTTGGAAAGTGTCTGACTCCCTCGCCATTTACCACTTTTCTCACACAACATTGACCACTTTTTTTTTGTCTTGTACCCCGTGTGACCTCTTCCCCTTGCTATTATTAACAGACTGCAACCAAAACGACTGCGGCAACAGCAGCAGCCGCAGCAGCTGACCGTCATGAACTTTCAGCGCAGCATCTTCACCTTTTGCCGACTTTCCATGGTGTATTAAAGCTTTTCACTTTCTTTTGCACGACGACAACGGCAACGACAACGGCAACGACAACGACGACGAAGACGGCGACGCCAAAAACTTGCCACATGACACAGACGAATTTTCGCTAGGCATACACAACAATAACAACAACAAGAAAAATGCAAATTGCCAGCGTGTGTCGCGGTAAGATGCTTCCTCACAGCATCACGTAATTAACATTAAAACCTGCATTTTCTTTAATGTTTGGTTGAATATGCTGTCCCCGTGTGTGTGTGTGTGTCTGTGCGTATGTGTGTGAGTGCTTCAATGTGCTTTCGTAATGAGGAAACAAAGTGAAAAGAAAATGCTGTCAAATGCGTTGGAGGCAACTTGCATACCAAGAGGATCGTCTGCCTGTCTTATTCAATATTAGAAAATAAATTAAAAGGGGAAAGATTAAAACAGAGATCCAAAACTGTTGGAAAATCTATATAAAAATGAGCTAAAATATGGTAGAGTATATCTCTAAACGAATTATTGTAAGCTCAATGAATGGAAAAAGTGTCACAATTTATCTTTTGTGATTAAGTTATCCTAAAAGTTTTCCTTTCAAATATTATGTTTAATTAATTTTATTTTTCCGCAATCTAGTTTAGGAAAAGTGAAAAAGGAGATTAACCATGGGTGGGATGGTTGGCCATTACTAAACTAATTAAGTTACTTGGCGTTTATCATAAAAAATACTACTATCAATGATTTATGACCAATTTTCAAGTCAAGTTTGTGTCTTAAGTGTTTTGTTTTGCGCGGAAGCGAAAAAGTGAAATTTCACGCAATGAACCATTTTTGATTGGTAGCTAATAATGAAAAAAGGTATTTTGTTTAATAATTTATGCTTCTAGATAGATCTTGAATGAAAATGAAAACGTTAGCCAATTACAGTTTGGCATGCATTGTGCAGCAGCAGCAGGCGTTTAGCTGGTGCAGGCAATTACCAAACCCTACCCCAACTCCCCTCACCATACACACTTACTTAGTGGAATTGCGGGGTAATTTGCAAACACACACACACACACACACACACACACACAACACAACAACAAATACACAAAAGCTCAGACCGCCAACTCTAGACGACGACCTTAATTAGCAGGCAGGCAGGCAGGCTGAAAGGAAAAGAAGCCAACCAAACGCATAATAGGCAAAACGCACATAGAAATGGGTCCAAGATGATGGCAAAGTAGAAAACTCAAGAAGTCCAAGTCGAAGTAGAAGAAGGGCACATTGCGAATTCTTAGAAACCAATTAAGGCGCCTGGCAAAAAGGCAAGCGCACAGTGGTTCTTTAACCAACCAAAACGCTGGGGCAGTTTGTATCATAAAATGTATATGATACATAAATGTTTTAACCATCGTTTCGTCAAATTGTATGAATTTTGTTTTAACCAATGTGCCTGCTCTATGATGCCTGATGATGGTGGTGGCCAATGGCCCAAGACGGGGCCGCATCGCATCAATTGAGATATTATGAAATCGCTTTACTCACTTCTTCGCTTCCCGCCCCCCTACGTAAAGGTGCGTGCGGTCCTAAGTTCTGTCTAATAGAGACGCATCCACATCCTTGTTGTCTTTCTTTTATTATTATTTTGTTTTTTTTTTTTTCTTTACTATGGCCCCTTTGGCGTTGCGCATTTGCCTTGTTAATGATGTGCCGTGCGCGCATTTAAATAAAGTGCCGCCCATTATAATGAGCCGTATGCATCGGGCTATTTGGTATTGGTATTGGTTGTTAGTTAGCAGCGGCAACGACTCTGCTCTATTCTCGCTGTTGATATTATTGCCCTGGCAATGTCATAAAGGAGCGGCCTCGATTCGCAATCTAATGAGACGAACATAAAACGTGTTAAAGGTTTTAACTTCACTCGAGCAATCAGCGAGCATTGGAATGCATAATTGAAGCAAGCGGCAAAAGCGTCTGAGGCCAATAATATATATGAATGTCACACTCGTAAACTTTATACAAATCCATTAAAAAACCAAAGATTCACATTTCTAATAAGCAAACTAAGGCAAAAAATATTTGTTAACACAAGTTTTAAGTCATCATAAAGTAAAAGTATAATAAAAGTAAATAAGAATAAAATATTATTATTAAACAAATTTGAAAACTAATTGTTTTGTGATAGTTTTTCTAGCATTTTTGTTTCCTAACTCATCACCTTTAGCCCTATTCTAAATTAAAAGGTATTAAAAACGTCTGATATTGTTAGTCTTCTTCTATGATATTCGCAAAAGCGGAAATCAAAAATTATTACTTTTATGCAATGCAAAAATTGTTGCTGGGTCCCTGTGAGCATGACGTAGGCATAAAACAGTAGAAAGTTTTTCCCACCTACAAGCGAAAATACAAGAAAAATACTTTGTCCAAATATGTAAGTCAAAACCAGAAAAAAAAATAGGAAACTTGCCACTGAGTGACTGGAAAATCTCAGTTTTAGCCCTAATTAGTTGGCAGATAGTTTGAGAAGCATTGTGAATGCGTTTTGTGTGGTCAGTAGGCAAGACAAGATTGACATCAAATAAATCGTAATGGTTTTTCTTTGTTCCTTGAGTGCTGGCAACATTGCTATGCACCTAGAAACAAACATTAACATGTATTTGTGTGTCTGTGTATGTCTAATTATGGGCCATTCAATCGATTCGAAATGCCCAACAATCTTTTCAATTATTTCTTATCATTTCTCGCCCAAGAATGAATGTGTCATTAGGCCTCAAAGGCATTGAAGAAGCCCGGGAAAAGAGAGAGAGGAGAGACGGCTTGACCAAGAATGCGCCCAACATTGTTGCTAATGGCCATTGGGCAGATGCTTAGCATATTTTCCCTCTCTTGATGTCTTTTATGCTATCTAAGAGGCTAATGACAAGCAATTGATATAAATTTGAATAGTCTACAATTTGCGATTTGTGTTGTTGTACATTTGCATTGCATTACTTTTTGCCTGGCATTTTAAATTTGTAGGTTTTCTTTCTGTCTTTCATTTTATTAATTAACAATGTTTTAAGCGGAAAAGCGTTTTACACGAACAAGTTCCGGTGAAAAAGCCATTCAATAAAGTTATTTTGAAGGGAAAATAAATATATGGCCTAGAGTGCAAGGTTAAAAAGAGGTTTTTTCACTTCAATAGCAAATGTTTTTAAATACTTATGGAGCAAAAAACTATCTTACATCAATCGATGGAACCACTTGCACTTTCAACATTGTCGTTGCCGTCATTCTACTTGTGGACAACTTTCATCTTTCTGCATGCTGCACTTTCGTTCAATCGGTCAACGCAACTAAATATGCCGCAAGCTTCTCCGTCTTGTCTTGTACTCCATCTTCGTCTTCGTCTTTGTCTTGGGTCTCTTCGTCTCTGACTCTGTCTCTTCTTTCATTTCTTTAGTCTGAGAGCCATAGGGTAATTTACATATTTTCCGGGCTTGGTTAGGCGCGCAGTTTATTAAACAAAATATTGACATGAAAATCGGCTTTCGATTTTCATGCGAACGTGCGACAAATTGTTGCACCACAAAACGAAACGAGATTAAATGGAAAGTGAAGTTGCGCATGCGCGTTGCCAATCAACACACACACACACAGTCTGACCATGTAGGTGTGTGTGTGTGTGTGCGAGTGCGTGTGTGTGTAATTAGGACAAAATGTCTAATGTTGACCAAAACCGAAACCAAAAAAGTAAATACAACTTTAGCATCAACTAGTTTCATTTTACTTGGGTTTATTTTTTTCATTTTTCTTTTTAGTCTTTTCTTTTTCGGTCTTCACATGGGGAAATCTTAACTGGCTTATGGTCTTTGGTCTTGTCTTGGTTGTTGTTGTTATTGCTATTGATTCTTCTAACAGAAGTCAATGCATTTGACTTAATTCAATCAGCTTTGTGTCGTCTCTTGCGATCACTTTCGATAGGAAAGCTGAAATTGAAAGTTTTCGGGCCCATCTAAACGGATTAAGATTAAGCCAATTAAACAATTTGTCATTGTACATTGAAATAAATGCTTAAAATGATTAGAAAATCTGTAAGCGCATTTTGTGGGAAAGAAAATTTGAGTAAAATTTTAATCAACAACATTTAGTAATTGGCTCAAATATTAGTAGATCTTGGCTACAAAAATTTATTTAGTGCTGAGAATATCTTACTAGTAGCTAGTATCTAAATAAGAGGACATCTAAACTAATCATTTTCTATTTTTTATAGAAAGATTTATCAATGAATGTCCAAGGTAAAAAATTTTAGTGTAAAAAGTTCAGTAGCGGAAGGAGGCTTTAAAATTTTACCAAATTTGAGGAGTGATCTGCCTACGTAGTTGGACTACTTCTAAGCAATATTGACCCGATTAATAAAACCGTATGTGCACTAAAACAAAATCTATTATTTAGCAAAAAACATTTTGACCAGGTTGATTAGAGACCAAATTTAATAATGAAATGAATTTCAAAAGGACAGAACGTTGACAAACAAAATAGAGTATAATTGCCGATAGAAAACCCGGTAAGATAAAAGGTAAGGTAAAATTATTATAAGACAAAAGCATGTAAAGCAAGCAAAAAGTTTTGAAACTAAAGTACATATAATTTTTCCACATTCCACATTCAATCTACATCAAAATCACTTTCGACAGACTAACACATATTTATGGAGCTTCAAATTCAGTTGTGTGGGTTGCCCATTTTGGGTGATGTTTTTGATTTCTTTGGCTATAAGTAACAAAATACACACGTATACATTTATTATACTTATGCGTTTAAGGACTTGTCTGCGCGACTGGCATTTCATGCATTTATAAGATACATATTACAACCCAGAGTGATTCCACAACGTCTAGTGTAAAAGATACATTTTTTTCCCACATTGCATTTTCATTCCAACACTTAAACTGACATTAGCCAAAGCCGCTCCCCCGCTCCCTCTGCCAATGCGGTCGCCGTCGGCGTCGCCGTTTCGAGTCAAGTAAAGGTAAGTCTGTCTTGGAGTCAAAAGAATCTTCTAATGCACAAATAATTGCAGAAGCTTCTGCTTCTGTTAGAGTTCCGTCAGGAATAGGCCTCGTCTCCTCTTCCAGCTGATTGCTCAATTTCAATGAAATATGATTAAATAAATTAATGTAGCGTTAATTCATTTTGCCTTTAGTTTCTTTTTTCTTTTAAAGGAAAATAGCTTCAAGAACTTTGAAGTTACAGCGTCAGACAGCGAGCCAGTCGACCCCCTTGCCCCCTCACTCCCTCTCACTGCTCATAAGATTAAGTTGTTAACGGCAGTTGCTTTATAGGTAGTACATACATACAAACATATAAAAGTGTATGTGTGTGTATGACTTGAAGAAAAGTGTGAAAAGCTAAAGTACTGAGACAATGTGTGGGACTTTGAGATTGAGATTAACCCAAATTGTTTTTGTACAATATATTAGAACATACCCATATCGAAGAGTCCAATCTTGGAATAAATATGTAGATCACTATTTAATTAATTAGTTTGATGCGATACCAGTAAAGCCGATACAAAGGCGATAATGGCAATAAATTCATTCGGAGATGGTAGTCATAGTTCTTACTAGTCCAAGGAATAAAAAGCTGTCAGTAACCAAAGCTCGGTTGGTGCTCATCGGGCTTATGATTTTAAAGGTTCTTCAAACTAGGAGTTAAACGATTATGTTTTTTGTCACTATTTGATTCGTCTTTATCTAAACTAAAATTTTAAGTGAACGACATTCCTATTATTCCAAGACGTCTACAAGTATGCAACACATTTTTATTTACCAAATGAAGTTCGCCGACTCCGATAGTTTTGCATTTATCAAAGTTTCGATAGTTGTCGATGTCATTTTTAAAGCGGCAAATTTCAAACTATGAAAATTGGGAGAATATACTAAGACAAACTATTTCGGTGTAGATTTCCCAGAAAAATTGATTGAAAATTAAGAAAAATACTTACAAATTTAAGTCAGAAATTTTAAACTCTCAAAAACTTTTAGAACTTTTTGATTAATTTGAATTGTATATTTTATTTTTTTCGTCTAAGTTTTGTAATTATTATCAGTTTTTGTGTTTGTTTTCTTTTAGCATTGAACAAATAATTGAATAATTCAATTAAACCTTAGTACTAGAGCACTTAAAATGTATATACAATAGAATAAATTTAAGTATAGTATATATGTATATAAGTATATGTGGGTGTTTTCAAATCTATTTCGTTTAAGTGATGTTGTGCCGCTTATATGTTAACTTTACTGTTCCATTTTTATACACATTTTTTGGAAAAAAAGTTTTTGTTTTGTTTTGAAAAATTGTTACATTAGCCTTATTGAGTTATGACCTACATAAAAAAACTAGCAAATGTTAATAATAGGTAGGTATATGATATTATATAGATAATTGTGTAAAGGCGTCGTCTTCATAATTATGAGCACACTTGTGTGGTGAGGGATAATGTTTTCTTGTCTCTTTTTTGTTTGTTGGATTAACTGTGGATATCTTAAAATTTGTTTTATACTAATGCTGGCTAATTACAAAAACTAATGCTTGGCATCCTTAAGAGCCTGTTCTTCACGATCGGCATCGATGAGGGATTGCTTACGCTTGCTACTATTGGAGTCCACCTGTTGCTTGGCATCGATGAGTGAATGTTTGCGCTTATATTTCTCCAACTCCGAGTCGGACTCTTCATCATCGTCATGATGTTGCAGACAAGGGAAATCGAACATGCGTTCACCCTTGCCAAAGACTTCACCTTCCTCAATGGTAGTTGGCAAGCTCCTATTTAATGTCTCGGGCAGGAGGAGGCACACAAATGAGCCAGCGAAGAACAGAATGCCCAAGATGATGGAAGGAGCTGCCTTAAAGAATGTACCCAACCACAAAATGTAGGGAGCCAGGAAAGAGGCGGCAAATCCAGCCACATGCACAGCTGCTACACCCTGTCCACGCACACAAGTAGGTATCAATTCGGTGGCATATTGTGAGCCCGATTCATAGGATATAGCAACACCAAAACGTGCAGCTATGGTCAGACAAGCCAATAATATGGCATTATGATTATCCTGTTGATAGGCTATGGCAATGCCAGCAGCGGCTGTGAAGAGGCCACCCACCAGCAGCGAGCCCGAAGCCATGCCCTTACGTCCAATGCGATCCTGGAGCAGGACCAACAGAATGCTCGATGGTAAAACGGCCAAGGCACTTAGCGAGAACATAATGAAGGGAGAAATTCCCATGCCTTCCACATTACGAGAGACAGCATCGTAGCACAGAGTAATAACCATGCTGAAAATACAAAAATACATATAGTAATCTAAACTTATGTGAAATTATTCTCTAACTTACCTCTTAAAGAACAAGATCAATGTATTCTTGCGCATGCGTGGCGTTCTGAACATATCCAAAAGAGTGGCATGCTTCTTATCATCGCCACCTTGCAACTCTCGTGTCATCTGACAATGACGACGGAACTCATCGAAATCCGCCTGCGTTACACGGCAACCATTGAACTTGGCCACACGTTTCAATCTTTTGATGGCACCATCGATGTCATTACGAGTGACCAACCATTGGGCACTTTCCTGCACCACAAAATAGAAGAGAACCACCAGCAGAATGGGTATGGAAGTGCAAGCCAAATAGATTTGCCAATGACCAGCCAAGACAGCCAACCAGGGAGTGAATACCAAGCCCAGGCAATAGAATAGACCCACAGCCATATTGAGACCCAAAGTACGCATGCTAGGACGTATATATTCGAGCACTAGAAATGAAATAAAAGAATTTGAATTAGCATTCTCATGAGGTTCAGTTTCTAAAATATCACTTACCTATAATATACATGAGATAGAAATTAGTATCGGCAGCCAGACCCGATATGAAACGGCACAAAGTGAATGTAGCCACACTTTTGGTGAATATTGTTGAGAAATCGCCAGCAAAGCCACAGAAATTAGATAATATTAAAGCAGGAACACGACCAATTTTATCAGATAATAGGCCATAGAATAAAGTGCCCACCACAGAGCCAATAAAGAATAAAGATTGTCCTATGCGAGCCTTGTAAGCCGAATCACAGACCCAGTTCAACTAAAATCAGACAAACTGTTTTAACTTTCTGTTCATAAATATTAATATCTCTTTGATTTACCTCTGTGTTCATGCTTCTATAGCCAAAATCGTAATTATAGATCCAGCGTTCACATTTCTCAGTGCTAACTGTGACATTTGGTCCATTGATGTCCGCCAAACGTGTGCACGATGGATTCTCAAATCTTGAATAGATTTCAGCTATTTCCTTATAAGTCATGTTCACTAGCTTATCATGATAGCACCAATGATCTGGTACAAAACTAATGACTGTTTGTGTAAAATAATGCTGAAATAATAAAAACAATCCTTTTCTTAGTTGGTTTTGAATTTATTTGAATAAGTTTTGTACTCACCATCGATACGATGATATTGATAAAGCCGAAGAGGGCGAGTATCATGAATTGATAACGATTGAAATCGCCACATTTGGCAAGTATTTGATCGAAATCCATTATGTTTATAGTTGATGATTTTTCAAGACTTTTATAGTTGATGGATTTGTACTTAGAACGTGAATAAGTTGGCGTGGTATGTACAAAATGTAAATGTTTTCTATTTAGGAGAGAGGGATTTTCCCAATGGGTTTCACATGGATTTTCCTATGAAAGTATATCACAATTTTTTCTGTGTGTGTCAGTGTGACTGTGTGTCTATGTGTGCGGGTGTAGATGAGTGTATGTGTTAAACTTCTTGTTTATCCAGCGTTTAGTTCACATTGGTTGCCCTTCCTGTAACATAGAAAACCAAATTATTGTTTAGTTCATTAATTAAGGTCATTGAACAAACACAGACAAACACATATATTTATGCATGTATGTATATGTTTGTGTACGATATAAATATGTTTATCGGTTTTTGCTTTGATAAGATAATAATTATTCATCTGAAACCGGTTGAGCGGTCTCTGCATAAAAAATATATATTAAATACGTCGCAGACAAAAAATCAAATAAAAACAACGAAATCAAAACAAAAAACAACTAAAATATATACACATAACATCTATTAATTTTAATTAATTAAAGAAAGAAAAAACGATGAAAATGTAGCTATATTTAATGTATTTTTAAATTTGGAGTTTGTGACTAATCAATATGGAAATATTTCGTATACACGGTGAAAGTTTTTTTGTATCACAAAATCGGCCTATATATTGAACGAATGTGTGTATACAATAACTATATAACAAAAAGTGCTAACCAAGCGAAAACCCAAAAATAAATGCTTAAATAAATTAGCATAATTATGTATAATAATTGTCAATATTTATTGATATTTTTTACACAAAAAAATTGTCATTCGATGTAGATCGCATAATTAAAACAGTTTATTTGATACGAGATGAATTTGCTCTAAGGGAATAAAGGGCTATGCATTTAGGATATTGTCCTTTGCCCCTCAAAGTATGCAATAGGCTAGAAAAGTGTTAATGGTTTTCAACAAATTTATAGCTTTTTGTGTGCCTTGTAATTTGAAAAACGTCATTAAGACTAATTTTTTACTTCATTATTAAGATATAATGACTAATTTGACTTATTTGTAGCAAATCAGAAATAGTTTATATACTAACTTGGGACCTTCATTTCAGTTTCTATTGTGTGCTTATTGCCTCATTTTCACAAAAACACGAATTGGCAATTGATCTATTTAATTTTACAAATGCTAATTGAATACGTTTAAATACGCAAAAGAAAAAAAAAGCAACTGAAAACTAAATAATACAATAAATAAATAACAACTTTCACTTAACACATTTTTTTCTTATAATACTTCAACTGGTTAAAATCGCAGTAGAAACTATTGAATTTCTTCAAAGCAATGAAAATAGTTCTATGTATAGAATATTATTCATTCGTCTAATAGCTTAGCATAGGCTACTAAGGCCAGCAGCTTATCAGTGGCGTAATAATTATATGGACATTCATTTAGATAAACCAAACAGAACTAGCATTAACTACTCCACGAATATGATTCAAGTTCTCATTTCACTCCTCTGTTGCCAAGTCCAATCAAGACAAAGTCGGTCGGTTGACTTCTAATTGAGTCCAAACACGTGTGATTTGACGTTTAAAATTTGTCGTTGTTGTCTGGCTTGCCTTGTTTTTCTTAAGAAAATCTAAAATTATTTTGCAATTCATTAGATACGCGCATTTGAGTGAGTCGAGTATTTGCTTAGTGGCTAGACATACAATTACAAACACACACAGCCAAGAAATCTAAGCAAAATATATAAATTTTGTAAAATCAAGTTTCGTTTTTTTTGCATACACCAATTTTGTTTTTTTGGGCAACTGGTTTTATTGAAGCCAAGAAAAAAATTGAAATTCAAGTAAACTAATAGTTAACAAAAAATCTCCAATCCGAATTTCAAGGTTTGTTTTGATATGAGTAAAAAACATTATAGATTAGGCAAAGGTATCTCATCAATTACCGTGTAAAAATGAGAAAGTTTTAAGCTATTAAGTTTCTAGAGAGAAACAGCTATTAACTCAAACTAATTTTACTAACCAAAAGGTATATAGAAGTCAATCTCTCATATTATTGATAACTCTCTTAAATTTAGTCAGAAATTAATGGCTAATAAACTATATAGTCATCACATTTTACCGTTTCTAAACTAGATATTGAACACTACAAATTAATTGACTCTGTTTTATAGTCAATCACTATTTAGTGAACATTATAGATACTAAGACTATTGATATCTCATCTGCTAATAAAAGCAAAAACACAATTTACAATATACCCTTTTAGGTCTAAGTAAGTAGAGGGTATCCAATGATTACACAGAAGAGTTGTTTGCTTAAATATGTTCAAGGTAATCAAATACAGAAAAGCAACAAGAATACAAGCCCTCAATATTTAATTTACCTGCACAAGTAATTCAATTTACATCGATGATGATTTCAAAACTGATTTGAAACAAAAACACACACACAAAGTTGATTAATATTTGTTGTTTTTCTTTTGGGTTTTCCTTTTTTTGTCTTGCTTTTGTTGATAAAAAAAAAAACCAACAAAATAAGATTTAGCAATGTTCTTCTGCAGCGTAGTAACAAGACAGAAAAATAAACAAAAATATATTTTTTCTTTTTTAGCCACAAAGACGACAGCTTCAATTAGTCTATATATATATATATATGTATGCGAGTAGCTAAATATATATTTTGTTCAAAACAATATCGTCTATTTTTCCACATCTATCATATTTGTATATACATATGTAGTATATATTATTCCATTTGATTTTATTTCCAAGTTCATTGGCTCGAGAATCACGCCGCACACGCCATGTCTGTTTTTGTATTTGTTTAACAAACAAATTCACTGGCCAACATGATTACGACTAACACAAACGCACACAAACGTAAATGCGTAGATAGATAAATATACTATGTATATTGTTTATAATGTTCTTTTTTTTTATTCCACTAAACCGCCAACCGAATGAATCTCTTTTGTTTTGTTGGCCCGGAGACCTTTTTTTTGTGTGTGCTTATCCGCGAAATGATTTTCACAGACTGAGCCTCCACCGGGCCGAGTAGATTGTTTAATAAACAAAAAAATAAAATAGCAACAATAAAATCCCCAAACAGCTGTTAGGATAGAGAGCAACAACAACAATAGCGGCAGGTCATAATTAAAACCAAAAGCTGTGAAAAGCAACAACCAAATCAAGTTGGGGAGAATTCGTTACGATCTCATTTTGATTTGCATGATACTCATACGCACCGTGTGACGCCTTTGAATATTGCCACGAAAATTGCTATGCTAATTGCTATAGTCAAGTTGCTGTTGTCTTATAGCCCCCGCAAAAGTCAAAACAAAATATACTCAGTTTGGCTAAAAGTTTTGCAAAGTTTTATAGAAAATGACATTGTCGAATCCCGTGCCCAGAAATACATACATATCAATTCGATTGACCTGTAGATAGATTTTTGATGGCTTTACTGTGGATATAGTATGGTAATATATTAATTCCTTCAATTATCATATATTGTGTTTGGGGGATTTTGTAATATGTGGAGAGCGATAACCGAAACAACAACTGAGTCATATTAATATGCAATTTCACACGCTTTCATTTTATCACTTTAATACAACAAAAATATGTATTGCCATTTATGACTGAAGCGTGTGTTATCAATAACGGTTTAAGTTTTGCATTAGGGAAATCACAAAATTGCTACCACATCATTCCTAGAACAACTCATAAAAACTATGAAAATATCAAATTTAAATGTATTAATTAGACTTTAATGGTTTAAACAATAAGAATGAAGGTTAAATTTTGAATGAGTCATAAAACATCCTTATGCCAAAAATAAAGCATACTTTTAAGGGCCTTCGCAGTGGTTATAAAACTGTAAGAGATTCTCATGACTTTCCATGTTTTTCGTTTGTTTATTTTCTATTTCTTGTTATTACATTGTTTATTTTTATATTTGGCTAACTAAGTTTTAGTTGTTCGCCTTAAAGTTCTTGGACCAACATTGTGGCTAAAAGGCAAAAGCATTTTCGATTGGAACCAAAGTGCCAAATTTCACACATTTCAATTCTATGAACTTCATTAATTGTTAATGCACATACTTTAGCCGTTTTAATGTTGAGTCAAGACTATCAAGTACAAACATTAAAAATTATATTTTAGTTTCTCCACAATTACTTTTAGCTTCTTTCAACAAGTTTACGAGGTACTAAAATCATCTTCAATATCATCAGAATAAAAAAATTCTTATTGAAATTCATTTCATTAAATTCGATTTGAGTTAGATATCTATTTGGTTTTATTTTTGTTTTTGTACTTTTAATGCTCTTCACTTTCCCTTATGTTCATTTAATTTACACACCTTTCATAATGATTGAGTAGCTATTGCTTATCATAAATAAATAATCCATACAGCTGGCTCATGGTCAAAAATTTATTGTTGCCGCCCAAAAAAATCAAAGCTCATGGCTAATACTCTAATTATGCAATTAAAACTTAATAAAGTCAACCGCACATAATAATAACAACAAATGCGATTAGATAATGCCCTCAAAATGTATCAGACAGGCGGTTAAGTCTCAAGTGCTAATAGCTTCTCAGTGTTGATATGGTTAAACACAAACTACTCAAAACTATTTTAGCTACTACGTTCAAAAGTCAATGCCAATATCAAGCCAATACCATCTTATCTAACCTAACAAAATACTTTCTTTTAGCGTTTCCAAAAAAAAAAAAAAAACACGTGCACTTGAGCAATTTGCTGCCAACTGTACCCATTTTCTCCATCCGACGAAATTGGGATCGACTGTGATGCCAAACAGCTGTCTGGTTTTTTGCCTTGGACTGCTGCATGATCTGCATGTTTGTATATTATATCTTCTCTCCCCCCGTCCACCCTCAAAAACTTCTTTGTTCGCCGATCTAGACAAAAGAACACAAAGAAAAGTCGGAAAAGGGCCAACTTGATCTATATATGTATGTATATAAAATGCCATGCGGAAGTCTTTGCCCTAAACAAATTCAACTCAGTTCTCTTGATTCTCCATATAGTGAATCATTTGAACGTTCGATCGTATTGTGACTAAGTGTGATTTTATTATATGTATTTTTTTATTATAATCATTATTTTTGCACCTAGCTTGATTCAAATCCTGCTAACTTTTACACCTAGTTAAATGTAGTGAGTGATTTCGAGACTATACTAAAATGTTGAATAAATATGAATTTATGCTCTTCTCTTCGAACGAGTATTGAAAGCAACCATGGGGAATTTGCGAAGGGATAACAAATCATATTGCCAAATATTGAATTGTTAATTGATAATGTTATAATTTCATTAGAAAACACAACACAAGCCACTTTGATAAGTACATGAAGGTGTGTTTTCCCAATTATTTTTGCTTGCTAAAATAAATCTACAAAAAAATTTGTATAAATAAACAAGTTTTCCTCCTAAGAATCCACTAAAATGGATTACTTTAAAGATTATTTTTTAACCAATTTTATCTGAAATATTTCTTTCAACATTCAAAACTTTTTCTTTCAGTTGTTACTCTGCAAATGATTTTACTTAAAATTCTTTATCTCAAGGAATCTTCTTTGAGATATCAAAAGATATTTCTAAAACTCTCTCTTATTTCATCTCCAATTTTATTGAACTTTTAAAGGTTGTTCAATTTCAAGTCCTTGATCAGTGGCAAATATAGTTTCTAATTTTTTTTCTTGTCCGTCTGCATTAAATAATATTAACTATTGTGGTTTGATTTAGATTTGGGTTTCCTTTCGTTTTGTTTTTTTTCACATACACTTGCGAAATGTTTCGAAAATGCGATTTTTTTTTATAATGCTGGTATAAATTGTTTTTTTTTTTTTTTGGCGATATTCACACATTATTGAACTTACTAATTATAGACATTTATTAGGTGCGTGAAATTTATTTATAATATTTTCGGTTTTGTTTTTACTTTTGGGCACTAAATCACACTAAACACTTTTAAATGGAGCGAGGCGTAATAGTTAATAAGTTTTACATCTTTTTTTTTTGTGGATATATTTTGAAATTGCTTAAAGTTTTTCAAGTTGAATAAATTGCAGCTGCTTCTGCTGGCGAGGAGCGCCCCAACGACCATTAACGACAACCAACAACAAGCAACTGCTGCTGCTGTTGCTGCTGTCGATGGGGAAGCACACACACTCACACAAACACTCCAATTCTCTCTCGTTCTCTCTTTCTCTGTGTGTGTGTGTCTTGTTCCCAATCAGCTGTCCCAAGTGTTACGATCTGTTGCTACTCGCGTGCCAATCGAGAGCGCTTTGACTTCAAGTTCAGCAAATGCCTTTGGTCTTAAATAGTGCTTACATCTGGAACTTTGCTATATACCAATAGTTATATATACATATACATATGTATGTATATATACATATGTATCATATGTTGCTGATGGCGTCATTATGTCTCAGCCCACCCTTTATGCAAATGCAACGCGTGTTTAACTATGGAAAAGTTTTCTTGTTGTTTATATGCATACCGAAATATTCCAAAAGCTCAGCTCAAACTCAGACTTCCTACTACCCTATAAACTTTAACAGAAGAGAGTTATAGTTTGCTCAGTCCTAAAGCTATTTTGATGATCTATGTCTTAGCCAAGAACTAAAATATTAATTTTGGAAACCCCTTTGGACCTGCTAGATATCAGAGTTATATAGAGTTGCCAAGAGAAGGTTCAAGTTCTCTTAAGTAAAATAGAAGTCTTAGAAGTTTGTATGCTTGGAGCCATTATAATGTTCATCAAGTGTCAATAAAGAATATTTTAAGACGATTAAGGTTCGCTTAAGAACTGACTTTTATATGATGATGATATTATCTTTGTCTATATCTTTTACTTAAATGCTTAAAATTTCTTAAGCATGCCAAAATTAATATAGCAAATTATAAACCAACTAGGCGTAAATGGTGACTGATAAAAAATTGATTCCAATTTGGACTCCATATTACAATTTGCAAATCTTTCTAAAAAAAATTGTCTTTCGAAAATGTAGAAAACTGGCAAAAAGAATTGCCAATATTCATCTTTTTTCAAAATATGTTCATAATATTATTTTCTAGGGTAAAAAAAGCTTTAGTTTTAAAAATAAAACACTTCGTTTCTTTATTCTTTCTTTGACTTTTTGTTTAATTGATTCAAATTGTAAATGTTTGCGTTTGTTTTGTTTGACTATTATTTTCCCCTTTCGAACGGGTTTGATGTGGTAAACATGAGGGCAAATAATAAATTTGTATATATAAATAGACATAAACAAAACATTTGTCATCAATTAAAATGATATGGCAATTAATGATTAACGTATTTCAAGTAACTTCATTCAAGATGATGGTTGGGATTTGAATGGGAGCATAAAAGTAATGAGTAATATTTTGATTAATGAAACTATATGCGGGTATACAAATAAGGAAGATAAAAACTTGATATAGAAGTAAAGTAAAGTAACTAACCCAGTGAAAATACCTATTACTTAAAGGTAATAACATTATTCTGAGAAATCACAACAAAAGAACATCAAGGTTTTTAAATCTAAGATTTCCTCGTAAGAAAATGAACTCATTATTCACAAACGGCACGTTCTGTATGTAGGAATGTCTCATATTTTTATTTTGTTCTGCGGTTTCCAGAAACCAATTAAAGGCCATTGATATGTAAGTACTTGGACATCATTGTCATCTCATCTGTCTGTATGAAACATCACAGAGAAATATTCATTATTGAAACGGCCCAACATCCATTACTATACTCTGCTGAGCCATGAATGTATGTCAAACACTTGTTGCTCGGTCATCTATCCCTTTCGCAACTTCAAAACTGTCTGCGACACTCGCTGAACTTGAGGCGTCCATAGCAAATTCAGAACGAATGTGTATTTTTATGCATAAATAGGAACGTACATATTCGATTGCACTCTATAAAAATTCTCGTCTTTATACACTACATGACGCCGTTCTCTGAGCACGTTCTCGGTCTCAGTCTTTAACAAACAACTCACTCACTCACTCTTAATTGGTTACAACTGGCGCTAACCAGTCTGGGTCGGACTGCGGACTGGCCAACACAACTCGTTGGAGGCTTCTTACATGTGCTTGGCATAAGCTTTATCGCCAATTTTTTCGTCTCGCCGAGAAGTAAAAGCAAAACAAAACGCAAAACTCAACTACATAGGGCGGATAAGAGAGCATGCTTATCAAATGAATCTACCATTAGTTTCAATGCCAAATGCTGCTCCCAGCTGTTTTTCTATCGCTTTTGGGCTCACCCATATCATACCTGTATGTATGTATATATCTTATCAATATCCAACCCATGTTACTAATTTCGCAAATTTGGTTAATTGAATTACTTTTGGTAATATTGTATTGTATTGTATTCAGTGATATAAAAGGTCCAAATATGTAAGTACATCTTTGGGCTGCTGAATCACTGTCTAACTATGTCCATGTTGTTTAATATGGTGTAGAGTATACCATTTTATTTTAAAGATGTAAACAAAGTAGAGCGCAATTTAAAAAACTTGATACATCGAAAATATCAAGGGAAGAGCGAACAGAACAAAGATTACCTGAAAGATACCTTCACGAGTTGTCTTAGTCAGAATCTTTATAAAAAATTGCGTATCATTTGCCGAAAATGTAAACAAACAAATGGCTGAACAAATAGATAAAAAATAAACAATATTTAAAAAGCTTTAATTAAAAGAAAGGTAAACCAAACTTAATAAAATTTATCTAACACAGCTAATGAAGCATTTTAAGCAAATTTGAACTTTAACTTGGGAGTTGTCAGCTTTTTACCACACAATTCGCTTTATATGAAGAATGTAGTCGTAATAGATGGGCCGGAAAAGAGCATTAGAGATAACAAAATTATTCACTTTTGTTCAAACTTCATTTCCAAATAAGCTAAAATAAGATTTAAATGATTTTTACAGAAAAAAAAAATGAAGAAGCTCGATCACGAAGTAAAGAACCATTATAAAAAGTCTAGAGTCTAAACCTTCGAACTGTGTTTGAAGAGGTTTTCCTAAGTACTT
This sequence comes from Drosophila equinoxialis, assembly GCA_018150345.1. Taxonomy (NCBI): domain Eukaryota; kingdom Metazoa; phylum Arthropoda; class Insecta; order Diptera; family Drosophilidae; genus Drosophila; species Drosophila equinoxialis. The sequence goes on along the minus strand of JAECWI010000005.1, from coordinate 9,480,144 downwards.
ATAATGACCATGAATTACTAATGACCATGAAAACTTGTAAGTAAACTCACAAAATGCTATCTGAAATGCTTTGAATATTTATTTCCAAACTATTTCCATTCAAAGAAGGGGATATTATAAATTTGTTATTTAATTTAAAGTAAAGTGGATCCTATGACTAAGTCAATAGGTCAAAGGTATATAGGCCAGGTTGTTTTAGTTCGTTGTTTTGGTTAAAAAAATCACAAAAATAATAATATACAAATATTAAATAAAGCAGCAAATATAAAAAAAATAAAATTAAAGTTGGTAGTTAACCCTTGTCTTTGTTTGTGTTACCAATATTTCAGTTTCATAAAATGCTTTTGTTAGCAAGTTTGGATATTGTCACACCTATGGAAAATGTATCCAAAAGTTTATTGAACTCCCATTCAGTCACATTATTCTCTATTATATTTTTTCAAAACTCAACAAAACCTTGAAAGGAAACCAAAACGCAGATGCAAAATAAAAAAATCAACAAGCAATTGACCCAGACAAAAAAAAAAAACACAAATAGCAATTAAATATTACATAAACCGCAAAACAGATGAAGGAAGAAATGGCCAAAGTGTCGCCAATATCAAAATAAACCAATTAAAGTGAAAATGCCGCCCCTTCCTTTTCTCTTTTCTCTCTCTTTCTCTTGTTGACTGTTCCTGAAGCATATGCAAATGATCTCATATGCTGATTGAAATGTTTGGTGATCTGCTGTACCAGTTTGTTTTATGTTGGGAATATTCCATTGAAAAAGAAAAAACAGAAAAAGAAATTAGAATGCGTAACGTAAACAACAAATTGAACGGACCCATAGATCCACCGTAAAGTGAAGACCTCCAAAAGAGGGGTGTGTCGCCTTTTGAGCTCGTCAAAAAGTCAAACTCAATTGCCAAGTAATGAAATGAGTGACATGAACCGCTTTAAATTGGTTCGAATCGCTTCTCAATACAGAAAGCCACTAAAATAAGACACAAAAAAAAATCAAATTTACAACGAAACCTCGGCATGATCATGAACATGATTGTGATTAGTGTCGAACTAATAGAGAGAAAGGCAGAGAGAGATAGGTAGAGAGTATATATAAAGGGAACAATGCAATTTAGCTAACATCTGATGCTTAGTCAGTCATTTGCCCTTCATCCTCATTCTCACTTTTATCGTCTGTAGTTAACTACAAAGTAACTCCCATCTTGTTTATATAACTTGATCTAATATCCAACGAGTTTCATAAAACAGATACCATTAGGTTTACAGTTAATCAACTCTCACTACATTGCTGCTTGACAACGCAAGGCAATGTCTCCGGCATTTTAAAAATACTTTTGTCGCTTAGTCTATTAAATGTTTATCGTCTGTAGAAAACAAAAAAGCAAAGAACGCACACAAAAAAATTATAGAGTCATTGAAAATACAAATATGAGTCAAAAACGTGACTAAACTTTATTTGTTTGTTTCGCTTTTGCTTTGATATTTTTGTTTGTTTCTCAATTTATGCAATGAACTTGGAACACACAAAACACACCCAGAGATAAATCTATTTCTGAAAAATACATTTCTATATGTATATGAAATGTGAATAAAAATGAATATATTTCTTATTAAATAATTTCTTTATAGTTGGTGACACGTGGTAAACTAAAAATTTCAAAATTATAGCTATATAACATGTGCGAGAAATAAACATTTTGCCCTTCTTATATAAAGAAATATATGTATGTGTATAGGTTATATATGCAATAGAAAGTCTTAGCTAAGGAAACATAAGAAGCTTTTTGAATGGTTCTAATAAAGGCAAGAAATTGCGAAATATTTCGGACTTTATCTATATCTAGAGATAGTTTTCTAACTTAATCTCTGACAATTGTTACCAATTAGACCTAGTTTGTAAACAAGATGAATAACAATTTTGACCACGGTCATATTAAAGTGTTGGTACTTCAATTTCTGTACATATAAAACCGGAACCTGTTGAATGAATTTGTATTTTGATATTTGTCTAGTTGTAAAGTTTTCAATTGCCCTCAATTATTGTTAACTTGTTCTAATGCAATTCCACTCTATGGCATTTTATGATTGAAACTTAAAAGCAATCTAAGTACGTATATTTTTTCTTTTTACTTTACGGCATGGGCGTCCATATATGTAACCTAATCCCTGAATTGATAGCAATTCGAGATAAAAACGTTGATTGATTCTATACTTGGAAAATGTGACTAATGTCTCACAATCAGAGAAGATTGAGGTACTACATAGGTTACTCTAGTAATCCCATTGATGCGCCCATGTTGACTTCATCATTTAAACATACTAGTTAAAAGAGCATAACCAATTATTTATCTGGCGGAAAAGCTAAATATGCTATCTCTTCGAATAACCAGTTGCATCTGGTCTATGATAATTGTTGATTGTATATTTTATTCTGGGAACTAAGTAATTTCATTTTTGCTTGCCTCCTAGAGACAAAGTTATAGCTTGTTTTGTCACTATTCACAACACAAAGGCAATAGGGTAACAGGTTTCTAGTTGATAAATGACATGTGTTTTTTTTTTTGTTAGTCTGTTATGTGGTTTGAACAAGAACTGATTGGTTTAAAAGTGAAAGTTTTGTCTTGATTTATCTGTGTAGCTCATCGATCTCACCTCAGGCTGAGAGATAGAATACTTTAAGGGCAACTCAACGTATTTATCTATGGGGTACAAAGTGTTTGCCCCTTGCAATTCACATACATATTGTTGAGATTATGCCAGAAATCGATCAGGAAATACTTTAATTCAAGAAGATAAATAGATGTAAAAGTTAAAGCGCATTATCCACTTGGGAGAGCGAAAGCTAAATTGATTAAAACTGAACAAAGATCCATGTTGAATTATGCATAAGAACAACTAATTGTTAATTGTTTCTTGAATGACATTTACAAGATAATGTGTGATTTATTTCATTTAGTTATAGATTAAAATATTTTAAAAAAAATACCTCGAACTATGCCGTTCCATTTCGACTCTAGTCGACCCCTTAAAAACAGATAAAGAAGAAGCCACTCCCAGATTAATCAGGAGTTCAAATAAGGATATGACGATAACTTATAGTTTCTATGCTGGTTATAAAAGTATTGCATGGTTTAAATGCTTCTTTTTATATCCTTTTTACATATGTATATCTGTGGACTATGGAAGGGTTTAAGGGAAACGTCGCTCTCTTTTTCTAACTCATATTAAGAACTTTGGCCTTTCCGCTGAGGGTATTCCTTCATTTCATATTTCAATTCAATTTGATGGAGAGATCCAACATGGAATTTAAAATGTATATATAGATTTATTGCACCACAAGGTCAATAAAAATGTGTTGAGCTGCATTTAAATGTATCGCCTATTTATTTATTTAAATGATTGCATAAATTTTTTTTCGTTAATTTGCTATTTTTATGGTTGACACTACCGAACACAAACAGTAACAGAAACCGAAATCAAAACAAAAACGAGACAAAAAACTTTCCACTTGCCTTTGATGCAAGGGGAAAAATTTGATTGCATGCCGCACTTCAATTGTCATCAATTAATTGTTATTATTTATAACAAATTGCACTTTAGCGCTTTTATTGTGGCAAATGGTGGTAAACTATTTGCTATTTTTATAGGATCTCAACTCATTTGTTTATTGTACATATTTGATTTTCCGTTTCACAATTTTAGCATTACAATGTCTAAACGAAATCGTTTCGAATTCAATTCTATTATATTTTTTGTTTCTCTCTATTTTGTTTCGCCAGCGCCGTCTTGCAATAGACTGTCTTTAGGTATAGGAAAAATATCGGCCATGACTTTGAAAAACGTACAAAAATACGTATGCAGAGAGATTTTCGATTCTCTTTTTGCTCACAACGGTGTTTGAATGCATCGCAGCACTGTCAGCTGTTTGCCATTTGCATACAGTAAAGTGGCTTGGTTTGTTTTTTTTTAACCAGTTCACACCGGTTCCAGAGATAGAGAGACGGAAAATGTGGGCAATTGCATTATCTTCATAATCCTGAGGGGGTATAGGACTGTAATTATGACAACAAATTGTAATGGCTCAGCATTTAAAATGTAAGGAGGTAACTTGACATAATTTGTTGCACTCATCCATACTCTCGAATATATACTTATGTATATACATACATATATATCTATATTGAGAGATATATACCTAGAGTAAATTCGCAAATTCTTGTAATATATCGTTATGAATCGAGCATAGATCTTCCACCGATTGTCTGAACTTCGAATCTTTAACCAATAACTATATGTTTATATATCATGGAGTGGTGTGGGCTAGTTTTTGAGAAATAAGAATTATGAAATTCTAAGCAGAAACAATTTCACCAAGGTAAAATCTATTTGAAAATAAAATTGAACTATAATCGAAGTATTCTACCATGAAAAATTGACGCTAACTATGAAACGATTTCGATTAAACTTTAAATTCAAAATAAAACAGCCAAAACTATATACCTTAAAGCATAAACAAAATTTACTTGAAATTAGGATTCTATAACTATTAACTACATCAAAGATAAGCTCATTTAGCTCGTTATTAAAACATTTAAACTGCTTTTAAAACTTTTCTACTACTACATTTCAGAAGTAAATGAAAAGGAATACCATTTTTAGTGGAAATTAATAAATCAAGCCAATTTACGGTATAGAATCTACGCATTATTATAAACACACAAATAACTGAAGGGCATCAAATGATTTCCTGCACATTGTAATGAGAAAATAGAGATTCTCTTATGCCATTAGATTTCTCTTGCACCCCCTAAGAAATATATAATATGACGCACAAGATGCACAAATGCGTTTCACCTTTAGACCATAGAAGAACAACCCCTCTGAATACTTTTCTAAAGATATTTCCCCCAGGTAAAACGCAAACTGATTAATCTGCCCCTTCACAATGCCAGGAACCAAATCCAATTTTTTTTTAATAATCATTCAATTAAGCCAACCAAACCGAACCGGTTCAATTTGCGTTTCGATTTTAGTCCCGCTAAATGACGTATATATTGTGCATAGTGAATATTTGTTGCTCTCTTACAAAGTATTTAATTCAATTATATTTTTTGTTCATTATAAATGATTCGATCTGGCATCGAGAGCATTCACCGCAAGCGATGAGAGAAAACTGATTAAACGTCGCATGGGAAAAGACAAACGACCTTCACCATGAATTCTGTTTTGGCTTTTGCTTAGTCATTTGTTGCACTTTGCTTTATTATTAGAATTAGTTTTGTGAAGTGCTTTCGTTTAGATTTCTCGAATGGATGTTAATATGCTAGTTTGAATTACAATTGCAGCATTTACAATTCGTTTAATTAAGCATTAATTGAAAGCGATAATTTCTAATGCCTTTCTATGAATAGATATTGATTGAACCTACAAAATGCACAAACAAATAATGAATACATACATATATGACTGATAAGCATGAAATGCTATATAAAGCCTTAAGCCTTTAAAAGTGTGACATTTATCAATATAATTGCAATTGGCGTAGGTCATTTTCCACTTGACTGGAATTTCGATAGGGTCATTAAAATTTTTGCAATTCCTTCATGATTTTTGGTTTTTATTGTCAAAACAAATACGAATGTATTAAGATTCATATGTATTCTGTTTTATAATTAACTGATAAAATGATTTCTGATTACAAATGTTATTTCTTGATTATGTCTGAGAGATTGATTGCTCTTGCAATCTACTTGGCTGATAATTCTGATCAAGAATAAAAAGAATATATATCTTCGAAGGGATCTAAAGATCTTATTAATGCACATATCACACAGTTCGATAAACCGATGGGGCCTTTTGGAAAATGCCAATAAAAACCTTATTTAATGTTCTCAACAAGTGCATAAAATGAAATTGTTATTTATTGGATTATCAGGGCTTTTGTGTTTTGTTTTGATTGTGTTTTTCCACCAAAAAATATGTTAAACACTTTATGCTTATGCTAATTTTCCATTCGCAGGCCAAATGATAAAGTCGATTGCAAAATATAATAAAATTAATTAGGGCTTCCCGTCCAATGACGCAAATACCCGCAGATAATAAATAAAATGCTTTCACCACGGTAATCAAAACCGAATCTGTATGGGACAACGCTGACTGGCAATAAATCATCAAATGAACTGAAGGATACAGAATGGTGGGTTAGGCTTGGGAAAAGTGAAAATTACATTTTACAATCAGCCTTAGACATATTAAGACAAAGAGGAGTAGGAAAGTCTGGGACGCTTTCGTGTGTTTGGGTGCCGCTGCAAAATCGTCGCAGTGCCAATGTAAATGAAATTGACATTATTCGGTCGGTCTTGGCTGTTTTTGTGTTAGCTCTATTTTTAGTTATTCAAGGACTACCAACCATGAGGGAAAATATTAGACATTGCGTTAAATTATAAACACGCAAGCAGCGTGTGCCATACTTATGTTTACGTATATATGCTTTGATACCCTGTATTCATGGGGTATATTGTGTAGACCATATTCTATAGAAGTAATTTTCCAAATTAGGATCCAGATAATTGTGTCATTAGCAATGCAATCAGCCAGCATATTGAAGCATATAATTCTATGAACTGCTTATTTTGTTCTCTACAGGGTATCGAGTAGTCAGTGAGAAACATTAGTTTATGTTTTGGGTTGGGGGCAGTGGTTAAAGGAAAAAAATTGCATAGAAAATCTTTTGTTTACTATGACTCAGCATGCTTATAGAATTCTTTGTCTGATTTTGGTTTTTGTTGTTAATATGTTTGGCTTCCGTTTTTCTATTATTTTGGAAAATTTTCTTTTAAGCTTTGGCAGTTTCGTTGCCATAGTCAATGATTGGTTAATTTGTTTACGAGCAACAACAAATAATTAGCTATAGAGTATATAAAAAATAAATTCAAAATGGTAGAGGAGAAATTTCTTCTTCAACCGGAAATTGGAACAACATGACGTATGCGCAATTTGTGCATTTACATGTATAAGAAACAAGATTCGTTTGTTTTCTTTCTTTTTTTTTTGCATTGTTATTAATTAATTTGCCGTCAATCTATACTAATTTAATTAGCAAGGCACGTGCTCTAATTTCTTAAATCTTGTGATTTATCATAAAAATATTCCAGTAAATTTAACAAAAATGCAAAGCTAAGAAAATTCCTCTAAATGCGTAGAACCAGATAAATCCTGATGCTAATGAAGACAATTTAAATTTTTAATTTATGCAAATTTAATCAAAAAAACCTACAGATTCATTAGTTAAATAATTAAGATGTTAATCAAGTAGGTAAAAGAAGAAATTCTTGTTGAAGCAAACATTATAGGGATACAAATTTAGGTTAAAAACAGGAACAATTAAACTTTCTTATCACTAATATGCTTTATCCTTTTTATGAGCATATATAAGGCCAATCATCATAAATTATTTGCTATTTGCAATCAATTTAATATGAGGACAATATAAACAAAGACTTTATAGGGGTTTTACGTTTTGGCCTGAATTTGTTCCTGACAATATTATATTAATTATTAAAAGGAATTCTTAAACAAAAAGAATAACTAAAAAAATCAAAAATATTCATTGAACTCAACACTATCATCATGACTATCATCAGTCAATGTCAGTTTTTGAAAAGTAAATATAAATCATGGGCAAACAAACAAAACACCAAAAAGAACCCAACAAACTTTTTGGTTTATTTAACACTCAGTCTAGAGACTCACTCCTCTGTTTTTGCGCCCTCCCTCATTTTGTTTAACCAGAGCGAGACATTACATAAATATACATACATACATATATACACATTGTTTAACTTATGCACACATGAAATTGTTAATACATATTGTTTGTAATTTAAGCCAGTTGAAAGGTTCTGCCTATTTGGTTTCGGGTTGTTCTTGGTAATTAAACACAAACTCCACGAAAAAGCCAAACAATTCAAATGCTTCGCTCAAATTAACAATAAATCCTATATAAATGACTAATAATTATTAAGCCAAACGGAAATAGCTACAACTTATTTAATCAATATCAAGGAAAAGCAAAATATTTAATGAAGGATATGGGAAACTTCAAAGTTCTAAGAGTATATATAGACTAAACAAATTGCTAAGGTTTTCAATAAAAAATTTTCATTGATATTTTGGAAGATATTTTATTTAACTATTTAATAGATTTTTCCAACTACTTATGGACAAATAAGATATAAAATCTTTATCTAACACAAGTATTTTTCAAGCGGTTAGAAACATGCTCAATTAGTTAACCTAATTTCAATACTTGGTTTACTCTAAATGCCATTTAATTTGAATACAAAATAAAACACAAAGAACACTTCAAGTTGGGCAATCAAGTTCCACGTAAATTAATTTAAAAATGTTCAAGTAAAACGAAGAAAAATGTACAAGTTAAGCTCTTTGGAACTGCCAAAATAAATCTTCTTTCAGCACAAAGAATAGATGACAAAGAAAAAGGAGGAGAAACAAAATTTAACTAGCTGAAAAAGAAAAAAGTTCCCCCAAATGATGATGATGACCTCCTCATCGCCCTTCAATCGCTCCAACATTCTAAACAAACAAAGAGACAATTGCACTGGCAAAAAGACAAGACAAGCCAAGACAAATATAAAGAAAAAGGCGACGACAACTTCCTTTAATGCAGCCAACGGCGCCGGCAACAAAAATCAATAGTAAATAACAAAAGGAGAGCACAAGGGACACGGGAAGGGGAGCAGCTAGCCCCAACCGCAAAAGGTCAATTACTTAATCATGAACAGAGTAGCGAATTGTTGTTAATTATTGAAATCATAAGAGATATATTAATTAATTAGTAAGTTATAAAGAAACCAAGGAGAAAACTTACCCAATCACTTTTCGATAGCCTGTGGAACATATATACACGAATTGTTACCACTCTGGATTGTAGCTTCTGTATGTTGTCAGGACAACGTGCCCGCAATCAGGACGTACAACTGCAATAGAAATTGCAATCGAAGGCGCCGGCATGGTCCTCGGAACGCCCGTGCTTCTTTTATTACTTGTTGTTGACACTAGAAATCCGTAAAGCCAACTGAAAACTGTTCCGTCAGTTTGTTGGCGGCAAAAACAGCTGAGAGCAATTGCCAACTGACGTCATGAAATCAACACATGCGCGACAACTAATGGTGGGAGTGAGAAAGAGAAAGAGAGAGGAGTGAGCGAGTTAAATATACACATATAGAAAGTGGGAAAATTGGCTCTCGGCCATTGCCTTAGCCACACTTCTTGGCCAAAAGCCAAATACTCAAAGTCAAATGAGTGCTTTTTCACTTACATGGAAAATTGCATGCTTGTTGCGCCAAACTCAAACTGTAAACGATTTTCCACCAGGGTTGGATACTTCGTGTTTTCCATGAAGCGAACTGTTATACACAAATTCAATAAACATTTCACACTCACTAAACTCGTATACATACATAAAGTCATCACGGAACCAAACTACTCTACTTCATTTTTCTATAAAACTTTGTTTTATTACAGATTTCATTATAATAACATTCATTGTGTAGGTAATAAATATGAGTAGGTACTGTATGTATATATAGACGCTATATAATCAAACAATTTATCTAATATATTATTCATGGTATTGATTTTTATCAAGTTTATACCAAAAGTAGGTACAGATCATATTATTTAAGGACTCTTGGTATTGCATTAAGGAGACAGAGAGATAGAGCCTGAGTTAATGTTTATAAAATTGGTGAGATTTTTCATTCAAAAGATTCCTAGATGCGTATGAGAAATTGTGCAATATATACGTATAAAATTTGTGCCTAACATGAAATTTTATGTGCAGCTAACATATTTTGCACTTAATCTTAGAAATTATAAAGCATTTTCCAATTCACATTTGATGCTTAATAACAAAGCTTTAAACCATATACAATATTCTAAAATAGTTAAGTTTCTTAAGAGGAACTTTAGTATAACACAATTTGAAAAGTAAACGTTGTAGCTAATAACTAAAAAAAAATTCACTTAAATGAGCATTTTGTGCCTGCCAAAAAATTAAAATAAACAAAATTTGAAGCTAATTTCAACAGTCTGCACCGGAAATACCCGTATTGGTATTCTCTCCATGTATAATAGAGTCCATTTCGATTTGTGTTAAGTCAGCACTGAGTAATTTTTCAATATTTATAAACTTGGCATTTGGTTCATTGACAGAGGCAGCATCCATGGTATCCTGATCACGATGGCTGGGCAAAACCGAACTGCTGCGCTTAAAACGTTCTAAAAAAATAAAAAACGAAATAAGCCAACATATTTACAAAATCTTAACAATTTCTTACCCGTGCGCGCTCTATGAGCTTCTTGATCGATAATTATCTCATTGGTCACATAGACTTCACGGCGTATTTGATCACGAAGTTCCACACTCATATCGGGAATACACCAGCGTACAAATATCATAACCAAGGCGACAAAATTCTGAAAGAAATAACGATAACGGATTACATTTCATTATCAACAAGTTTGGTTTATTTCGTCACCCAACGAACTCGAGAAACCCTGCAAATGCAATGTTTCTTTTAATCTCAAAAAACTACTAAAAGGAGAGCCAACTGCAAAACAAAATTTTCTTTTAATTAAATGTTTTTTTGTATTGGTAAAGCCAATTGAATTTTAATTCAGCTTAGACAAGCGTTAGCCTCAACCTTAATATGCTGAGGGGAATTGAGAACAGAAACCCCATAGCAGATGCTCCACATATGTTGATATGTTGCATTTTCTTTTCTCCCCCATAGCATAGAAAATAGGCGAAAGAAGGGAAAATGGCAATAAGAAAATAACTGAAACTAGATTCGTTTGACGGTAGAACAATTTGAGTTAGTTGCAGTGAAGACTTCGAATCGAACGGACGCGGCTAACAAAATCAATTAGAAACAGTTTCAAAAGACTAAAGGACTAAATAATAAAACAATAAACCAATCTATTCATAATGAAATACTTTGCCTGCTTAAATCTACGCTCGATGGGCCTGAGTATAGCCTGTCTGGATATTGTCATAGCCCTTAGTATTTTAGGTATTTGCAGCTATCATTTGTACCTGGATTTCTTGGATCTTTCGCAATGGCAACAGAATGATGTTCAGATCATGAGTCCTTTTGGCACATTTATAGCCACATTGGGTAAGTCTTAAGATTGATAAACCCCGACTAAGAAATAATCACATCTCTTTGAAGTGGATTACGTTTTGGTACATGAATTTTCGCAAGCTTTCTATATGATTGTCACCTTAACAATATGGATAAAGGCTTTAATAAATCTGGTGGTGGCCTCCATTATGATTGATGGCATTAAGAAGGTAATTGTCAGATTGATGTGCAATATTGTGTATTAAATCTATATTTTATAGCAACGTCTTATATGCATTGCCCCCTGGTTGATAAATTCCTGCATATCCATGCTGATCGAGATAGCCATTTTTGTGAGTTTGGAAATTAAAATCGATGATTTAGATGCCTCTGTGGATCGACGAATAGCGAGAAGTGTGATATTTGGAGTATTTTTGGGTAAGCAACTAATATTTCCATTTATTTTAACAATTATTATGGAGAATTTGTTAATTCTGACAGTGCTCAATGCTCTTTTTGCCTATGGCATTTATGCCTTATATCGTCTAATGAAATCTTCTACAAATGAGAATCGTGCCCTACAGGAGAGCATTGTGGAAACTTCGGGTATGTTTCAGCATGTCAAGGTGTGAGAACAATCTATGACTCAAACTATATAAAATTTGATAAATGAACAGAAAGCAAACTTATATAAGTGTGGATGAAAAGGTATTCTTCAAATTGAATTGTACAAGCATTTATATTCAACCAGCAAATAAAGGCAAATTTTCCAAAAACAATGTTTAAAACTCACTTCGAAAACAACAACGAAACCCAAACGGCATGCCAAAATTATATAAAACATGTTGCTTAAAGTGTATTTGTCAGGCGATGAGGGCGGCAACCGAAAGTCGGTGTAGCTGAATAACAAAAAAGGACAATTAAAAATTTAAACAATTCATGGTTAATAATATATTATTTTTACTTACCTGCACGTTGTTATATTGGCGCCATCGCCGGCCAAACTTCTTAAAGTGGGTGAGTCTGAGATTTTAAATTCCGATAAAGTAAAATCCAAATAACCATTAAGTGTACCATCTTTTGAAACATAATTTCTATAGACCAATCGTGGAATCATATCCGAGGTAAAGGCTATGATAAAACCCTAGAATAAACATTTATATAAATACTTGATTCCTGTTAGCTATCAAATGAAACTCACATTTGTGATAACACTTAGTTTGCCAATGCAATCCAAAATTCGATACCAGACACCAATGTCTCTAACACGTTGCGACACGGGACGTTTGTGATGGGTCAGCAGCTTCTTGGCATCCAGACGCATTTCCAATATATTGTTCAACAGTGCAAAGAATGGGGCCAATGGAAATGCAGAAACAAATATTGTTACAAAACCGTATTGCAAGACCATTTCCAAGTATTCGGGAAATAGGCTTCGTGGTCCCCAATCTAAGAGTTTAAAATCACGCATCCAGCGTTCACCTTTCGCTTTATCCGGATTGGGAGTATTGTTAAAAAGACGCGAGAGGCCAACCTGAATGGCCAAAACTTTGCGCCAGAACATTGGTAAATAAACTTCTAAAATTGTATTGAATGCCTGCTTTCCAATCATAATAATGGCCAATTGTATGCAAAGCTCAGTCAAGCATCCACCGGAAGAGCACTGCAATAAATAAAGAGTTTGCTTTACTGAAAAAATCATAGAAAATTCTCTTGCCATTTACCTCTTCTTGACGATAATCAAAGAGCTTATTATATTGCCCAGGATGACCAACGAATTTGCCTTTAAAGAAGGCTATATAAAATATGGAAGCATAATAGTTAACAAATTGCAATAAATATATCTTGAGTGTGAGTGAGTCATCGAATTGGGTTTGAGTTCGCCACATTTCCAGCTCTGTTAGATATTCAGCCAAAATATTGTACATCTAAAAGTAAAAATAATGGGTATAAAACCAATAACAAATTCTGATTCGTTTACTTACATAATTGAGTACATAGAGCAAACATAAATTAACAAAAGGCAGCCGATGCAGTGGCCACAACAATGGCATTAGAGGTGGTCATCGGGACAGAGCCCACTTTAAGAGCAGCCATCATAGACATACGATAGACCACTACAGCGAGTAAAGCAACAAATGCCAGTGCAATTAAAAGTAAAACTACGGAAAAACTAAAAACCGTAGCCGGTAATTTCATACGCCAAAAGGGTACAGTCGGTTCTTTCATATTTGTCACATAATCCGTTCGCGTCGGTGGTATATGCTCTAATCGGGCCAAATACTGTGGTCTTGGATGCTCCTCATGGACATCGAATCCAGTTAAATCCCAACGATGGGTTATTTCGGCCGAATAGCGTTTCCACAGCTCCAAGAATAGTGCTGCCCAAAAGGACATGAAGACGGCAAAGAATATGGTACTTGGATTATCAATTAAATAAGTAATTTTTGCATAGTTGCATGTCTCTTTTAAGTCCCAAAATTTACACCAATCACATAGAGGACACATTGTGATATTTGTACTAGTCCCTAGGCAAATATCTTTACTGCGAATAAAATAATAAATTATTTTACCAATTGGGTTAATATTTAGTATATTCAACTTACACTGGTACATAATTCTTAAGGGAGAGCCAAGAGTACATAAAGCATATTACTCCCACGACTGAAGCCAAAAGCAACATGTAGGTATAATAGCCCAACCAGGCAAAGTAAAGACCTAAAAAATAAATTAATCATAATTAATAGAAAATCACGATGGGAGTTTATTTGCCTACCTATTTTAACTCCAAAATATTCCTTAATATCATCCAATGGTTGATAGCGATACCATTTGGAAACCGATGCCCAATGTTTATAGAGTATTTCTCTTGTGGTTCCGGGTTCGCTAATCTCTCCCTATTTAATTGAAATAATATATATGAATAGGTAAATTTTTTAACCATAATCTTTATCAAGGGTCACTCACATCATGCAAGGGATATGCTGAAACATAAACACCCTCAGCAATCAGACGTTCTATACCAAAAGCCATGTCATTGTGACCCTTTGAGGGAAAACGTTGACGATCCAATATAAATTCCACTATACGAGATCTAACTGCTGTGGTGAAAAAACAATCTTGACGTATATCGAAACTGGAAAAGAGAATAGTTTTGCTATTAACATTCTATAATTCGAAAATATAATGTAACTTACAGATATTCCTTATCTCGACTATAGATGGCAGTGAAACGATGAGCTCGTTTTGGGAAAAAACGTTCATCTACATAAATATTACGTAGGAAAAATTGGCAAACGGATTTCAGACTAGAAAATACACTTTTTGTAGAACGATTTACCACAGAGATGCCAGGAATCTAAAAAATAATGATATTTCCATCAATATAATATAAATATAGTAGACCAAAAGTATAAAGCTTGTTATTTTATAATTATGAGTATCTATGAATAATTTAGAGGCATTAATTATTTCAATTTCGCACATTTGTCCAAATTTAACAACTTTTGCAAGCGGATTTTTACAGCAGATTTATTAATTAATTGAAAATGACTTTTGTGCAGACCTTCTTGGACAAATAATGTGCCGCATTGTGTAGACGATTTGATCTTTCGTGTATACGCACACTACAAAATGACTAAAAGAATATAAATTAAGAATAAAATTAACGAAAAGTTCGACAGTCTGACTTAAGTACCTCAAGAACCACTTGAAAAGTATATTAATCATAATTATCTTACCTCTTTCATGGGCATGCGTAGCTTAAGTATCTCCGCATAGCGACGTAATACCTCCAATGGGGCATGGATCTATAAAAATGTAAAAATAATAATTAATTAAACTTAATCTTTTGTTTTTACATTCAACAACTTTACCTTAACAAAATAAATTTGCTCTATTTGGCTGTACTCAACTTCTAAGCCCTGATTTAGAAGATTTGTTTCGAAGACGCGTCTCTTTTCAACATTCTCCTGTTCAGTCGGTTCATGGGCATTGACTGTATAGGCTAGCACAAAGTCAATAGAGCGTACACAATCCGCAAAAAAGAGTGATGTATTCAATTCGGATCTTTGATAGAATTCCCTAGGGCAGCTACATTCACGTTCATCGTAGTCAGCAGCATCGCCATCGCCATCGCCTTTGCCATTTTGGTCTTCCGCCAAAGTTCCCCCAGATTTGTCACTTGCCATTGGTAATAATGGCGTGGAAATGGTAGAATTCGTATGATGATTATCTACCTTTCCGTTGGGCAAGGACCCGCCCTCTGGCAGTTGTAAAGTTGAAGCGCTGCTATCGTTGTGATTATGACTGTGAAAGAGAAAAGGGAATGTTTATTAGAAGGAGCAAAACTCATTACATGAATCCCCGGGGAGCGGAAAAAGTTTTATATCACCTACAGCTGGAGACCGACGCCAGTCATCCTGTCATGCTATAAGCTCGTAATGGGAAACATAAACACAATAATTCACTTTGGCAACGTTACTTAGATTCTATTTAAAAGGGGGTCAATTAAATTGAGGCTTTATCGTAATCGCCTAATCGTAAGTGAAACGTAAATGAAACAATATAAAGTGGTTTTTGTTATTTAATAATAGAAGATTTGAGTTACATATTACAGAGTAAAACTGTTGAAGTTATATATTTATAATTGACAAACATGATTACTAATTCCTATTTGCAAAAATAAAATAACCAACTACGCTCATGTTTATTTCATAAATATATATATATATATATACATACAAATAGGTCAGGTCTTTGGGGCATGATTGTGGCAAATAATAAGTTCTGCCTCCATTTTCTCTACCCATTCGAACTAAAGGCTCACATAGTACATATTTTACACTTTGTTAATCTTTCAAGAACTTCACAATCAGCAGTTCCTTAAACACATGCTAAATATGTAAACACACAAATGAAAATATATTATTTACTTGTGAAAAACATTTTAGCTAAATAATTTCTCGAGCAATTTGAAAGTAATATTCAGAGAATATCCAGAGATTTCAATCTCTTAAAATGCATCTACAAAAGGTTATGAATTTGGAATGAATCATTATTATGCAAGCGTAGTATGCATCAGCTTTTGAATATAAAATAAATGAGTAATTTATAGAATGAACTAAGGAGCTAGTGGAAACTGGTTAAATGACATTTCAGATTATATTTCTACAAAATAATAATACTCGAAGGTCAGGCCCTGATAAACCCAAAAGATGAATTGCAAGCCAAATGGCAAAATTAAATTTGCTTATCATTTGGAACTTTTTTTTTACATTTTTTACATTAATCACTTGATAATGCAAGTCTTAAACCATGCAAAGTATTCAGAACGAAAACAAGAGTCTGTAAACATTCAATTTTCTGTTGATAACTGAAACCTTATAGAGTATTTTTACAACTCTTGTTGGAATTCCGAAGAAGTAAATGGATCATGTTACTATATCGTAGTGTTCTATTATGATAAACTTATATACATACAAGATTTGTTTCTGTTTACTTGGGATATCACAATTCTAACTTGATTCCATAATACTATAGCTTTTCTATAGCTACTGAATAGTATGCTTAAGTTTGAATAAAGAACAAACATGTTTAATATTAATAGGCAAACTATGGTTCTCTGTTTTTTAGGCCTTTTTCTTCATAGGCCTCACACAAAAACAATAACCTTCCGGTTTCTCTCAAACATAATTAACTTAAAGCCTAATAAACAAAAAAATTATGAAGAAAAATTTACACACAATTCGTTAAAGAGCCCACACACACACTCTCGCGTCCACACACAACATTTCAAATAGCTCGACCTTGCGGGAGACACATGTGTGCATGAATAATACATTAGAAAGAGATAGAGAAATTAAGTTTATTAAACATTTTCTTTTGCATTGAAAGCTTTTCACCCAAAAACCAAAAACTTGTCAACCAAATTTTAGCAAATATTTTTTTGTTGCCTTATATAATTTTAAGAGGAAAACAAAGATCTTAATACTTTAAGCACACAAAGAGAAGATCCAATGGATTGTTTTCGATGATTCAGAGCACAAATTGGTCGGGTATTTACCCGTCAAAGTAATAAGGAAACTTGTTTTAAGGCCAAAATAAAGAGACTTTATTGTATTTTAGCTTTCACTGGTGGAACATACCAAGAAGATAATATTAAATATATTTCACATTTCACTGTTTAACTTTATAATAAATATAAATGGTTTTCATATTTCTGATTGCAATTTCCTGTCTTTTTTGGATGAGATCTTGGTCCAAGCGTTAAAGGCCTCTAACTCTGATTAGCCACGACAACAAACTGAATCCACATCAAAACCAAAGAGCAAAAATTATATTTCCATTTGCCGGGCTGCCTCAGTCAGCTGTTTTTGGCGTCTCATTGTGGGAAGAGCAGAGCACAATAAGAGAGACAGAGAGAGCGCACTTGTTGAATCGCTCTTTAGGTAGCACATGGCAGGTACATGAATTATACACCATAATAAAGTACATACTATACTATATAAACAGACTCTGACTGATCATTGAGAATGTCAATTTTTTTCTGACTAGGCACAAAGATAATTCTGTTGTTTAGTTCTCTATAATATTTCCAATAACATCTGTTGTAAATAATGGAACAGAAACATAGACATATAATTTCATTAATTATAATTAGAGTAGTTATCTTAAATCCTAATGCTTATTGTCGACCCGGCTTTCACAATATTTATAGCCAAAGGTTAGTGTTTGTCTGTGAGGTTTTTATCAATAAAGGGTGATTAAGTTGAATTAAAATCTAATATGGGACTGTTTGTGGCACAAAGATCAGATTTCAATTACTGGTTTCATAGCTTCTGTTGTATTTATAAAGGTTTAAAGATTACAGACGCCTTATTAAACAAATGGTATTTGACTCTTATATTGTTTAAATAAATTTTCTTTTTATTGTTTATAGCTTCGACTTGTGTTCTACTCAAATATTGTATCAGTTATTAGATAACTTTCTTGCTCCAAAGGTGTTAATGATCAACATAAAACGATAGATAACATAAAGGTCACCTAAAGAAACACCCTGTAGTTCAAACAAAAGACCAAACAGACAACAACTAAAAAAAATGTAATTTACTTTAATGGGTATTTCCTCAGCTCCCCGGCAGACCAGACTCAAAGTACATCTACAACTACAATATGTATGTATTTGATCAATTCCACTTACCTTTCCGCGAAATGTGCTCTTTTATCATTAAGGCTAAGTGACTCATTGGATGATGTTGCCCGCTCTTGGTGAATAAATCGAGTCATAGCATCTCCAGCACTCTCAAAGATGCTTTCGCTATTAATCAGCTTATCGGTTAATCCGGCGCGTTTTATCATTTCCATGTCATATGGAGCCAATGGAGCGGTATATGGCGGTTCCAGCTTTCGGAACAGCAGGTCTTCCTCCGATTGTGCTGGAGGCTGTGCCGAAGATGATGGAGCGGATGTCATCTTTGCTTCCAGTTTGTGTTCATCGTCGTCTTGGTCTGATTTGTCTAAATTTAGCATTTTCTTTTAATATTGACTAACGTGTTTAATTTCACACAGATATCGCTTGCATATGTATTAAGAGAACTGCCAAAAAAAAAAGCACCGAAATCTGCGCGCACTTTCCCCTTGCTATGCATAATGACCCCACAAATTATTTCATTTCAAACTTCAATTTGTTTGTTTTCATTGCAATTTCCTCTTTTTGTTTTGCTCCCAAAATCCTTCCTCTTTTTTTTGCCTACTTTTTGGACCAACGAATACGGGCCTTTGCTAGAACTTACAATTTTTTCTTTTTATGTAATTAACTGGGGCCTATCTATTAATGATGGATGATTTGAGACCTCAAGGTAAACTATTAACTTTATTAGCAGCTTCGTTCTATTATTTAATTATTTCCAAACACGATAAGCAATATTTTCTATTAAATCACAACAAAATCGGCGCTTCCACCTCCGCACAGCACTGAAAAACAAAAACAACAGCGGCGAATTTAATTCACTTGATTAAACCCAATTCGCCTAGCCCGGTCGAATTCGCTGCGGGATTTCGAGTTTCGCTTAGAGTAGGGTATTCGTAGTAAGGTTTACTTTTTGATGCGTTTTAGCACTTTTTATGTATATATTAGTATTCATTATTGTTATTAATTATTACTATAATATAGAATATAAATGTAAAACTATACCAAAAAAAAAAAAAAAAAACAAACTATCTTTTACAACTTAAGCGACATCATTTTAGAACAAATGTTTGAAAAAGCAAACGTATTTCCTTATCTGCTGTATCCGAAATGTAATTCTTGCTAAAAATATTTATTTTGATTATTTATTCTTTTATTCGAGGTGAAATTAAATTATAGATAAAAAATACTGTTTATTTCACCAATTTTTTTTTTAAGCTAGAAACAAGTTAGCTACTTTTAGCTACTCTCGCTCAAAAAATTTCGACATCACTGCTTCACAGAGCTCTTCGCTGTTTTCATTAAAAATATTGTAAAAAAATAAAAATATAAATATTTTCCTGTCGCCATCATGTCTATGTCAAAGACGACAAATACTTACAATCGGCAGAATTGGGAGGATGCCGAGTTTCCGATTCTCTGCCAGACCTGCCTGGGCGACAATCCGTATGTGCGGATGATTAAAGAAAGGTTTGGCAAAGAATGCAAAATCTTGCACGCGTCCATTCACTATATTCCGCTGGTGTCCGGGTGCTCGGATGCGCTTCAAAAAGACAGAGATATGCCAGACTTGTGCCCGACTGAAGAATGTGTGCCAAACGTGCTTGTTGGATCTGGAATACGGACTGCCCATTCAAGTGCGAGACGCTGCACTCAAGGTGGCGGACAACTTGCCACAGAGCGATGTCAACAAGGAGTACTACATACAGAACATTGATGCCCAACTTCAGGACGGTGACGGCACTGAAGCTGCTGGTGCTGTTGGCCGATCTTTGGCGGCCAACGAAATGTTGTCCAAGCTGGCAAGAACAGCGCCGTACTACAAGCGAAACAGACCTCATATCTGCTCATTCTGGGTGAAAGGCGAGTGTAAGCGTGGCGAGGAGTGTCCCTATCGTCACGACAAGCCCAACGAACCGGATGATCCGTTGTGCGAACAGAATATCAAGGACCGTTATTATGGTCGCAACGATCCAGTAGCCGAGAAAATTATGAAGCGGGCTGCCTCACTGCCCACACTGGAACCGCCAGAAGATCGCAATATCACAACACTCTATGTGGGCAATCTGCCAGAGGAAATCACCGAGCCGGAGATAAGAGATCAATTCTATCAATTTGGTGAGATTCGGTCAATAGCTTTGGTGCCGCGTCAACAGTGCGCTTTTGTGCAGTACACCAAACGATCTGCTGCCGAACTGGCCGCTGAACGTACCTTCAACAAGCTGGTGATTCATAGCCGAAAAGTCAGCATTAAGTGGGCTCATTCACAGGCCAAACAGAACACGGCTGCCAAAACGGACAGACGCTTCGATATTAATGGCATTCCTCCACCGAGTGCCAAACCAAATGACTACTTCAATCTACGCCAAGAGCAGATCAACGTAATGCCTGCTGGAATGAAGCTGCATCAGCTGCCATCGAATCTGGTGCCAGCTTCCGCCTATCAAATGTACGCTCAGCCCACATATGCGGCACCGTATAGCTCTGGGCCAACGTCGACGTCTACCTCTGGTGTGAATCTCGATTCCATCACCATTCCACCACCTCCTGGTCAAGTGGCCTATCCCTATCCAAGTCAGGATGCCAGTCGTATGGGCTCGCTCAAGAAATAATATGTCAGCTAAATTGGAAACCTGTAAAAATCTGAACAATGTCAGTAGTGTCCAGAAAGATTTTGTTTTAAGCTCGCCTCAGCAAGTCAATCTTTTACAAATTGTGTAATTAATAGGTATTTTCTTAAACAGACAACATTCAACACAAAATTAAATCGGCAACCCGGTTGGATGACAAAAATTTACAAATTTTATAAAACAAAAAATCTAAAGAACTGTAAAATTAAAAGAATAAAATGTTTGGAAAAGACGAAAAACTGAATAACTCAAAAAATGTAACGATTTTTTGTGGGATGTATGGATCATTGCTTGTAAAATATATATATATACATATATGATATGAAATATATATCTTTTGGTGCTGAGCTTGAGAAATTCTATCGATTATAAACATTTCACAAGTCTATGAATTCTGAATATGTGTGTTTTAATTGAATATTTGAGTGGATGTTTCAAATTTGCTAATTAAAATTCAAATTTGTAATGACACTATTATAAATTGGAAGTGGGAAGTTTATTCCATACAGAATAGAATAAACTGTAATTTAAATCAGAAACTTTCGGTTTGTGATTAGGAGGACTATTGAATTTTAACTAAGAAACCTGATACTCTTCCTGTATGGACAATTTCGGTGTGACCGTCATTTGAGTTTCTGTAATACTATAATTCTTATATTTTATGAAATGATTTATATATATTTGATATCCCTTTTTTTATTCATTACCATTTTAAAAAGTTCCCGCTATAAAAATTAAGATGCGTGTTGATACCTTGCATTTAGAGAATCGATCGACTCGCTGTCGATGGTTTAAATCGGTTCGTTATATCGATAAT
This sequence comes from Drosophila equinoxialis, assembly GCA_018150345.1. NCBI lineage: Eukaryota > Metazoa > Arthropoda > Insecta > Diptera > Drosophilidae > Drosophila > Drosophila equinoxialis. Next base: position 9,458,355 of record JAECWI010000005.1, on the reverse strand, counting down.
CATCAATTTAAAATAAATTAAACTAACGATAAGATCGTACATCATTTATTATTGTTGTTGGAAAAATCGGCTTTATACATATAAAAGCATTATCTATCATGAATGTTTCTTTAACAAAATGTTAACAGAAAACATAACTTAACCGATAATAACAAAAAGAAATACTTGACGTCATAATAGCAATTTAAATACCCGCGCAGCTTGTTTTCTTTCTTCATTGGACTAGCAGAAGTTGTAGCTGACACATCAGTTCTGATTAAGCGGACACATCGACGACTTTTATCACCATGCCAACCATTTACCGTGGAACTGTAGTCCATACGAAATCGTTCGATGAGTTTGAATCTTTTGGGCATGGTTTTGTTGCTGTGGAGGGAGAAAAGGTTAGTAAAATGATTCGGAAGTGAATCTCCATAATGGTCAACGATATTTTCCATCTTTTTAGATCGTTGGCGTGGGCAGCGACTTGGAGAAATGGCTTAGCGAACAGAAACTAAAATACGAAGACGTGAGCGAGGTGCAGCTGACAGAGTACCAATTCTTAATGCCTGGCTTTGTGGACTGCCACATTCATGCTCCTCAATATGATCAGTATGGTCTGGGTCTGGATATGCCTTTACTGGATTGGCTCAACACATATACATTTCCATTGGAGGCAAAGTTTGCCGATCCGAAATATGCTCAGCAAGTGTACAAGAACGTTGTCGTAAGAAAATGATTGCTCTAACGAACCATAAAAATAAACACACATTCTTATCACACAATCACAAACATATGATGCACAAACAGATACACATACACATACATACACACACACACACACGCATACACTTGACGCTAGTCGATTTCCGATCTTCTATTGGGTGGATCAGTTACTGATAAACCTGTTATACCCTCTACATTTCACCACTAGGAAGCAACGATACGGTGTGGTACCACTTTAGCCTCATATTTTGCCACTAATCATTTGGAATCCACACTTGTCTTGGCCCGTGAGGCAGTGCGTCAAGGCCAACGGGCATTGGTTGGCAAAGTGTGCTCCAATTGCAACAGTCCCGATTTCTATGTGTAAGTAAAGTGAAATTTGAAGTGTCATAAACTAATTCGAGTTCTTTAGAGAGAAGACGGAAGATTCCGTAGAGAATACGAAACTCTTTGTACAGGAAATACAAAATCTAAAGAGCCCTTTGGTCGGGCCCACCATAACACCTCGTTTTGCTCTTAGTTGTTCGGAGGATTTACTCAAGCAACTGGGTAGCATTGCCAAGTCTGATGATCTTCATATCCAGAGTCATATCAGTGAGAACGTATCGGAAATAGAAGTAGTCAAAGGCATCTTTAAGACGAGTTATGCCCAGGCCTATGACAATGCCGGATTACTAACTAAAAAGGTAAGTCTAAATGGTTTACTTACCATCAGTAATTGATAACTAAATCTTTCATAGACTGTCATGGCGCATGGTGTGCATTTGGAGGATAGTGAAATAGCTTTATTGAAAGAGCGTGGAACATCTATAGCACATTGCCCTGCCTCTAATACCATGTTGTCCTCCGGACTGTGTGATGTCCAGCGTCTAGTCAAATCTGGCGTAACGGTAGGCCTAGGCACTGATGTATCTGGTGGCAATTCAGTTTCCATAAAGGATGCCTTGCTACGTTCTCTAGATGTGTCCAAACATTTGGATTTTTTTAAGAAGCAATATATTTGGGGCACCGGAACAGCCAAGACTCCCGATCCAAACTATCAGCAATTGAAATACAAACAAGCTCTCTACTTGGCCACTTTGGGTGGAGCCAAAGCACTTGCTTTGGACCATGTAACTGGCAATTTTGCAGTGGGCAAGCAATTCGATGCACTTCTAGTGGATGTTAGTGCCTTAGAGCAACCGACACGCTCTTTGAACGTCAATGAGCTGATGGAGAAATTCATTTACACCGGCGATGATCGCAATATATTAAAAGTTTTTGTGGCTGGCAAAAGTATCAAGAAAGAATAAGGAAAATACAATTTGTTAACAGTTTCATTTCATTTTGAAATGTTTAGAGAATTTATATTATATAAAGAGGACAAATGCCTAAAACACACTTTTTATACTTATATATATATTTACTTTTGCCATCGGCCCAACATACATTATCTCTTTTCATTATGCAAACATTAATATACATTTTCTATGTAATTTTATATACCACGATATTAAATTTATATATATATATGTTTCTTTTTAGGCATTGGACATAATCACATATTGGCTATATACGTGTAGAGGGAGTGGCGGGGTAGAAACGAAATGCTTATAAATTGAGAAACGATTTGTGTTAAGGAAAAACATAGGCTTCTACTTTTTAGGTTTGTACTCTAGATATTGGTTGTATTCCGATTGCATATTACTCTTGGTCATTTCTTTGATTGATTTATATTTGTAAATTAACTATTGTAGTCTTAAAACATTTCAATTGCTTAGAGTAGTTAGAGACACCAATACTATTTATTTTAAACTGGGCAATTATGCACAAGTCATAATTGAAAGCTATTTTATAATCACTGTACCGAATTTTGTATAGCTTATGTTTTTGCCTCAACCGCTTTGTGGGGGGAATGTGTGAACTTCGTTGTTTTTGTTGTTGTGGGTTTTTTTTTTTTTTATAATAGAATATAATTAAGTAAACTGTCCATAAATATTTTAGAATTTGAAAATTTGGATTACAACATTTTTTGTGGCTAATTTGAGTGCATAATCTCTCAGCATATGCAGAAATACTCTTCGTACTTGTCGTACTTTATACTTATAAAGCTTAGACACTTATAAATTGCTAGCATTATACTAAACTCGGCTATATGAAGGATATATATATATATATATATATATATACAGAATATATATATATATGCTTATTTAGTCGTAATATAATAATTGATTAATGTATTTAAATATAGCTATAGGACGCGTTTTACGCATTGAACATGTTTTGTTGCGTTGCATCATTCTCAAAGTCCGTCCAAGCGTTATTTAGTTCCATAAAGATTAGCTTGGCGATTTCCTCATGTTCGGTGCCATTATGCTGTAATATGGATTACAATATTTATAAATCACAATATCAGTTTTGTTAATAGTTAGATACACACCTTGTCGGGATGCACGGCTAAACAGGCACGACGATAGGCCTTCTTCACCTCGGCGGGCGTCACCATAGTGGACATTTCACATCGTTGCCATTTGGCATTCTCCCACAAAACCATGTGCATGGAGCAGAGAAGGGCCCGTATATTGTTTTTCTTGCCATCAGTCTGTGGGAGACAGAGATTATAAAAATAGATTTTAAATAATTTCCTTTCTGACTTACCCATTCCATAATGCGCACTTTCTTCGGGTCCATGTCTTTAACTAACTCCTCTTTGCGCATTTCGTTAATGGAACGAGGACCTTGACTCATTTTACTGCCAAATGAATAGCCTTGCTGACCCAGAATATCACCAAAGATATCCGAGCCTTTAGCTCCTCCACCTGGTGTCTGCTGGTTGGATTTCGGTGCATCGAAATGGGTGCGGCTATAATCGGGACGAGACTGAGCAGTTTGGGGCTGATGCGGTTGCTGTGGTGGCGTCCTTGCAAATGTGGGCGTGGGCTGCGGCTGTGTCTGGACTTGTGGTTGAGGTTGAGTTGGTGTCGGCCTGTGTGTGGGGCTGGAGTGTTGCGTTGGCTGTGGGCTGTTGCCTACCGGTGATTTTCCGCTTAGCGTACTCCGATTAAAGTTTATGTTCAGACCCGACGCCAGATTGGCAATGTCAGCAAAGGGGTCTGAAGAAGGCTTTTTGGTTTGTGTGGGCGAAGGCTCTTTGCTGGAAGGAGCAGCTGGTTGGGTAACAAAAGTCGGAACCGACCCCACAAAAGGCGGAAGTCCAGTTGCGTTTGATGGCTTAAGACTGGGCGCATTGCCCTGATCCATGGTCGATCCACTGAAGATATCGAAGAGATCCGAATTGATTTTCGGTTGTGGCGGTGGCGGCAGTATATCCGGAATTGGTGCCGAAGCAATGCCAGAAGAGTCATCATCTCCAAACGCGCCCAATAGATCGAAACTGGCATCTGTGCTCGGTAGTGCACTAGCCAAGGGGTTAGAAACTGGAGCATCACTTGGCTGTTGATTTAGATTAAGCAAATCAATGGGTGGCGACGGCTCCGGCATAGCAGCCGGAGTCTCGTGAGCAATTTCAGTGACATCTGGAAGGACCAGCGGCGAGCCAGATCGATGTGGTTGCTTTGTCATCGATGGTGGCGGTGATGGCGATGAACGAGAACTGGGTTTGGTAACTAAAATAGAATGGAAAGCAAGTCATTTCGAAACTCCACATAGCTTGTTGAGACTAAATCCTACCAAAGTTATCCAACATTTCGGCATACTCCAAGTCGGAGCTAAATAAATTGTTGGCGTCTCGTTTGCCCTTGGCCGGAATCCATGGCGGCCTGTGACTCGGTGGGCTTTCCGTATCTGTTACACTTAGCGACAAGGATACACAGAAATTGGGTGGCACTTGCTCTGGATCGGGCAAATCGTCTAGATCGTGGCTATTAAAAGTGATGAGCGTTTCAGGTTCAGGTATAAAGCCGGTATTAATTTGGAATTGACAAATCTTAAGGCCCTGTGGCCGCACCATGCCTTTAAGAGCATTCCGTGCATGGTATAATACTATAGTCAGATCACCGCAAACGGTTAGATTAATAGGAAGCACAATTTTTCCAGGGCCAGCCAGATGCAACCTGTGAGGGAGATGGATGGAGGATTTGAGATCTTGATAATTGTCTAAGATAATTGTGTACGTACCGCATCTTCTCGTAGTCTTGCAGCGTGCTTAGCATCATCTTTTCATTGCAATAGACTTCCATATAAATGCGGCAGCCATCGCGCGCTTTGGTCATACGCGGCACAGGCTGGCAGCTGAGCGACACCAGATTGGTGTTCTTATAGTGAGGCAGCAATGGCGTTGGCCGCAAAATGTCACCGAAGTAATAGAGGTAACGAAACTCGGATGGTCGCAGATTAATTGTGTGCCGTTTGACTGCAAATACCTGGACTGCATCCTCTGGCTCTTGCAGCAGATCGGCATACATGAGCAGGGCACAGATCACAGTGGCTGCAGTGCATCCACCCGAATCACCCGTTTGCACGATTACAATGGTTTTCGGATCAGCATTAAGGAAGTTATACATATCGGCCGATACAGTGAAAAGACCCTGAAAATATTTAGAAGATTCAATAAGGGCTTCTACTAATTGTATAAGAAAACAATAAAATCTCACCTGGAGATTGGGGGCATGCGCCTGTGGACAACCGTAGACGGATCCCGCTTCCACAGTGCGCACAGGCGGCGGCATGCGAGGTACAGTGCGAGCTCCAAAATTGTAAATGCTTATCTTTTGCGGGGCAAAACGACTTTCCAAGGACAGTCGTACATCTTCAATGTTGTTGGTCTTGTAGGTTGACTCAAAGCCATCAGAAGGACACGGCATGACCAAAATGCGTGAGGTGATGTGGCTAATATCCAGATCATTGCGCGCAATCGTCTGTTGCATGGTCTGCATAACCTTTGACGACGTATCCTTGAGGTTTTTGAAAAGAGTTCCAGCACCTCCGCGTAGCGAGGATAATAAGCTACCTCCTTGTCCGTTGCCATTGCCATGACTTGGAGCTGGCTGTGGCTGCTGTTGTGGTGGATGCGCCATAGCCTGCGGATTGGCATTATTGACGTAAAACTCCGATTGTCTTGGTGGACTCCTCCTAGCTGGACTTTCTGCTGGTGATGTCTCAATCGGAACTCCTCGTAGATCCACTGGACCTTTAAGTGACCAATTCTGTGTCTCAGCAATGGAAGCCAGACGCTCCAGCACCATTGCAATATCCAAGCGCTCAACGGGATTCACCTTAAAGCAACCTTTTATTATATCGCGGAAGCAGGCAGCTCCCCGCGGCTCAGGGGGCAACACGTAGTTGGCATTGATAATACGCAGCTTGCCACCATCTTCATATGGATGCCTCTGGTAGCATAGAAAATATAGAATGCAACCCAAAGCCCATATATCGGCTTTCGGACCGATGGCATTATTTGACCAGGTGTCCAGCATTTCAGGTGCACGATACATGGGGGTAGTCACAGTATTCAACTTATCCTCCAGCATATTACGCTGCTGGGCATTCCACTCAAAGGTGGGAGTCAGCACATCTTTTGTGGCCGAACCAAAGTCGCAGAGTTTGATTTGCTTGTCATTGCCAATGAGGAAATTCTCAATCTGCGAGAATAAGAACCATTAGAAGTGAGTTAAACGAAAGCAGTGTCGATCTCTTACCTTAATATCCCTATGGGATATCGCTGGCACCTGACTATGCATATAGGCCACAGCTCTTGCCATTTGATAGAAAATCCTCAAGACAACAGGTGGATCAAGCGGTGCAGTTGAATTCCTGAAGCAGTCCACCAGGGAACCACCTGTAAAACAGATTTGTTTGTAATAGTTTCATAGAATATCAAGTAATAAATTGGGTTACCTTTGCACAGTTCAGTTAGGAGCAAAAACTGAGATCCCTGATGGTGTCCTTGCGCTATGCAACTGGAACCAACAAAGCCAACAATGTTGCCATGACCCGACAGCTGTTTATGTATATTAATCTCATTGGTGATGGCTTGACAGGCCTGTTGATCAGCTCCAATCAGTCGCTTGAGGGCGTATTCCGTTCCATTTTGCAGATCTTGGGCGACATATACAAAAGCATAACCGCCTGAAAAAAGGGGTACAAACAAGCACGAGCGATAAAGAGAGAAACAAGAGGAGGAAATTCATTAGTTGATAACAAAGACTCTGATAAGGCAAATACTGTAGAAGTTTTTAATGGGCAACGGCCATTTGAAACAAAAGAAAACACAAAAAAAAGTAGTTGTTTTTTTCTTGCTTCATGGTTTTTTGCATGCGACTCTCCCCAAGAGTGTCTTAATGTGTTGCATGACTCATAGTTCAGAGAACTGGAACGGGTGGCTGAGGCAAATGTAAATGAACTCTCTGCACCCCATGCCAACCAATACACTTGCAACTGCGTCGTCTTGTCGTTTAACAAAGCAACAAGTTTTTTTCTCGTTTTGTTTCCCAATATTGAATGCCACAAAATCAAAAAGCGTGAAGTAAGGAGCTGCTGGCTTCTATTTTGAGTGGGTGCAAATCCTATTGATTTATTTCTCTTCCTCTTTAATCTTGAACTGCCCACGTAGCCAGCTTCCAGATTTAGTCAACTATGCTTATAGGGGGGCATACCTTCAGCTATCACTCTCTTGATGTGCAACCTGTGGCCAGCAACATCCACCACCTGGCCAACATATTCATTGTCCAAGTTGACGCCTCCAACGGCCTCAGTGACGCTGGCATTTGCATCGCTAGCACCACTGCTGCTTGTCGGATTGAAATAGTTAAAGTTGAGCGATTTGAAGAACTCGCCCATTCTACGAGGATGTGTGTTTTTGTGGGTGAGTGTGTGGAACTAAAGAAGATGCAGCACTTCGAATAACGCAAACAGTTTTAGCTACGAGTTATTATTTGTTTAAACATTTGTTTTTTTATGTGGTTACGGACAGAACAAAAGCATTTCGCCGCAAATGCAACAACAACCACAAAGCCCAATTCGCCCCGAGCGATAAAAAGCGCAATTTCTTGCCCCATTCGCCGCAATTTTTTGGCCATTCGCCGCAGCTTCTTGCCCTCTCGCCGTAACTTTTTTAATCTATTTTTTCGGGCAACGCCATTACCAGGGCTGCGCAATTATACTGGGAATGTGTGTGCATTCCAATCATCTGGCAGCGTTTGGCACTTTGGCGGCAAAGTTTGAGTTATTATTATTATTATTGTTTTTATAATGTAGAATGTTAACAAATAAATTCATTACATACTATAAAAATGCATTAGTTGCCAGGCTCGCTTTCGACTAGTCTTAATTATATAGAGTAATTACATTTAATTTTTTAGATTTAGTTTTACAACAAATTGATTAATTAGATCAATATTAACTAGAGAAGGTTCCTTTGGGGACTTGAACGTTGGGAAGTAAAAATTGAATGTAACAGTTATCAACAGTTTTTTTAAATTTAGCTTCATATTTAACACAGAAAATGGAATGAAAAAATTTAATTTTTTGTTTTAAATGTCTATTTAACGTATGTACAATTGTATTGTTTTCCCATTTTTTTTTCACATTTCTAAGACAAGTATCAATTTATAGAATCTACTATCTATTTACGTTTATTTTTTTACCCTTTTTTCTTCAGTTTTCAAATAATTCCTTAATTATTCTCTCTTTTAATTTTAAACAAGCATATAAAATAGTATTTAGAAAAAAATTGGTATATTTTAAATCCTAAACAAATATTTAAAAGCCATTTGTTCATGTTCAATAATATCGGCATGTCCTTTTCAAAGAAACCTTTCATTATGAAGTTGTTTAGCGCCAGTTTCATTCAGATCCCTCAAAGGACTTGCGCTCACCAGTTTTTCTTTGTCAGGAACACCCTAGTGATATATAGATATATTATAATAAAATTTGAAAACATTTTTTGTTTTCAATACCTTTAAGAATATCCTATAAAAGTTTCAAATTCGTATTTTCAATACTTTTAAGTAGCATTTCTTTTGCCAATATATTATCCTTCAAATTTGTTGCGACTGTTTTCCTGAACCTTAAAATCAGCAATAAACTAAATATTATTAAAAATTGCCGATTAAATTTTAAAGTTTTTATAAAATTCTAGTTATTATAGAAGTAGGCATCTTTATGTGCATTGCCCCTTCTGCTGGCCGTGAGACAGAAATTTGACTTGCCCGCATCTTAACCGGAAGATATTCTTGCATATGTTATTTGTGTAATTATAATAATTATGACAATGGAAATTTTTATGGGGTTTTACTTTATTTACAGTCATTGTATGCAAACACATGTGTCTCTGAACCGATTCAAGGTGGTTTGGATAGATCTAACGAAATCTGGAAAATACAAATTCAAAAACTTATTGAGGGGAAAAATACATCAAAATTGTTGTGACAAATTGGAGAAGTTAAAGATAGTTTTAGGGCCCCACTCCCCAAAAAAAAAATAATGGGCTAGTGCGCACCATAATAGTCTCTTTCTTTGTTTGAATGAAAGCATTGCCAGGTTGGCTATTGGAAAAGAAGAAGTGTAGGGAAAGGGGCGTAGGGGAGTTTCGTTACGAATGATAACTTCACTTTTGTTGCCGCAGTTTGCGTAAATTGCGCTTCATATGTAATTTGTGACACACTTTAAAGTGTCAAGTGTGCAATTTTCTGTTACAATCTGTCATGTCTATGTCTTGCGTGTGTCAAACCGACGGATGGACTGGCGGACAATCGTCTCCGTAATGTACCGAAAATCGTTAAAATGCAAATTACGAGCAATATGTAAAATAGTTTCGTCTTATCAGAGAGTCGATGGGACGCAAAAGCTCGTTAATTAAGTAGAAAAATGAGTGCAATTGGAGATGGAGATGGGATAGTTTATGTATCACTCCCCACGATCTAACATTGACACACTTTTATGCCTGTTTTTTCAACAAATTCCTACTAATGCAAGTCAATAAACATTTTCCAAGCCATTTAGCCGGCAAGTGAAAACGGCTAGAATACTACCAACTATAATTAAAATTCATAATATTAAATAACAGATACGAGAGGAAAAAAAACCCTAAAACATCGAGGGCAAACAAATTGATCATTCTATTTAGACAATTGTGCGGGAAAACAACACGCGGCTTGAAAAAACCCACAGAAAATATTCGTCGCATCCAGTTCTAGCAAGTGGACAACAAAAAACAAAAGTCACTCATTAGGCCAAGTGGAGCATAACCTTGGGCCAAGATGCACCTTGAGATAATTTGTTTGCTTGCCATATTGGCCGTCATACAGGCTCAGTTTTATTACAATCCTGCTGTTGGTCCTCCTCCACCTCAACCTGGTCCTTCCTTTGCCATGCAGGAGGCCCGACGTCCACGATTCGTGCTCTACAATCCCTTCAATGGGCAAGAGATGGAACCTCTACGTTATATAGCTGTGAGAAGGGGAAACAAGCGTGGACAACCGACCAATCAGGTCAGTGGAAACATTGTGGAGTTGCCGCAACTTTGGCAGCCTTGCTCCTGTGCTGAATACACCTGCAGATGCTGTTTGGGTCTAGTCTTTGGCTTTGGAGAAGCCTTCAATCAGCGCATTTGTGCCACCATTCAGTATAATCGAGCGGATGTTGGTCTACAGCTTAGCATTGATCTCAATCAGCGAAGTGTGGCCAATTTTGGTTTCTCTATTCGCAATCCGCCGGACTATTGCATTCCAGTGCTGCTGCCCTTGCCCCTCTTCAGTTGCCTGCGACTCTACGACATTCGGGCCTACGGTGAGGGCAATGTCCAGGTATGCATTTCAGTGGTATTCAAGGTGATTGTTAGTCAATTTTTTGAATATCGCTTCAATTGCCTACGATTTGGCACCAGTGGAGTCTTTTTTGTACGCGACACAACGAAAACGGATGAGGAGGAATCAGGATCAGGCCAGGCGGAGGGACAGGATGCTGTTCACCAAGAGTCAGAGCAAAAATTGATATTGGATAACCGAAACAGATTGCCGCAAATTTCGGAGCAGACAACAAAACGAATTTATTTACCAAATGATAAACTGGGAGCTGGCAACTGGTACTGATCGCCCAAGTAGCATCATGATCCATTGCTCATTCTATTACATATTAAATTTAAAAAAAAAGTGAAATTTTTGTGTTAATTAAAAAAAAGCTTTTTATTTAAAGTAGCAGCACCAACAAAAACAACAACAACAGAAACTACGATGACGAACAAAGTGCTATGAAAATTGCGAAAATTACCAATAAAAAAATGTTGGGGCAAGCTTTCTTAGTCTGTGTGGGCAATGATGCGACTGCCTCAGATTTTGTATCTCAAGCAAGGCATCGTAGACTAACACACACACACACAGACACGGTCATTTGTAGATCCACATATAGCACACCTAAACACACCTACTTCTGGCCACTTTCGTTAACGACCGCCACACATGGCAATTATTTTTCTGGCCACTATCGGCGGTATTCATCTGAAGCAGCTTGGTTAAGATTATGGCCAAATGAAATGGAAGAGGGAGGGCCCAACCATAGTATATACATAGATACAGGCTCATCCACAGGCCCCAAATAGTTAGCTACTTAACGCCATTTCTTGTCTTTAGCCCAAACGTTTTCATTTAACGGGCAGGAAAATTAATTTGTATAAAGAAATGTATTCGATATTATTTAATTAAATGCGAACCAAAGCTACTATGATGGACGATCACACAAATTACGCAGTGCCAACATCAACCCATTTGTCTTATGTTAGTTACCACGAAAAACCACACACCCATCTAAAAAGGTAGGGAGTTAACGGGTTTTCTTGAGGATATGGCCAAATTGGTGATGCTTGAAGAGAAAACGATTTTTTAGGGTATGCAAAAGGTAAGCTTTAAGTAAGGAAGGAAGCGAATACTTTTTTTTTTTTTATAAATTTGTAGTGGGTTTTATTAAAACAGTCAAATGATTTTAGCGCAGAGTATGTGATCCCATACAGTACAATACAATATTTATATATTATTGATTACCATTAGTCGATATATGTCTGTCTGACTTTGCGAATAAACTTTACTTCCTTAATTTGTCTGAGATCAAGATTCACAACTGACTGGATCGGGCCACCATAACGTATTGCTGGCATACAAACTTTTGATCGAAAAGTCTTCTTCAAGGAGAGGTAGAGAGAGTTTATTCGTTAATTTTTAGTTCTTAGTTTCCTCTGGTTTTAATGTTTTGAAAGCTCCACTCAGGTAGTTTGGTTTTTTAACAGAGTAATTAACTTTGAAATTGTATTTAAATACGATATAAATTGCATATTATTTATCACTTTTTCATCATTTAAAGGGTTTAGTTATTGACGATCAGAATATATTATTAAGTTCTAGAATATTTAGTTTAACTAAAAACTGATAAATAGTGAGAAAGTATTCAACATCAAGATGGTGTTTCCCAATAAAACTGTGTTTAAAATATAATTTTCTACATTTTAGCAGAATAACGTATCAGAAATCGCTCTTTATAAGTTTATCCAGTTTAATAATATATATAAAATCAAAATATCAAAGATGTGATGGATTTTATAATTTTCTATTATTATTTTACTATGGGAAAGTTTCTAATATCAAATTTGTATACCCTTACAAAAAGGGTATATTAATTTCGGTCAAAAGTGTGAATAGAACAAAGCACCTCCGACATAGAGTATAAATATTCTTAATCAGCAACGAGACGAGCCATGCCCATCCGTCTGGATTGACGCATTCTATTGCTAGACCGTTAGAGCTACAGAGCTGAAATTTTGCCCGTGTGCTTCTACATAAAAGGTTTTCCCAATTTGACGGCTATATGTAGGTAAAGGTAGAGTAACAAAAAAAAGTTATAAGGGTATACAAACGTTGGCCCAGCCCTCGGGTTCATTTGAAATATAATTTCCAGACTTTGTAAATAATTTGTTTCTAAGGTAAATAAGTATTTTTATTATATTAATTAAAAAATAATTACATGGGCAATAGAAACATTATAACAAAAGCTTTCCTCTCATTCATTTATCGTCATTTTATAAATTTTAAGTAGTCTCTAAATATTTGGTTAACTTCTATGGCAAATAATATTCAGTAAATGCTTACTGGAATTAATTATATGTTTCCCTGATCTAAAGAAAGTCATAAATAATTTTTAAGGTACTTTGTGTAATTTTGAAAAGTGATTTCACTCATATCCGAGTATGTTTGAATATATTAAAGTTCAAACATCGCCCCTATGTCCCATGCTCATGTTGATGAGATTGATTTACCCGAAATGGATTGCCAAAGAGATGAAATTGGACTGATCATCCAAAAATCTCAGCTCGTTGGTCGATTGCTTTGTGTTTATTTTTTTTTTTGGATTTGGCAATTGCGCAATGGTAAACTCTTTTTTTTGGCATGGTTTTACTTTCGTCTGAGTGAGTAAAGTCTCTTATTTTCCAGAGCTCGAGCGCAATTTTGGATTGGCTTTTGTGTTAGGTCTGGGTCTCAGTCCCAGTCCCAGTCAGAGCTTTAGTCTCTTTGTGTGTGTGTGTGTGTGTGCATTAGTTTTTGTTATTGTTTTTGTATTGGTATGCGTTACCGTCTCTGCGGCTGTTGGCGTTCGCTTTGGCTTCGTCAGCGCCGTTGTCGGCCTCCAAACATATGTATACATAATAATTTTTTTTTTTTTTTTTACTTTTTGCTGTCGTTTTTTCCAGCTCGATGCTTTTTTTATTTTTTACTTGCAAGCAAAAGATTTTCATTTGCCGTCAGTTGGATTTCGGTTCGCGTTGCGATCTGTCGCACATTTCAGTCGTAGTCGTTAAACAAAAAGCAAAAAAACACATCACTTAAAATTAAACATCAAATAAACAAACTGAAACTAAATTCAAGGAGCTAATAAGATTGAATCTAGCAGCTAACTGGGTGGACATTGAAATGTAAGTTTGCTGTGGAACGCGATATGCGGCGTATACGTAATATCTGCATAAATAGTTTATTAGGTTTAGTTGTTTACATTTTTGGGTCTTGTGTGTTTTGGTTTGATAAGAATTTTGCTAAGCTAGACAGAGATAAGATGAAATCGAAAACAAGGTGAGGAATATCTATGTTGGGGCCGGGGTAAATCCCCAAATTCAAAGCTAACTTCAATTTCAATTGTGATTTTAGCGACTCATCGTTCGCTGGTGCTTTGGTAATATAAAGTGCCGACAGATTTCACACTCACAGCGCCTACATAGGGTTAGTTATAGTAAATCAAGAGGAAGTAAACCTTGTGCATTCGTTCAAGTGACATTTAGCTGAGATATCAAGCCCACGAACCTCTGAACCTTTGACTTGCCATATCTACATACATGTATGTATGTATGTATGTTTGTTGTAGTTGAGAAGAGTTTCACTTTCAATTGCGACACCTTTAAGTGAATGTGTGAGATGGACCTATCCTAAGGCGGAAAGTGCCCAGTCTTTGGCCGGCAATGAGTAACCAACATGTGTGTAATTAAAAAGGTGCTAGCAAAAAAAAAAAAACAACAACAAAACACAGCCCAACAACAAATGAAAGAAGAAAAAACATTGTAAATTTAATGTACTCTCAGTACAGCATCTTTTAAACTTTACGATCTTTCCAAAAATTTCACAATTCATACAGCATACAGCAGAAAGTATGGATATATGAATGAAGATAAAAAAAGGCAACGAAAAACAAAAAAAAAAAAAAAATATCATGTAAAGTTTCTCAGTTTTTGGGTGGGAAATGTTAAGCACAACAAAAAGTAAAAGTGAAATTAATACAACACATCAGCAGTAGCAGCAGCAACAACAAATTACATTAACCGCAGTCACATTTGCATTTTGCACATGACAACAATAATAACAAAAACAACATGAGATCTATGTACCACAAAAAAAATTACGGCAATCGTTGATAACAATGCCAGCGACCGTTCAATAGCCGCTTGACTTCACTTTGACTACCAATGAAATTCCCTCTCCATTTTGTCTTTCAACTAACCAACCCCCCTTCCCCACTCACACACTTACAACTAAACTGCATTCAGGGCCATGTGGAGCAAGAGGAAGAGGAGTGGGAGGTGTCTCAATCGGAAACCAAGTCGAAGGCTACGGTTTGGTCTTTAATTTGTAGGCGTTACTATTTTCCAATTTTGGGCTTTTGTCTTGTCAAAAATCTCTTGGAAATGCTCGAAGGCATACGAGACTGATTTTTGATTGACAATCTGACAAGGGATCGCAAAGAAGTTAATGGTGAGCACTCCCTCTCCTACTGCGCCTTTTCATCCGCCCCTTCCAGACCCCCCTTTAAAGGCTTACCTTGACGTTTTCGTTTTGTATGTCCATGACTTTAGATAATTGTTAGCTCTTCTTCTTTGTTGTCTTCTTTGGCATTCGAGTTAAAGAGTCAATGAACATGGGCAAAAGTGATTTGAATTCAAGTTAAAGTTGAAACAATTTCACACAATTGCCTAGTGTATGTAATATCCAATTAAGTGGCAAATGCCATGCACTGCCACGCCTATCTCCCCCTCCCATCCTATTATTTGCATTAAATGTGCGCCGTTTGTCGTTGCTCGTTTCGTTTTCTTTAGTATGCAAAAGGCAAACCATTCATTGATAGTTCAACTTAGTTAGATCAGAGATACATATACATAAGAGACGGAGAGTGCTGGAGAGAGGGAGCAGGGGGCATAATCTGTAGAAAATTAAACAAATTGCACAAATATATAATTGCAGTTGGCATTTCAACATAAACACACAAAAACGAAAAAAATCACTGTTGACCATTGTTATGACTTATGACTGTACGATAAATGACTTGGTCGCATTTCCTGCTCTTCACCCGAGCTCCAAAAACTTCAAAATGATGTAATTTTCCCCCTTCCTCCCCCCCACCCCACACAATTCAACAAAGACGATCAGCTGCTGCTGCTGCTGCGTAGTGACATTGAAGCAACGCGTCGTCGTCGTCGTCGTTGTCTTCATCGCATTGGTAACATCGCCAGCTGCAGTTTTGCCGGCCAGCGGCCTAAAAACGCTGCTAAAGAGCCAAAAAAACAACAAACGAAAAAGAGACCAAGCGCTCAATAGCAACCATTGACTCTTGTCTGTGCAAAAAGCAAAACTTGTTTTCTGTGCCCAACGATCGCAACGATTTCATAACAAAAACACAAACAGCTCGGCATCTCTCTCCCCTGTCTCTCTCTCTCTCTCTGTCTTTCTCTCTGTGTCTGTCTCTGGCGACCAAGTTCAATGGGGAGCACAGCCAAACCACCGCACCGCCGCACCACCGTCAGGCAGTCGGCCGCAACGAGTTGAAAGTGAAAGTCTCACTACGCGGGGCGTTTTTAGTTATATTTTTTTCTTCTTCGTCATGTAGGCTCACGAGGCAGGCTCAACCTCAGCTTTTAGACTCAGCACTCAGAGAAGCTTGCCCTCCCTGCAACCGTCCCCCATTGTGGCAGTCGTGCCGTGAACTTTGCCGTGCAACATTTATTGAAATTGCAATTCACAATTTAGTTGATTGTTTCTTTCTTTTATTTTTTAATTTTCTGCGCAGTTTTGTCGGTGGAAATATTTTCACTCATTAGTGGCTCATTGGTTTGATGCCAACGTAATACATATTGATGGGCAAAACCAATCAAATATCGAACAATAAACTCAAACGCAAAACTCTGTTAATAGACCAAATAATCGTGTACCAATCTACTTTAAATTGTAACAAGCTCCGGGCAATTGGTCTTCTTAAAAAGTGAAATGTGATTAAAGGGTGTAATTTTATTTTTTTTTTTTTTTTTTTTGGTTGTATTTTAAGTTTGTTTACTTTGTTTAATCAAAAAACGCATTGATTGCAAATGATCCATATATAAAACAAGTTTAAATTTTTTTGTTATTAGATTCTGGTAAATTATTATTCTCTTACTTTATTCTTATTTTTAAAATTATCCGTAATTAATCATTATTTGAAATCAATAAGTCTTTACTGAAGAGTACCTACGAGGAAACATCGAAAAATAATGGGAAAACCAAACTCAAGAAGACGTTTGGGTTTTTTTTTTTCACTCATTGACCTCAAATCGGCGAACAAAAGATTTCCAAACAATTTTAAGCCAGAGGGCCAGGTCTAACTTTAGTCGTAACGAACTTTATATACCCTTTGCAAATTTTTCTGTTACTCTTTCCTTATCTGTTACTAGCGGAAAAACTTTTCATCAAAAAATATAAATTTCTAGTAAAGAACGGCCAACATAATGAATTTAGAGAACCCGTTTTCCGATTTTAAATGTTATCCGATCTTGAAGACTGATATTGCTAAAATATTTGAATATTATTTAAAATGCATCCATCCGTTTCCAAAATGAAGTGCTAAAGTTCTTTGTAGTTTTTTTAGTCTGTATCTTTCTAAAGAGTTTTTAATATATGTTACCAACTTTTAGGGACTTTAGGATCTTAAAGATCACAGGAGCCATTTCAAAAATGCAAATGATGTTGCCATCCAGTTATCAAACATAATTTTAGTTATTGTGGTTAGGGTTAATTATCAAATTTATTTAAAAATCATATATCGTCAACTAACCGTTTGATGACCCTTCCCTGTTTTTATCTTTGTATCGTTGGGCATTGCACGTGACAATTTATTGCCCTCGGAGATGGAAAATTTGCAGACATGTTGAACACGAAATGCTGGCAAATGTTGTTGTTGTTAGGTGTTAGGAAGCACAATGCCAATAATTCGTCTAATGCAGTTAAGAGTTTTGACATTTTTGCCATGGTTGACCGGGCGTGGCTCACACTGTTTGTCACCGCTCCCTCGAGTCGTTGGCCAAATAGTGTGATGCCGGCAACATTAGCTACAATCAAACAATTTCCTCATGCCAGTGCGGCAAACGAAAGTTGCGCCTTGCAATTTTTAATTGATGTTTCGCTTTCTGAACTCAACGCACCCAGCGCAGACACGCGAATGCAATAAAAACTTCGAAGTTGCCGATGCACTCAAGCAGCTTAAGTCGGGCTGCTTGGTTGCCTGTCAATAATTAAATTAAGACTATCTTCATACCTACATATGTACATCCAAACATACACACACACAATTGTACGTACTTGCAACCGGCCGGCAGCAATGAGGGAAATCCGAAAAGGTGTTGAATGAAATCACAGACAAGTCACCGGCAAAATTGTTGATTTCCTAACAACGTGAAGCACGCATGCCGATAGAAGCAAACAAAACACAACCATTGAGAGAGCACAACAATCAATCTCAACGAGGAGATGTCATTTCCATGACATTCAAGTGCTAAGGGCTTGGGTGCAAACCACTCGTAATAATAGAAATTGTAAACACAAAAACAAATAAGAAAGATACAAAGGTAGAAAACGCATTTCAAATGAATTTTATATTTTAGTCCACATACTTATAACTATATCTCTGAGTTTGCTATATCTTTATTTGATTCAATCAGCTCTCAGGAAAACTCTGATTAAATTAACTTTCAAGTAGATCAACTAGAATAAAGCAAATCAATGCAAAAAGTTAAGTTCAGAACGGATAAAAATTGCGATTCCTACCACCATATTGTCCAAGGTCTTAGCCAATTTTCAATTTACGGGTTTCACTTAATTTTCAACTTAATTTTTGTAATAAACTAAAACTGAAACTATGAATTCTTGAAAAAAATATATAAATTCTATGTCCATACTTGGTATTGTCCCAATACTCCTAAAAACATTTTATGCCAAGTTAAGAAAAACTGTATACCAAAAATATTAAATGCACTTGCAATTATCATTGTCGAGCCAATTACGATTTTAATTCAGCTTAAATCTGTTGGGTCGTTCGGCTTGGTTTTGTTTTACGACATTAATTAACTTTAGGCTGTTAGATTACTTAAATAACAACGAGTAAATTGAATTTTCCAATTAGTAAGTCTTTATTAACAAAAATAAGTATTTTTAAATACTGGATTTTCCAAGTGATAAAACAAGAACCAATTTTTTAATTGCAAGTTATAATCTTTTAACTAATTTCTTTTTATTTTACTATATAAATACATATTTATTCTTGAGATAGCTGACAATTAATTAGTTTGAAGTGCATTAAATAAGCAAGCAAATAAATTAATTTATTTGATTGTGAACAACAAACTAAACAACAAAAGCTTACTTATAAAAATGAGATTAAAATATACAAAAGATTGTCAAGAATTTTAGATTTTCCAATGAAGACTAACCATTTTTAAAGGATTTCAGTATATTTTAATTATTTTTGTTACTGATCAAAACTAAAATTTAAAATGGTTAATTAACGTCAACTTTCCTACTAGTATTTCTTTAGTGAGTAAAAATACCTAATATTAATAGTTTTTATTATATACTCTGTCTTATTTCTAGCTCATTTGCCAGAAGATGACAGCAACAAACACTCGAGGGCTTAGTGCTCTAGTCGTGATAGTCACATTGGGCTTGGCCCTTGCCAGCAACGACAAGGCGAATGGCCAGTTTAGTGTAACCGGAAAGCCGTCCTTGCTGCGAACAGAGCTACGTTTTGGTCGCAATCTGGATCCCTCAAAGGTGCGAGTGGTCAATGTCAAGTCCAGTAAGGGAGATAATGTGGAAATTCTTGTTGGCAAGAATAGTCGTAAAGCAAGGGCCGAGGAGGCTGCCGAATCCTTCTTTGTGCGCAGTTCAGATGTGAAACGGCCAGTGATTCAACCTAAAAGCAATGCCAGTGGACGACAACTTAGTTTCGAGCATAGTCCTGCCCTGCTGAAACAGAGTGAACTGGCCCAGGAGATGAACTCATACCGTCAGAGGAAGGCGGAGGCTGAACAGCGACAGGCAAAGCTTATACAGCTGCAATTGGCCAAGGCTCAGAGCAAGGCGCTGGAGCAATCTGCATGGGACAATAACTCCCGGCGAGGTCGGCAATTGGCTGGTCCGGATGGAGCCGCTTGGCAACCCGTTTACCTGCAAGCTCAACCCACACGCAACAACTTCTCCTTTGCCCCAGTTGAACGACAGTGGCAACCATTTGCCTATGCTGGTTCAGTTCAGGAAACCCAGCCACGAGTTTTGAGACATGCCCAACCTTCCATAAGTTTTCCCCTGCAGGATATGCAGTACGCCGCTTCCGAGCCGGTTCAATATGTGGACAGAAGTCGGGATACTCGTGCCTATGCCAGCAGCAGCAGCAGTGGATCGGGTTCAGGACAAAGAATACGTCCTCAGAATATAATTACAAAGCATAACTATAATGCTTTGCCACAGAAATCCAAATATGTCACATATATGCCACATTCGGTGGTCGTAACGGCAAGTGCCGGTGTGGCCACGCCCTCAGCTACACCAACCCGCCGATCGGCGTATGTGAAGGGTAATGCAAGTCCACATCGCAATCCAATCGGCCAAAGCACACATAGCGTGGTCGATGGCCCAGCCGTGACCCTCATCGAGGGAGTTCGTATGCCCGACACACCTGAGGATAGAGTTAAGACCTGGCGCAATGCGCGAGTCCTTAACAATCAGTTAGTGCCATATCCAGAAGGATATACGCCGCCGCGTGTCCAGATGCCCAGTTTCGATAGATAGAGACGGAGATGTTGGCAATTGGCAACAATTGGATTTCGGGTGCTTCATGGTTAACTACAAAACGTGTTGGGATGCCAGACCTCACACTTTATAAAATATACAAATTTATATATATATTTATTGATTTATTGTCTATTTTCTAAGTTATTTATAAATGTTTCATTAAACTTGTAAAAAGGAATATCGTCTATGGCATAAACTGATTGACTGTCAGCACTCTAAAGTCCGACTTGCGGAGTAGGCGATAACAAGTGCTACTATCGAAGAGTACATAAATGGAATGAATTGGTGTCGTTTGCATATATCCATTCTCGGAGAGTCGATAGCGATAGGGTTTCAAAAGTTCTATATAGACAAAGGCAGCAGGACGTTTCACCTGAATAGTAAGACTAATGCTATTGCGTATAACATTGCCAGTTGTGATGCAGCTGCGTGAGCCGATTTCAAACTACAAAATAGAATAAAGTTTTCAATCTGTTAGCCAATATATAGACCTTTGCATAGTTACCTCAAGATCGGGATCGGTGAGTCCCACAGCTGTGCCCAAATGGGCAGGAAAGAAATAGGTGCGTGACAGAACCTCGTCCTGGCGACGCAATTGAAACTCCAAAAAGGCATTTTGTTTGGTGTATTCACCTTGCAGCAAATCCGCCAGCTGTATCACTTTATCGTATTGTACACCATTCGGACGTAGAGTAACATTCCAGTCGGTTGACTTATGTGGCAGCAACTGTGTCCATTTGTGAATGTGGGCAACAACCTTTAAATTATTTGTATCGACTTCCAGCTCATCACAAATCAGTGAAATATTTAGGGAATTTGTGGTATTTTCATATAGAGCCACAATGGCAATGGGGGCCAGAAATTCACGTGCCCAATAGTGCAAAAGCTATAAAGCAGTAGGGAAAGGTTAATTCAAAGAGAAAATGATTGACGTGAGCAACTCACCTTCCAATTGCCATAGGAATCAATGCCAGACCATGAGGGTGCCACCCAAATGTCATTTAATTGCCAATATAGAGCACCCATGGTATTGTGATTTGTGTCTCGTAAGCTACGATATAGTTCCGTTTCCACCTTGGTGGACATGGCTTGAGAAATTTGACTAAAGTATATCAAGGCCTCAACATAATTGTCATCCTCGGGCAGTGGCAATGGGAAATGCTTTTCCACTACAGTAAGAATAGGCAATATGCCCTCTGGATGGTGCTCACGATGCTTGATCAAAGTCAGAAGATCTTCATCGTCTTTCTTGCTACGTTCCCATGAGTTTTGGCCTGGTAGACTTTGGAATCCGTATTCGCTAACAAAACGTGAACGTGGATATATTGCCGGATTCCAAGCATCTTGTGTGGTATCATAAAAGTGTACTAAAAAGACAAAAAGTAAAGAAAATTAATATTATAAAATTTGTTGAGAGCTCCTTTCCTTTACCGTCTCCATAGTTGTTATTTTGCGGGAATGGCGAAATATAATTATCCTCAGCACTTTTCTTGCCATTTGATGGCGAAGAGACTAGCGGTTCCGGTCGTGATTTATGGGAAACTTGTTTCAGTTCGTGTATCACATTAGCCACATAAAGTTTACGATACTCGTCCTTAAAACGATCCTGATCGTAAAGTGTTTGATACCAATCTTGGACCAGTGCCGCCTCGTTCTCATTATTGGTGACAAAGATAGCCACGCTGGGATGATGAGCAATGCGTTTTGCATTCTGACGCACCTCCTCCCGCACCGAAGCCAGAAAGTCATCCTCCACCGGGTACATGGCACATGCAAACATCATATCCTGCCATATAAGGAGGCCTAGACTATCGGCGAGATCGTAAAAGTAATCAGACTCATAGACACCGCCGCCCCAAACTCGCAGCATATTCATGTGAGCTTCTTTGGCGGAATGCAACAGGTAGCTAACTGTATAATTAGAAAATATATATAATCGATTAAAATTAATATTATAAACAAATATTCACACAAAATAACAGAGATAAGAAACAAATGTAATACAACAAATGTAAAAACAAGTACTAGAGCAACATTTTGCTATTGCAAGCAAAATTTATTGAAATCATCTGAATTTCCTATTAAAAATAGGTCAATTTTTCAATTTTTTCGTTGGAAATCTTATCTCACGCCTATGACAGAATTGCAACACATATAAGATTTTAATAAATATTTGAAAACTTGAATCATTGCTTTCTGAGACATTCTCTCGTTTAGACGTATAGATTGATATTTTTTGAAAAAATATTAAACCGAAACTATTTTTGGATTCTTGCCAAAATGAATCCTCAAAGTGTTGTTTCATTTTGGGTCCTGTGTCTACTTTTTGTATCTAAACAAGTGACGTCATCCCCTTCATTAATTGATGATCATGGGGTGAGTAGATAAGTGATTAGGTAAATTGAAATAACTTTGATTAACTTTGATCCGTTTATAGAATTGCGGATTGAAGCTCACACATCACATGACAAGAATTGACGATCTCATCACGTATATAATGAAAAAGCAAAAAGATGAAATAGACGAAACTAAACTAAGGGCATTGAATAAGGAAGATGATTTCAAAAATCAAATTGAGAAGTTACAGAAAATTTTGAAAAATTATGAAGATCCGATGGGACAGAAAACTAAATCTCAGTTAAAAATAGAAGAGAATTTGGAAAGACAAATAGAAAACGTGAAAGAAACCCATAGCCGTGAAATCGAACAACTAAAGTCTGAAGTTTCATCTATTAAGAAACAATTAAAAGAAATTCAAACTCAGTTGACTGATCAAAATCATTTACTTGAAAGATATTCTCTTAAACTGAACCAAACAGAGAAAAGGTTACCAAAAGGTTGCAATGGACTCTCATCGCGAATTCATAAAATTAAACTGGATGGACTTGATCCATTTCCTGCTCTTTGCAACAGAGATATAGAAGGTGGTGATTGGATAGTAATTCATAAACGATTTGATGGTACCGAAAACTTTAAACGAACTTGGACTGAGTATCGTAATGGTTTCGGTAACATAACGGGAGAGTTCTTTATTGGTCTCGAGAAACTGCATCGAATAACCAATTCTGAAATCTATGAACTGCATGTCCAAATGGAATATTTCAATGGAAGTTTTAAATTTGCCAATTATGATTATTTTAAAATTGGTAATGAAAGCACAAAATATGTATTAGAGTCGGTGGGCAAATTTCGAGGGACAGCTAATAATAGAATGAATTATAATTTGAATCAGAAATTCTCCACATTTGATCAGAACAACGATGAAGATCCCATGTATACTTGTGCAGAAGATAATGGAGCCTGGTGGCATAAACATTGTAGTTATGTGTAAGTAACGAAATTGAACATTTTCTACTACTTTTAGCAATTAATCCTTGTGATATTTTTTGTGTATAATTGTCAGTCAACTCAACGGAATATATTCAAAAGAGCACACCGATGATTGGAGTAGTATGAGCTGGGAAGAAGGTGCACTTACTCTCAAATCTGCCCAAATGCTTATCCGACCAAAGACTAATATTTGATCAACAAAAAGTCTGAAAAGATTAGCATATGTTTCAGCAAAATGTGAAATTTAACATCGCTATAACACATATTTTTGTCAAGGGACACTCTAATTAATTTTTAAAAAGATATTAAAAAGTTTGAAACATTAAGAAAGTCTGGTATTTTACGATTTAAGATGTAAAAATGGGAAGAATCAAAGGTGTTGTTACATATCTTGACTCTTAGGTAGTTAATTTAAAAAACTAACAGACTATAGATAAAACCACCAAATTTAATGAGAAGTTTTGTGAAAAATCTACACAGATTTCATGATTTTTCAGGCTAATTTTATCTTTTGATTTTGGCATGTGTTTTGCTTGACTATTGATACAACGAAGTCGCCGAATTTGCATGTCTTTATATAAGTGGCATTATTTCTTTGGTTGTACATTAGTTCTCCAATCAAAGGTAAAATATCCTATATTCCAGTTGCAGGAAAATATACTTTAACATTTCATTTTATAATACAAACACTACCTCAAACACGAATAATCAATATATACATACATATGTATGTACGTATAGACAAGACTTTAAGAAATCGTGCTTATATAGATAGCTAAAAATACTTGAAAATTTGTAAGAACGTGTGGGCTAAATAACAAATGAGGATAAAGAATTCATTAAAGCGTTGAGTTAAAAAAAAAAAAACAGTTTTCAAGTACCATAATCGTTTGTAGAACGACAAATCTTATCTAGACGATTTAAGTAAGGCATTACAACGATTTTATATATGCGATTACAAGAGCCTGTGGAACGTTTAATCCGAATTCCCATTCAGACTTTGATAATTTTACCAACTGATTTCCTACTTCTAATCATGTATTACTTTTGCCAAGGAATAACTGATTTTGTACTTACTCTCCTCATTCGTTTGATTTTCAGGTAGTATGTGGGAAGGTATATAATTGGTACCCTTCATGAACATATCGATGCCATTGACACGAAAGAAAAATGTATTCCCAGTGCCATCTGGAGTGGGATCTTCGACCAGTTCAAGTGTACGAAAGCCCACGCGAAGAGTCTTTTGTGATTTGGCTTTGGAACGCAAGTTGGGCCCATCCTTTAACCAGGTGGTGAGTGTTAAGTGCAATGGATATAGCTTCTGCTCGCCATATCCATTGGGCCACCAGGTAACAACTTTCTCCTACAAATTGGCGGCAAAATAATTGCCCGTGACACAGTTAGAAGCCGATAAATTGCCGGCCAATTACCGGTGTGGTACTCACAATTGGAACTGCAACATCGAATTCAATTGATGGCGACAAGTAACTAATGGGATCCACGGTGTAATTGTCAATGACCATCGGGTTATCCAGTAGTTCGCTGCAAGCAATTACTCGGTCATGTGAGACTGTTTCGTTTCACTCTTATGTACTTATATCAAGGTCTACTTACACGGCATAAAAGACAAGGCGAGCATTAGAAATTCTTACGGCCCAGCACATTCAAATAGCAGGTGACATGCATGTTCCACACTCCATCTTGGTCATTGCGAGCGATATCAATGTCAACGTCTCGTATGAGAGCCACGTCGTATATCTCCATTTCCACATTCTTCCAAATGCCCATTGAGGGAGCAGCTAAACCCCAATCCCAAGAGAAGCTGGCCTGCATTTTACGCAGCATATTCATATGGCACTCGCCATTATATTCAGGACGAGGACAGTCTGGTGGAACACTGCGTCCAGCTGCATCCAGGATTTTTGCCTTGACCAGCGCTGCTATTACAGGTGATGTTATCTCAACCTCCAATTCATTTTCTTCCTCCAGTATCGAAGTGACATCGTATGTATAGCGTACAAACATATTATCCGTACGTCCAAGTAGACGATGATTTAAACGTATTTCGGCTATGGTATCGATGCCATGGAAAGTTAGATTGATGTGGGCATCCTTATAATGTTGCACATCGACTAGAAATAGGTATTAAAGTATATATCAACCCTTCTGATTCTTTGTTTATCTTTTACTTACATGAAAAACTCTTTGAATAGGTGAAATTATCGTAGCTGAGCCATCGAAGATTTATATCGTTATAGGACTCGAGAATGTCATTGCCAAACACACTGTAGATACCCGAGGGCAAAGATACTCCTGACTCTTTTAAAGCTGTAAAAAATAAGCAGCTAAATGATCTGAAGTACCTTCCTTTTCACACTTGAAAGGAACCGCGATAAAATGTTCTCAAGATTGGTAACAAAAACACAAAATAACGAAAGCGCCCACTTTTCCCAACAAAATGCTGATTATTTTCATTACTAATCGCATTTGAGTTTATTTACTTTTTTATGGTCATATTTCCAAGTAGTAAGTGGCTTTGTGTAGGTAAACACATACATACGTATACCATAGAAATAAATAAAAGTGTCTCTATGCAGGACTTTAATTCGTATACTTACTGCCATTTTGATTAGCTATATTCCAATTGTTATTCAGCTCAATAACTTCAACATAATCCCCTTGAACGGTCGATCCCCCAAGGCATATATAGAGCACTAATGCCACCAAGATGCAGCAGCTGGCGCTTCCCACAAAGAATTTGCAACATGGCCCACACCTTACGCCCATTTCACGCACGTTTTGGTACTTTTTCACTTTTGATTTATACACACATTTATAAATTTAAGTAGCGTTTGGTATTTTTAATGAATTATTATATCAATTATATTAGCGGTAATCACGCTACCCCTCCACACAGCACCGATGAACGATAAAAACAATGTGAAGTTGGGTCCTCTTCCGTTGGCATTCGCAGTGCAAATGCGACTGAAGCGCTCCACGATTGCGATCATGATTCTATATAAACTGTGTGTAGGTGAGAGAGACACAGAGAAAGAGAGACAGGGTGAGTGGGAGAGTGAGAAGTGACGATAATGAAATCGACTCTACGAAAGGCATCAGCTGTTCAATGAGAAGGCAGGCCAACAAGCAAAAGAAAGCCACAGAGTGATAGAGTAAGAGAGAAGTGGGTAAGAACTGAGAGAGTTATATGTGTGGGTGTGTGTGGGAAAGAGAGAGAGAGAGAGAGAGAGAGAGAGAGAGAGAGAGAGAGAGAGAATTACGCTATCTAAGTCCAGTGGCGTGCATAGTAAATTTAGCAATATTTTCATTATATATTTAGAAACTCCTAAAATATTTTTAATAGTCAAAACTTTGTGTATAACATATAAAATCATATCAATTCCATTCATATATGTACAGGGGAAGGGTGAAGGCGACTTACATCCATAAGAGAACTTGCCCCTCTAAAAAGAAAAACGATTGTGGGGAAAAAACAACTAAAATGTTTGTTATCAGACGCCAAAATACAAGTCAAAGTGAAGTAAATAAACATTTTAGACCAGATTTTGTGATAAACTTTGCGAAAATAATATTGAGCTCCCTTTGAAATTTCCCATCCCATGTTTACATAACTACATATGTATGTACATACATACGATACGTACTATAACATACATATAGGGATCTGTGTGTCATAAGTCAAAACTAACCAAAATAATTGCTTGTGACAAGTGTTTAGAATACTTCGAAATCTTTGTTACATTTACGTTGCAATGCATGCTTTAATTAATTTCCATCCATTGATTATACCATATATTGATTCATAGTGTATACTCGGATATTCGCCTCAGTAATGGTTAAACAAACTTTATCGTTTTCGAATTCCAGATGTACACTTTGTCTGGGAACCGTCTGGGTAAAGCCATTAGTTGAGAACTTGTGCCTTTCATCCACATAATCCGGATGCGAAAATTCCAAATATACAAATAGTGCCGGATACTTGACTGTGATGCGCAGTGTAAAATTATTCCGATACGGGGATCTAGCAGTGCTGCAATCGATTCCGACTACTTCAATCTGTTTGAAAGATGGAAAAGTAGGCTAAGGATAATGAAATAATCAGCAACAGATGTTAATTACCGCCAATTCAGGATCCATCATGCCCTTAATATTTTTTATAGGAACTGGATAGAAAAAGTTTCGAGCAATCAACTCATTGTCTTTATCTGCCACAACAATTTCGAGGAAAATCTCTGCCTTTGTATAGCTCTTATCCAACACCGACTCCATTGGAATGTTTAGATGATCGATTCCATTTGAGCCCTACAATGAAAATATGCACTAGATCGTCTGTAAATTTAAATGGATTCTAATAGCATCTTACCAATCCACTAGCTCGGGCAATCTCCTTTTTAAAGAAAATATCTGCCCACGTGTAAGTCTTGAAAGTAACATTAAAGAGCTGAATGTCCAAGTGCTCTGCATAATCTTCACGAGTAAGGGTTACATTAAGCTGGTCATTGGCCTCGTCGTACAGTGTTATGACCGATGTGGATGCTAAGAAATCCTTGGCCCAGTAATAGACCATCTTGTAGTTGCCATAGAAATCAATGCAGGACCAGGTGGGGCCAACCCAAACATCATTTAGTTGCCAGATCAGGGCTCCCATTGTCTGATTACCAGTGCGAAGACTTCGGAATAGTTCGACAGCCGTTTTGGATGTCATGGCCTGGGCTAATTGACTAAAGTAAATAAACTCGTCGATATTCTCTTCCCAATTTTGGAGATAGAATGGCAATTGATAGGCAATTAAACGCAACAGAGGTATAAATCCTTTGGGATCATGTTGACGGCTTCGAATAAGAGATGCTATATTCTCGTTTGACCAAGTGACATTGGTACCCAAAGCCCGCTGCCATGTATGGAGCATGGGTAAACTGGCGTAACCAAACTCGGAAACAAAACGAGCTCGAGGATAGATATCTGCTCCATAGCCATCTTTTTCATCATCCCAAAAGTGAACTAAATAATAGAAAATAATTATGACTTTTGCTAGCTATTAACATTATTAAAACAGTTTCAATCTTACCATCACCATAGTTAGTGCTCTGGGGATCTTTGGCCAGTTCTTTGGCAGATTCTGTAATACCCAACGAGGGTGTAGAGATCATAGGTCCTGGCCGTGGATTAAAGTCATTACGAGAAATAATGCTCAGCTCATGTTTAAGAGTGCCCATAAATAAAATCTTATATTCATTTTCCAGGCGTGTTGCATTTGCTCCGAATTCAGAGCGATTCTTAACCAAAAACAACTCAATCTCATTATTGAGGACTATCAATGCCAAACTGGGATGATGGGCAAGTCTTTGAGCGTTTTGTGCTGCCTCCATAGAGGCAGAAGCTACAAATTCATCAGTAACAGGATATGCAGCCGCATTAAATGCCATATCCTGCCATACCAATAATCCATATTCGTCAGCTAAATTATAGAATGTATCCGACTCATACAAGCCTCCGGCCCAGACTCGAATCATATTCATGTTCACCTCACGTGCTGACTTTAGCAAATGTTTTACTACACATGAAAAATTTAAATCATTATTCTACCAATCCGCTTGACTTCACCCATCTCAATATTTACCCGTATCTTCGGTGGCTGAAAGTTCTGGCAGGGTGTTCGCTGGAACATAGTTAGCTCCTTTTGTAAAAATGGGATGGTTATTTACTCGAAAGAAGAAAGTCCGACCAATGGCTAACACAAAAATACGAAGGGTTAATATAGAATTGCCGAGTGGAATAGATTTACTCACTGTCCTCGTCCTCGACCAACTCAATTGTACGAAAACCGATCTTCAGTAGTTTTTGAGATTCAGTGCGGGAACTTAAGATGGGTCCATCTTCGCTGCTGAAACTATTCAGGCGGAAAAGAACTGGATAAAGCTTCTGTTGGCCATAGCCGTTGGGCCACCAGAGAGTTACACGTTCCTAAAAGAAAATAATTTGATATTATTTCCAAGACTAAGGAGTTATATCAATGAATTTAGCTTACTTGAGGAATTGGTATTTTGAATTCTATGATAGGCGAAGCATAATGAACTTTTTGCTGAATCAGTTTGAATGGTTCATCCAATAGTTCACTGTAGAAATTAAACTAGAGATTTATTGACTTGGCTTTAGTATATTACTCTTACCTAACAAAAACTAATAAATTCATATAAAAGTTTTCTGTTGACGGAGTGCTTAGAAAGGCACGGCAATCCATTATCCAATGAGTTTCATTTCGATTGATAGCCACGTCCACATCACGAAGAATAGCCACCGTGTAATACTCGATGGCCACAGGCTTCCATATGCCTGATGATAGGGCTGTTGGATTCCATTCGCCTCCAAAACTCATTTGCATTTTACGCAACATGTTTCGATGGCATTCAACATCTCCTCGGGAACGTGGGCAACTGATTGGTAACACTCCATCTAACTCCTTGGCACGAGCATTCGCCTCTTTCAAAGGTGAAAGTATCACGATTTCCAAGGTATTCTGACCTGGACTAGGCCGGAGTAGATGACCCACAACGAAGGAATAGCGCACAAACATGTTATTCGTTTCGCCCAATAATGCATCATTTAGATACACCTTGGACAAAGTATCAATGCCATGAAGTGTCAAATTGACCACACTATCGTCCCCCAGTTCATAGCCTTGCAAATTGTGCACTTAATTGAATACAGGAAAAGGCGAAAATGAAAGTATCTACTCACTGTCAAATGTGGTTTTATATATCCACGTTTCATTCGCTATCCAACGTAGGTTAACATCATTGCGACCATTCAGCACATCGCCGTAAAGACCCTTTAATTCTGTGTAAACACCTGAAGGGATCTTCGATACGTCAATCTGCAATGCTACAAATTTATTTTTTCCTCATTATATGCGAAGAAAAATGAAAGCGATCGCTCTCAAATCACAGAAATCATAGTAAGTTGCATTTACAACCAATTAATTAGTTTCATTGTATGGTATATCAACAAACGTCAATATTGAGTTTCTAATCTTATCATAGACAACAAGCAATGCTAAAATTTGTTTTTGTTTTTATTTTTGATGGCGAGTCTTGGTCTAGTCGATTTGCCAATGAATCAATCGAAGTAATCCGAGCAATTAGAACTGAAAAAATAAGCCCCATGGCACATATATCGAATTCGGTCCACTTACAGGAGCTGGTATTTCTCAGTGTCCACTTGGTCAACTCTTCGACAAGCACAG